>JACEFO010000145.1:0-349530 GCA_015342445.1 Digitaria exilis
TTCCTATCCCTACGGGCTACGGCAACTCCGCGGATGCGTACGCCTCTTCCATCGCCTACCATGAGTGCGTATGGCGACCAGCCTGGATACCACCCAGTCTCCGAGCAAGACTTCGCCGATCCGTTGCGCGGCTATCCCGCAGCGGAGTCCGATAATGAACACGCATTTATGCGTAGACGCCTTGGTGGGACTACTCGGGTCTCCGCGACCCAGAGGCCTCATTGCCTTTCAAAACAGCGGCGGAATTACTGCTTCGGGTATTCCGATGATGAGTATGACCCAACCAAGGAATGTTTCGTCATCAACAACGAACAACTCAGCGAGGGGTCGACGCCCGACGACGACAGCAAGGGTGACAACCCAGGGGGACAACGATGGCATAGATCCGACAACGCGCAGCCATCGGACCCATCAGATCACTCTCCTTCCGAGGACGAGCGGGATCCGCGCCACCTGCCACGAGCTAGTGGTGACGTCTCGCCACCAGCGCGCTCCGACCGCGAGCCGGCCAAGCAAGGCGACGAACGCGGCAACGGACGCCCGACACGCAGGACGAGTGGCTCAGGCCCGCATCCTTGCCGAGGGCAGAGATGACGAGCTCGCTCCCAGGACAAGCCAGAAGCTCATCGCGGCGGCCGCGCTGCTCCGAGCCATGCCGGAGGCAGCCACCCCCGAAGGGCGGAAACTGCACCTCGAGGCTCAAAAGCTGGTCGAGCATGCTGCCCGACAGCATGCCGAGAGCTCAGCCTCCCGCCTTCGACGCTCCTCAGCCTCGAAGGGCGAACGAGGAGGGGAATCCTCGATACGCTCACCCCGGCCCAACGGCAGGGCGCAAGCGCAATCCCGGGGCAACTCCCACCGCGACACGACGCGACGTCACGCCAGCGAACCACGCGCGCTCGAAACACGAACGTTTCCAGCAAGGGAACCCGCGAGGTCACGCCTCCGGGACACCCGTGGCACGGACGATGATGGCGACGCTCGCAATACCCTGAACGAAATCAGGCGGCGAGAGGGAGCCCGGACCCACCAGCGCGGGCGCACCGACGTAGGGCAGAACACGGATGCGGCCCCAGAGCCAGCGGGCACGCGGGTGTTCAGCTACAACATCCGCACTGCTCCGATTCTCCCCCGCTTCAGGCAGCCTACCACCATCACCAAGTACTCTGGGGAAACGGATCCCAGGGTATGGCTCAACGACTACCGCCTAGCATGCCAGCTCGGCGGCGCCACAGACGACGCCATGATCATCCGCAATTTGCCGCTCCACCTGGCGGATTCCGCGCGGACATGGCTCGAGCACCTGCTCCCGAACCGGATTCGCGACTGGGACGACTTGGTCGAAACCTTCGTGGGAAACTTCCAGGGCACCTACGTGCGCTCTGGGAACACGTGGGACCTTCGAGGGTGCAGGCAAAAATCCGGTGAATCTCTGAGGGATTTCATCCGGCGCTTCTCCAAGCGCTGCACCGAACTTCCCAACATCTCCGATCACCAAATCATCCACTCTTTCCTCGAAAGCACCACCTGCTATAGCCTGGTGTACAAGTTGGGGAGAAGCCCACCCCCCGACGCGAACCGGCTATTCGAGGTAGCCTCGAAGTACGCTTCAGGGGAAGAGGCGGCCAACGCCATCTTCAACGACAAAAAGGGGAAACGCCCTGAGGAAGCGTCCGCGGAGGACGACAAGGCGAAAGGTCCCTCGAAGAAATGGAAGCACGGCAAGAAAGGAAAGAAGCCCCGTGCACCCCGTGGAGCGGGCGACGTCGAAGACGAGGCCCTTGCGGTCGACCCTAACCACAAGGGACCTCGAGGTCCTTCACGTGGTGGGGGCGTTTTCGACGACCTCCTCAAGAAGCCGTGCCCTTATCACAAGACCGCAGTCGCTCACACCCTCGAGCAGTGTGAGATGCTGTGGAAGTTCTACAACCGCATCCCTCGAAAGGATGGCGGTCCGCCCAAGGATGGTGGCGCCAAGGATGACGACGGATATCCCGAGGTGGAACACGTGTTCTTCATCACGGGAGGTCCTGCGGCCAACTTGAAGCCTCGACAGCGGAGGAGGGAACGCCGAGAGGTCATGCTGGTCCGCCCAGCGACCCCCTCGTACCTCGTCTGGTCATCGGAGACCATCTCGTTCGGTCGCGAAGACCATCCCGACCATATCCCGAACCCCGGGAAGTATCCTCTCGTCGTCGACCCCGTCATCGGCAACACGCGCTTCTCCAAGGTGCTCATGGATGGCGGCAGCAGCCTCAACATCTTGTACGCTCCAACTTTGGAGCTTATGGGGATCAGCACCTCCGAGCTGCGGCCCAACAAGTCCTCCTTCCATGGGGTCGCGCCCGGCAAGCGCGTCCAAACCCTCGGGCAGATCGACCTGCCCGTCTGCTTCGGAACCCCGGCAAACTTCCGCAAGGAAGTGCTCACCTTCGAGGTCGTGGGCTTCAAGGGAGCCTACCACGCCATCTTGGGAAGGCCATGCTGCGCCAAGTTCATGGCCATCCCCAACTACACCTACCTCAAGATGAAGATGCCAGGGCCTCACGGAGTCATCACGGTCGGCCCGACGGTCGAGCACGCCTACGTGTGCGACATCGAGAGCATCGAGCTCGCGGAGGCTCTCGCCCTCGATGAGACCCTCGTGGCGGATCTGGAAGCGATCGTCAATACGCTCCCTGATGCCAACGAACGGCAGCAGGGGAGCTTCGCGCCCGCTGAGGACACCAAGGCAGTTCCCCTCGACCCCGACAGCCCCGATGGCAAGGTGTTGAGGATCAGCTCTTCCCTCAGCGACAAATAGGAAGTAGTGCTCGTCGACTGTCTCCGCGCTCACGCAGACATCTTCGCGTGGAGCCCCTCGGACATGCCAGGCATTCCGAGGGAGGTCGCCGAGCACTCTCTTGATATCTGCCCCCACTCCAAGCCGGTCAAGCAACGTCTCCGCCGTTTCGACGAAGTGAAACGGCGGGCGATCGGTGAGGAAATACGCAAACTTTTGGAGGCCGGATTCATCAAGGAAGTGTTTTATCCCGAGTGGCTAGCGAATCCTGTACTAGTGAAAAAGAAAAGTGGGAAGTGGAGGATGTGTGTAGATTACACCAGCTTGAATAAAGCGTGTCCAAAAGTCCCATTTCCTTTACCATGTATAGACCAGATTGTGGATTCCACGACGGGATGTGAACTTTTATGCTTCCTTGATGCCTACTCCGGCTACCATCAGATTAAGATGAAGGAGTCCGACCAGCTCGCGACTTCCTTTATCACCCCTTTCGGCATGTACTGCTACGTTACGATGCCCTTCGGCCTTCGAAACGCCGGGGCCACGTATCAACGCTGTATGCTCCGCGTCTTCGGGGATCATATAGGTCGTATCGTAGAAGCGTATGTCGACGACATTGTCGTAAAAACCAGGAAGGCGGACGACCTGGTACGCGACCTCGAGGTCGTGTTCAGCTGCCTCAGGGCGCACGGAGTAAGACTCAACCCCGAAAAGTGCGTCTTCGGTGTGCCTCGAGGAATGCTCTTGGGTTTCATTGTCTCTGAACGAGGCATCGAGCCCAACCCCGAGAAGGTCACGGCCATCCAACAGATGGAACCGATCCGCGATCTAAAGGGCGTGCAGAGGGTAATGGGATGCCTAGCGTCCCTGAGCCGCTTCATCTCTCGTCTCAGAGAGAAGGGGTTGCCTCTGTATCGACTTTTGAGGAAGTCAGAGCACTTCACCTGGACCGCGGAGGCTCAGGAAGCTCTCGACCGACTCAAAACAGCGTTAACAAACACGCCGATCCTTACCTCACCAAAAGAGGGCGAACCTCTCCTCCTCTATGTCGCAGCAACGACTCAAGTCGTCAGCGCGGTCATAGTAGTAGAAAGGACCGAGGATGGACATTCTCTACCGGTCCAGCGACCGGTGTACTACATCAGTGAGGTTTTGTCCGAGACCAAGACGAGGTATCCACACATCCAGAAGCTGATCTACGCCATCGTGTTGGCTCGACGCAAGCTGCGCCACTATTTCGAGGCTCACCCGGTGACCGTCGTGTCGTCCTTTCCACTGGGCGAAATCATCCAGAACCGCGAGGTCTCTGGGCGAATCTCGAAATGGTCGACAGAACTAATGGGGGAGACCCTCGCTTACGCGCCGAGAAAAGCCATCAAGTCCCAGACTTTGGCTGACTTCGTAGCCGAGTGGACCGACACCCAGCTCCCCGCCTCGAAGTCCAGCCTCGACTGCTGGGAAATGTACTTCGATGGGTCGGTGATGAAGACCGGCGCCGGCGCCGGCCTACTCTTCATCTCACCCCGCGGGGAGCACCTTCGATATGTCGTGCGACTCAACTTTCCCGCGTCCAACAACATGGCGGAGTATGAAGCGCTTCTTGCCGGCTTGAAAATCGCACTCGAGCTCGGCATTAAGCGCCTCGACATTCGCGGCGACTCACAACTGGTCGTCGATCAGGTGATGAAGGAATCGAGCTGCCATGACGAAAAAATGGCGGCGTACTGCCAGGCGGTACGCAAGCTCGAAGACAAGTTCGATGGCCTCGAGCTCCACCACATCGCACGAAGGTACAACGAGGAAGCCGATGAGTTGGCGAAGATCGCGTCGGGGCGAGCCACCGTTCCCCCGAACGTCTTTGCCAAGGACATCGACATACCCTCGATCACCCTCGCCGCCTCGACCCAAGCCTCGACCGCACCCGACGCTCAAACGTCCGCCCTCGACCCCACGAGCGCGGAGCTCTTGGCGGACGAGGACGAACCTATGGGATACGAAGCCTGCTCGGGAGATGAGGACGAGGCGGAGGCGATGGAAATTGACGAGGTTTCGGCACCTCGAGATTGGCGGAGCCCGTACCTCGACTGGCTCGACGGACGCGTCTTGCCTAACGATCGAACGGAGGCAAGGCGCGTAGCAAGGAAAGCTAAGCGGTTCCTCATCATCGAGGGGGAACTGTACCGACGAGGGGCCTCAGGGGTCTTGCAACGCTGCATCCTGATACCCGAAGGAAAAGAGCTTATCCTCGACATTCACGCAGGCGTGTGCGGACATCACGCCGCCCCACGCACGCTCGTGGGTAATGCCTTTCGACAAGGTTTCTACTGGCCCACTGCCGTGGCTGATGCCACGGAAGTGGTACCAACCTGCGAAGGGTGCCAGTTCTACGCGCGCAAGACGCACCTACCCGCTCAAGCGCTGCAAACCATCCCCATTACGTGGCCTTTTGCCGTATGGGGCCTCGACCTTGTCGGACCAATGGCAAAAGCGCCCGGGGGCTTCACGCACCTGCTGGTGGCGATCGACAAATTCTCCAAATGGATCGAGGCTCGACCCATCAGTAGGATCAAGTCTGAGCAGGCGGTGCTCTTCTTCACCGATATAATCCACCACTTCGGGGTTCCCAACTCTATCATCACTGACAACGGCACTCAGTTCACAGGAAAGAAGTTCTTAAAGTTCTGCGACGATTTCCACATCCGAGTGGATTGGTCAGCAGTGGCTCACCCACAGACGAACGGCCAAGTAGAACGTGCCAATGGCATGATTCTACAAGGCCTAAAGCCCAGAATTCACCACAAACTGAAGAAGTTTGGACACAAGTGGGTGCAAGAGCTACCATCGGTGATTTGGAGTCTGAGAACGACCCCAAGCAGAGCAACGGGGTTCTCCCCATACTTCCTCGTCTTTGGGGCAGAGGCCATCCTCCCTACGGATCTGGAGTATGGGTCCCCTAGGCTCCGAGCGTACCAAGAGCAGCGAAATTGCCAGGCTCGAGAGGACTCGCTCGACCAAGTCGACGAGGCTCGAGACGTGGCTCTACTCCACTCGGCGAGGTACCAGCAGAGCCTGCGGCGACAACAGGCTCGAAGGATCCGGCACCGAGACCTCTGCAAAGGAGACCTCGTGTTGAGGCTTCGACAGGACAACCGAGGGCGGCACAAGCTCTCACCCCCGTGGGAAGGGCCGTACATCGTCGCCGAAGTTCTCAAGCCCGGAACGTACAAGCTAGCTGACGAGGACGGGCACGTTCTCACGAACGCCTGGAACATCCAACAGCTACGTCGTTTCTATCCCTAGAGTGGCCCCGCGGCCCTCGAAATCTTTGTACATACTCTAGATTTGTGCAAGTCCTTTTGAATCAAGTGTCGATATTTTTACCCCCACAGTTTGGAAGAAAATAAAACGAGCTTTTATTCCTTTCGGGCTTCGAGGCAGGTTTGGCTCTACCCTCGGTAGAGCCATCCCTCCCTCGGGGGCTACATGGGGGCTAACCCTCGAAAAAATCGTCGCTTTTCAAAATTTCCTTTGCGAAACCTCGAAGGAGACACGCTAGGCGTGAAACGGACAAGGGCAGGATCGTCTGAGCCGAGTGTCCGCCTACGCCTCGAGGCTACGGCAACACCTCACTTCCCTCCGCCTAAGTCATTCACGTACGAACGATCCTAGCGACGCTTTCCTCTCGAGGCACAAGCATCGGACTAATGCACGTCGCAAAGACACCGCATAAAAAGCAAAACATCACATTTTAAGCAAAATAAACAATGTTCAGTAAGATACGAGCGAATCAGTCTTACATTAAAAATGTCTAAAAGCTCTAAACTACTTCTTTACAATCGGGCTCGATGGCCCGAGATTTTCAGGGATCGCCCCCGCCGCCAAGGTCGTCCCAGCCGCCGCCGTCCTCGCCAGGAAAGAGGGCGCCCTCGAAGTGGCCGGCAAGCACTCGCGCCGTTCCATCGGCAGCAGCATCGGCCTCGTCCATCGCCGCCACTGCCTCCTCGTCGTTGAGATCGTCGGCGACGACGTACCCAGCGGCGAGCTTCGAGAGGTCCGCTTGGTAGTGGGTCGTAACCACTCCAAGCGCCTTCCGAACTCCAAGCAGAAGGGCCTCCTTCACGCGCGAAGTGAAGTGGCCCCCAAGCGATCGAAGGCGACTAGCGAGGGAGCTCCCGGACTGCAAGCCAGGACCAGCAATCTCGTTGCAAGCGGCCGAGGCTGCCTGCACCAGCTCGTCGAGCTCGCGCTGGGTCTCCGTCTGCGCCACCAGCACGGCCTCCTTCGATTCGGTCTCGGCCTGAAGCGCCTGCTTCAATGCTGCACCAACAAAGTCAGCTAAAAAGCAACGAAACGAAAGGGTCCGAGCTCGAGCCAAATCAGCTTACCCTCGACCTGTCCCTGAGCAGCCTCGAGAGCCTCCTCCGCCTCTCGGGCCCGCTGCTCCGCCTCTCGAGCCTGTCGCTCCGCCGCGGCCCGAGCAGTTTGCTCCCGCTCGAGCTGGTCTCGAGCCTCGACCGCGAGACGCCGCTCCTCCTCGACCGCCAGCTCCGCCGCGCGACGCGCAGCCCGCTCGTTCTCCAGCCAGTCACTGCGGTTCGTGAGCTGCTCGCGAAGAGCGCTGACCGAGCCTTCGAGGCGAGCGATGACCACGCCCTTCTCCCGACCCTGGGCGAGGGCTTGGTCTCGAGCACCTCGAAGGTCGTCCAGCTGGCGCTCTCGAGCCTCGAACGCCCCCGACAAACGGCGGAGCTCCAACAACAGCTCCGCGATCTGGTCGTTCTTCGCGAACGCCTGTTGGCGGAGCTCCTGCGAAAAAAGAGCTAAGCCTCCTTCGAAAAAATAGGGCACGACGAAAACGCTACTTACACCGAAACGAACCTTGTGGACCTTGCCGGCCTCGTCGTGAAGACGGAGGATATCCTGCAGCGCCCTGCGAACATCCAAGCTGTGTGACGACTGGACCTCCCACAGAGTCTCCTCCGCCACGGCTTCATCGACGAACCGCTGGGGAAGCCCGCTGCGGGCTTGCCACATCTCCGCGCTTCCACGGGCATGCGCCTCGTAAGACCAGGCCGCTACTAGCCCCGGCTGAGCCGTGATGAGAGTCGATGGCGCGGCCCCGCCACTCTCGCGCCCCTGCGTCACGGGGGCTCCAACTCCCAGAGCCTCTGCCAGCTCCGTCAGATGGGGGAACACGCCGCCATGGGTTCGTCCCTCTCCCCCCTCATGCGGGGGGACCTCCGCGGCGTCCGCCTCCACGGGCGCCGCAGACGGTTCCTCGACACAAAGAGCCTCCCCAGGCGCGGGGTTGGCCTCCTCGGGCCGAGCTGCCTCGGCGTGGGGCTCGACCGCGCCCTCGAGGAGCTGAGGCGGCCTTAGCTCCTCGAGGACCGGGGGCGCCTCCTCGCGCGGCTGCTGCCCGGCCTGCAGCTCTGCCTGAGTGTCGAAGAACGTAACGAAGTCCTGCACGACTTCGTTCGTCGGGCCCAGGAGCTGCGAGGACGGGTGCGGCGACGAGCTAGGCCCGACCTTGAGGGCCTTGGTTGGCGCGAGGGAAGGCGTGCTCCGCCCCCCAGATCGACTGCGACGCGAAAAGAGCTCGGTCAGAGACAAAAACGAAACGCCAACGTCAAGCAAGCAACAAAGAAAACTTACCGCACGAAGGGGAGTTTCCGCTTTGGCCTCGAGGCCGGAACGGGAGCTGCCACCGGGGCCTCGTCTCCCGCGGAGACGACGGTTTCCCCTTGAGGAGCCATCCTCGAAGCCTCGCCTCCCGCGGAGACGACGGTTTCCCCCTGAGGGGTCGCCCTCGAGGCCTCCTCGCCCCTCGTAGAGTCGACAGGCTCTACTTGGGGGACCTCCGCTTCTGGCCCATGGGCTGGGGCCTCCTCGACGGCGCTCGGCCGCTCGGGGGCCTCGCCTCCACCCTGAGGTTCCTCGAGGGCAGCCGGTGCTGTCCCCGATGGACCCTCAGAGGTAGGCCCCGCGGTCGACGGAGGGGCCTCGCCCCGGCCCTGGGCTTCCTCGGGAACAGCCGTAGCCGCCCCCGACGGACGCTCGGTGGAGGGCACCACGGTCGACGGCGGTGTCCCGAGGTCGACGACCTCTTCGCCACCACCCCCAGACGCCGCAGCGGGGGCGGGCCCACCGATGCGAAGCTCGAACGGAGATGGGCTCCTCGCCCCGCCGTCTCCATCAGATCCATCGGGATCGGTGGAAGATTCCGGCGTGGGGAGCGGCGAGAGCCCCCGCTTCGCCCGTTCGCGGTTCTCCGCCTCGAGCTTCTTCCTCTTGCGGTCCTTCCGCTGCCGCCGAGCCTCCCTCTGGGCCTTGGCCTCCTTCGCCTTCTCGGCGAGGGCGCGGTTGACAGCCTTGTCCTCAGGGACAGGGGGCTTGGAGTAATGGCCACGCGATACGCCCTGCGAGGCACCATTTCGCAAGGTCAGAAACACAAGAAGAAAACAAAAAAGCAAAAACGAAGATCGAAGGTCACTTACGAGGCTCACGTAGCCATCCTCGGGCCGCATCGGTACCACCCACGGGTCGTCTTGCAGTTTTGTCGACGGCGCGCCGCGCCCGCTGAACGGCGGTGGCAACGGGCAATGGCTCCGCCGCCATCACCGTGCCGGTGAGGTCGGCGTCGGGAGTCATCTTGTGCAACGGGAGCCTCCGTCGCATAAGGGGAAGCACCCGTCGCCGGTGGAAGTTGGCGATGACCCCACCAGCGGTGAGGCCGAGCCTCGAAAGCCGTTGGAGCGCCTCGACCAGCGGGTCGAGCTTCTTCTTCCGCGACGGCGGCGACACACCGAAGTGCCAGTCGTCCTGCTTCTGCGTCAACAGCAGGCCAGTGTAGGACGGCAGATGTCCTCCGTCGTTGCGGAGGTAAAACCACCCCTTGTCCCAGTCCTGGTTATTGGAAACCATGGAGCTTGGGATGTAGAGGTCCTTGCGGCTCCTCCGAACTTGGAGCACCAGGCCGCCGGCGCGAACGGGGCGACGAACCCCCTTGGAGACGCTCTCCGAGAAGAGCTCGCCGATGAAGAGATGGCACCAAAGGTCCCAATGGGCCTCGATGCCCAGATAGCCCTCGCAGACGGCGACGAACACCGCCGCCTGCGACATCGCGTTGGGCGAGAAGTTGTGCAGCTCCACCTTGTAGTGGAAGCACAGCGCCCACATAAACCTCCCCACCGGAACGCCGAAGCCCCGCTCATGAAAACGAGCGAAGCTGACGACGTAGCCCGCCGGCGGGTCAGGCTCCGTAGCGGCCCCCGGCGAGATCCAGACGGGCGGCTCGCCGTCAACGTTGGGCGGCAGCACCCCGACCTCCACAAGGCTGTCCAAGCAATGCTTGGTGGCGTTGGACGGCTTCCATGGCACGGGATCGACGAACTGGGCCATGGCGGAGGGGAGAGCTCGGACGAAGAAAGAAGACGAAGGCGAAAGCTGAGGGCAAAGGGAGCTGAAGGCAAGGGCTGGAATGCTAAGGGAAGCGTACCCTTGGCATGGGTGCTACCGCGCTATTTATACTCCTCTCGTAGAGCAAGGCGCGGCAGCACTCCGGCCTTGACACGACAGCCCCTAGGCTGACAGCCAGGCCTACCCCGGGAGACGTAACGGCACGGACCGCGTCAACCGCGCAATCGAGTAACTGCGCCGAAAATTTCGAGGAGTCTGGCGCGGCAGATCGTGCGGTCGTGTCAAACTACGCCCGCACGCCTCGCCTGAGAAAGCGCGCCCACTTCTCCCACGATCCCACGATCGCACGAAACCGCGAAGTTTTCGGTACGGGTCATCATGACTCGCGCAGAACGAGGGCGCATTCAAAACGCCAACCCTCGAAGAAAGAACCTCGAAGCTCGAAAGCTCGAGGGCGCCCATTCGAGGGAAAGAGGTCTCGAAAGCCTCGATACCCCGCGCGAAGCGGGACCATGGAATAACGCTCGATGGTTTCTTCCTCGAATTGAAGAAGCCATCGTGCTACTGATCAGGGGTTCGAACCTTGGGCCTACGAAGGGTTTCGACAAGGGCCTCAGATCAACCGAGTCAGGGATAATCGACGGCACCCTCGAAGCTCGAACGCTCGAGGAAACCAACCGATTATGTTCGAGGCCAGGCAGAGTGCCTAGATCGAGGGACCCCTCGAGGGGGAGCATCGAGCCCTCGACCTCTATCGAATGAGGTCGAGTCCCGTCTAGCATACTTTTTGCGAAAGGCTTCAACGAGCGTGTCCTATGACCACGAGCCTACCCCTATCGAATGGGGCATGGACGTCCGCTCGAACCACCCGTTACCAGCTCAACCAGGCATCCGTGGCTCGATCCCATCGAGGGAAGCACGGGTCGCCTCCTCCTCAGCACCCTCGAACAGGGAGCGCGAGGCACGAAGAAAGCTCGAAATCCCCCCTACCTCAGGCGCGGTGGACGAACCCACACCTGAGGAAGCAGTAAATGCTCTGCACATCAGGTTGAGACCTTGGGAGAGTGTCAACCACCCTGCCAAGGCCTCGGGGGCTAGACCCGCGGGTGCGCTAGCGCGCCCCCACGGATTCTCGGAACTCACAAAGATATGAAGGCCTCGGAGGCCTCGACGAACACCAACCTTCGCAGGATGAAAACCTCATCCCTGCGAAGGCTCGGGGGCTACTGTCGGGCACCTACAAAAGGGGTACCCCAATCTAGGCCCAAAACTACTTGGCGTCAAGGCCCACAACGACATCAACCAGGCACCACAGCCCAGCAAAAGCCTGCCATCGCTATAAGTCTTCGGCGCCCATCCAGCTCGAGGCAAGCGACCACCCTCTAGCGGATGTTTTCCGTCTCGATCGAGGCTCGGCGCCCTCGAGGACGACCCCTACCCTCGAGGGGGTGTTTTCCGTCTCGTTCGAGGGTCGGCGAGCTCGAGCTTGCCATCCAAGCTCGAGCCCGCCTCGACAGGAACGACGCCCAACGCGCCGCGATTCACCAGAGTCATCATGACGCGGTCAAAAAGCAGGGCTCACCGCCCCACGCCATCACCTACTCTCCGGAGAGGACATCGGTCAAATCCGCTCGCGACAGTGAACTCTGAGCGCCATACTGCGCGCCAGACCTAACCCTGCCAGCAGCGCTGTGCCAACCACTCCTTTGACCTTACCCCCCTACGGATGCACAGCCACCCTCGAGGGCAGCCTCGAAGGAGACCATGGAACGCCGTACGCAAGACACCACCCTCGACGCCGTGAACTGTCACGAGAAGGAAGGACGATACGTCAGCCCCTGCCATGTCGTCAGCAGAGTTGGAAGGCGCGATTCCCGCTCACACAGTGCGCGGCATGGACGAACAGTGCACGCAACGACAAACACATGTACTCGCACCCCGCCCCCTTGTCTATAAAAGGGGGAGGGAAGCCCATGCAAAGGAAAAGCAACAAGACACGCAGAAAACACAAGTCTCAAGACACACAGACCATAACCAGGGACCTAGGAGCTCATCTCCTTCTCCCACCTTGCTTGTAAACCCCTACCACGAGCAACACGCAACCCGGTGCATCGCACCACTGCTGGACGTACGGCCCCACGGCCGGAACCAGGATAAAACCCCGTCTCTCACTCTCGCCATCTGGGAAACGAGTGGTTAGCACCGCAATCACTTGTTAGTGCCGGTGCGACCAAATCAGGCACCGACATTTTCTAATCCCCATAATATCATGGAAGAGTTTTGGTTGTGTTGGAAGAGATTGCTAAAGTATGACAATATATATAATTTATTATCACTAAGATATCCTGCTTGTTTTTATGGTGAAGTTGGCTAATTGCACATGTGATAGTTTAATCATGTGGCTTTAGGCCATATTTCGGTTTAAATAGGAATCCAATCCAAGCCGGTTGTAACAAATGCAATCGCATAATATAACATATCATCAGTTATTGCTTTCGGTATCAAGATATAAAGTGGTTAAAGAACTAGGTTAATTCACCTTACAAGTGGTGAGTATAAAGACTAATAAAATATTAAGGAATTGAGCAATGTCTGATGATAATTATTGAGTTGCATGCTGCAAATATTTCAACCCACAAACTTGCCAATGGGGATGGAAATAGGAGGTGGCTACAGCAACTTTTTTTATCCAATAGTGTCGGCATAATTCGAGGTGAGATCTCTAGCTCTAATATCATAGTGAGTTACACACATTAACAACTACAACCTAAAGAGAGGATGTAAAAGATAAGCATTTAAGTTATAATGATGTTAAAAGAATTTCAATCATGTAGGGGTGACCTATGTTCTTTCAACACAGAAGGGGGTAAAACAGAAAACATAGAAGATATAGTTTAATTGAAAGTCATTTAAGCAAATTAGCTATCTACCTGCAAAAAAAGCGGGGGCACTGGAACAGTACCTGAAGGCTTAAAACTTGCTTTTGAGTTTTGGTGGATTTCCTCGTTATTTGACTGACAAAAAAACAATCGTAGCTCAAAATGGTGCTAGGTGACTAATACAGCTGTTTTTTTTACAATGACTAAATTCAGTTTGATCGGAGTGCTAATGAAAATAAAGCAACATGATAAGAACCTTCCAAGCATGGTATTGAGCTCACCTTTTCCTCAGGTTTCTGGGGTGGTGTATCTGAAAATAAAATACGATTTCTTTTATGGGTCCTAGATGATCCTGACGATTCTACTGTGAATCACATAGGACAGAACCACAAGTTGCTAGTGCTGTGCTTGAACATGGAGTGGACTAGAGCACTAATGGGTATGGAAGTTCGAGACAAAGGACACCGGAGATTATGGGTGATCGCCAACCTATGGTGTTGACCTAACACACAACATTACCTGGGCCCTCTCTTCCCCTAAATCATGACAGGCAAATTCTAGCATCATTTCCCACCGCTTTCACCTCACCTTTTTCTTGCCAATCACCATTTGCTGGCGACGCATTATCCAACCATTTGCCACAATTTATGACACTAAAGCGGCGTAGCCAGTCAGCATGATGTGCTCAGTTTCGGCACCAGTGGTTGCCTATCCAGCAGCCTACGGAGTAGACCTGAACTGGCATTGGTATCCATCTGCCACTACCTTGTGCTGCCTCTAGTCTTTTAAAATTCCCCTTTTGCTTCAGAGTTGAGGCCACAGCCTTGTTTAAGGCTTGTTTAGATTGGAAAGTTGCCGCGCTGAAAAACGTGTTCTGTGAGAGGGGACACGCTTCCCCGTGCACTAAGTTGGTGCCAACTTGATCAACTAAACAAGGCCTAGACGAGGGCTATAAAGTTGGCAAAATTTCGCATCTGTCATTTTGACACTAATTAGGAGTACTAAATATAGACTAATTATAAAACTAATTACACATATGGACTCTACATCACAAGACGATTCTATTAAGCCTAATATGTGCCGTCATTAGAGCATTTTTAATGACGGGTTACTGTAGCATGACAGCATCTAATGATGAACTAATTAGGCTTAATAGATTCATCTCACGATGTGGAGTTCATCTATGTAATTAGTTTTTTTTCAACTAGTCACCAATGTTGCTGCTTGCTTGACTTTGCTTTTTTGAATCTGTTTAATACTCTAATTAGTGTCCAAACATTCAATGTGACGAGTCGATAAAATAAATTGATAAAAGTTGGCGATATGACCTCAATCAGCAATACCATATCTTATGGCTTTTAGGTGTTGCCTTTGATGTGAAACGAAGCCACTAGTACTATATCGATGAATCAACAAGACCATATCTTTATTGTTTATGACAATCACGGAAGCCAGCGTCCTGAAGCAATCTATCCCGGCTAGTGCGTAGGAATTGCTGGTGCCCATCCATGATCCATCCAATTGGAATCTGTACAAGATAAAAAGGTCATCAACTCTAGTTCCAGAAGCATGGCCCTGAATTTTTGCCACTTTTGTCTCCCAACATGGCATCTCTTTTAGGAATACTTTTATTTAATCACCTTTGGAAACTAGTACTTCAGAAAGTTCAGAGGCCTGGAGCACCTCTGCAGCAGCTTCATCTGAACTTGCCGGCACAACACACAGAAAAGGGAGCATTAGCAGTCCAGTTTCCTCTGATTTCCCGAACAGAAATCTGATGCTCCTAGGTTAGGTAAAGCTCTTCTAGAACAAATGCTTTGCAAGATGGTACCAGCTCTGGCCTCCAAAGAATCAGGCCGCGGCCCCGCCTTCTTAACCACATCACTGTCGGTTCCCGTGTTCCTCACACCTGTTGCGGCATGATCTGCTATGCCGCTGTGTATCATGACTAACTAAGTTTAATAAATTTGTTTCATGAATTAATTTCTATTTATGTAATTAGTTTTTATAATTAGTTTATACTTAATAATTATAATAATTATCTAAATATATACTAAATTCGTATAAGGTGTTATAAATTTAAACAAGCGATATTTAGAATAAAAATTATTTTGGGACGGAACGATATGGGTCGGAGATGCCGCGCGGTTGCATCGAAATGAAAAGATGGCGCGGCCGCACACGATTTCTCGCTTTGTTCCCGTGCGATGTCCGCGGAACTTGCCTCTGTGGATCATTGCTTTTTTTAGTACCCTCGGCTTTTGCTTTTCTAGCTAGGGGTGAACTGCTTTGTTCTTGCCTCGTAGCATACGTGTTGATTTTCGACCAGCACGACAGTGACGGCGATGAAACAAAGTGAAAAAAAAAAATAATGTGCAATCCATCACTTTTTCCTTTTTTTTAAAAAAAAAGCGAATACGGGGGATCCTTTTCATCACGGCTTCTCTAATCAATTTGTCCATGGGTCCTGCCTGTTTACATACACACAGCGTCTGAACGCGACACGAATCTGATCATGGCGATCGAGCGACAGTGAAGTTTAGCGCGTGGTACACTACTTGCATGCAGGAAAAAGATAAGGCACTCCTCCCATGCTCCTTATCCGCCCGCAGAGAGCGAAAATGCTACGGTTAATTATATATAAAAATATAATAAATTTTATGGTCACTATAAATATCACTAGATAGATATTAAGGTCTAGTTTTTTTAAAAATATTTTAAAATCTAAATGTTGCACGTATTTTGTACAAATTAGTCAAACTCGTGGCACGAACGTACAAAACCAATATAATTTTGGGACCGAGGGAGTACACCGATACGAGCTGCTGCGTCGACCCACTACACACCTGACACACCACGTATTGTTATTGACTGACGCCGGCGAGGTCCTCAGCATCAATCAACGTGAAGTTAGTGTAAAGCAGCAGTGTTCCTTTCGATCGTTAGCCGTCCTCGTCAATCAACGTGAGGGTCAGCAAGCTATCGCTCGAGTGATTCATGGCACTGGCACTACTAAGCTCCGGCCATGACTCTGGCTACGAGGCGTAGCACACGACGGGGCGAGTCTACTCCGACTGGAAGCATCAGAGTCCTTTTCTCCCGTTACGTGACCGGCGCATCGGCCTGACTCCATCCCTGACATGACTCCGGATGCTTGAACCGCAAACGTCGAGTTTCTTCTTGAGAGAACACACGTACCGTAGGCGTAGCAAAGAAACCCATCGAAAAAGCCGGTGTCTTTACAAGTGTCGTTTCGAAAAAAGAGTACAAACAAATCGAGAACGAAAGAATTTCAGAGAGGAGGTGGTAGATGAACCAACCCTTCCTACTCCACACCCACCGTGCCCGTTCATCCTCGACCTCGAGCAAACCACAGGTGCGTTGCTCCGTCGCTCGTAACACGATGGCAGCAAAGCAAGATGTTGTTGTTGTTAGCGGCATCTTTGTTTAGGCTTTAAGAAAAAAAAAAACCCAAGTCCCCGTCACGCCTCGTACGGCCGGGCCGGACGGGAGGCTTGCTTTGGATCGGTCCAAGCAACAAGTTGCGAGGAAAAGCTGGGGTGCGACGAGCAAGAGAAAGAATCGTCGGGAACAGAACAGGGCAAAAAAGAGGAGCACGGCCGGCACGCCGAACAAAGCTGTTGCACGACGCGTTCCTCAAAAAAAAAAGCTGTTGCACGACGCGACCGGCCCGGGAATGTCTCGCGGTCATTCACGGGTACCAAACCACATGACGTGACAGGGACACAAGGTTGCGCTGTGTGTGCGCGCGCGCGGACACCGAAACGTGCCGCGCGTGGCGGAGCATGTGATGATGATTATGCCACCGCGCCGCATTGCCGATGGGATCGTGTCATCGGGACGACACGTGGCCAGCGTTGCCTTTTGGTTTTTCTTTTCTTTTCTGTTCTTTTTCTTTTTGGTGCTTGTGCGTGTGTGTGTTTTGTATGGATCATGCCGGCGTCTGTGCACATAGCTGTAGGAGTATCTGTATCGATGGATTTTAAATATTGTGATCCAGTTTTCTTTGATTCTTTTTTGGCACGAGAGGAAGGCAGGCGCCACGGATAGAAATACTGAGGCGACACGACGCCGTTTCTGAATTGGTTCTGATCTGTGTACTGCCGCGATCTTTTTTCACGCACTCTTGCGTGCGTGCGTGCGTGCCTGGAAAGCAAACATCTCGGGGCCCATAAGCTTTCCCGCGGTAGTCTCTCTTGTTCGTTCAGAAGCAAAGCGCCTACCAGGAGAACCTTGGGCCATGTGGTTATGGGCCTTAGCTTAACCAAATCAATATATGGACGGGCTTCTTCGAGTCATATGCTCTGGCGGCCCAGATCCAGGTCTTGTTTCAGCTAGCCGGCCGTTTGTGTGTGTGGTCGGCACCGGCGCGCGGCTCGGGGGGAGGTGGCACGGCACGACGAGCGCGTGAATGCATATGGATGATCCCAGTTTGTGGGCCAGCTAGCTTCCTATCCTTCCCGCCAGATTCGCAACCCGACGTCGGTGACGGTGACCACGAGCACGATTCAATGCGCCGGGATCGCCGCCGCACGTGGACGGGTTGGCCCGATCCCGCCACGTTGCCGTCCGTCCGTCCGTCCGTCCTGGTTGGAACGCGACCGGCAAGAGATTTCGAGACGCACAATAGAGTGTCACGGCGTGACGGCGAGCTAGGAGATGCATCGTCTCCAGCTCCCAGGGCTTCGCGGCGCTGGCCGTTGTGGCGGACAGCGTAGCGTGGGCGGGTACACAGCAAAGCGATGGGAATTTGTTGCTTGTCGCCGCCGCCGCGGCGGCGGCCCGGCCGGGCGACATCGTGGCGCCGGACCAGACCCCAACGGCCCGCCCGGCACCCAAATCTTCTTCCTTCTTCGGTTCTTCCCACCCCACTCGTGTCGGAGCGGTAGGCGCCGTGGCGTGCGCCGCGCCGTCAGCATTAGAATATTACTCCTACAGCTGCGGCCAGGCCACTTGAGCCGCTCTGCCGTGCCGGTTCGCAATCAACCCCGAGAGGGTTTGCCGACATACGGCCGCGCACTGTCGGCCCTTAAATACGCCCTAACCGCTCTCCAAGCAGCACCGACGATCTACAGTACGTACAAGGGTGCTGGTATACCGGTAGTAGAAAGATACTCAGATACTTGTAGGCATGGACATCGTACTCATCATGCGGAGATCTACAGCTCTACGTACTAGACGCGCGTACACCCATCGGAATTGGCTGCGAGCCTGTGTGCTTCGCTGCTATGCTGTCTGCCTGCTAAGGCCCCGTTTAGTTTCCCAAATATTCCCCAAAAATCCACTATTCATCCAACTTTTCCCTATTCATCCCATCTCTTCTACTCACATATCACTATTCATCCCCCACGCCCCCCCCCTCCCAAGTCGCCGGCGTTTCCACGTGATCGCGCGACCTCCGATCCAGCGCCGGCCGGGCCCATGTTCCGTGCGCCGCCGACCGTCACCTACGTGCACATGTCGTGAGCTACCGGCCGTAACCGTGCGAGGCCGCCGTCCTCCGCCGCGGCTCGAACGTGACACTCCACTCGTTCGGCTTTGTTTCCCGCCGACTTGGGCATCGTCTCGTCTCACATCACACTCTCACGTTGCTGTTTTCGCGAGAACGGTGCGTCGCACAGGATTAGCATAATTTTTCATTACAGATTAATAAAAAAAGAAAATCACAAACAAGTAAACAACGATGCGTGACAGCGAGTTGGGCGTGGCCGTCGCATCGGTCCACACCAGTTTCCATCAGCATCGCCGGGGACTCGACTCGGCCAGTCGGCCAGCCTAGGTGAGCTGCACATGAAGCGCGCCGCGACGAGAACGACGCCAACTGGTCGCCCAAACCACTTGGGGTTGTGGCTTCTTGTCACGAGTCACCCCCCAGCCTACTTGCCTTGCCGCGCAGCACCATCCGTTCCTCTCCAAAGACTCCAACCGGGTGGCCAGGTCCAAACAGCGCCGGTCCTAGGATTTTGAGGGCACTCTGATGAACTTGTCGCGACGGGCCCTCTACAGTATAGACTTAATATGAAATCTTATAATATATATTATGTTGATATATGTTGCAAAGCGAAATCAAATATATGTATGATGTTGATATTGGTGTCTTTCAGCTCTTCGTGATGCCGCTGGGCGCCCGGGCATGGGTCTCTGAGTGCCCGAGCCACTGATCGCTGAGCGCCGACCTCGAGGAGATGAGGAGTCAAGGAGCACTCGACTGCTTTGTTTCCTTGTTTTTGTTTCTTTGTTGTTGGCTCTTGAAGTATTGGGCTTAGTCTGTGACCTGTGCAGGGCTACGATCAATGCAACAGATGCATCTCAAGTGCTTGCACAGTCGAGTATACATGTACATACATATATAGGATTGGGCCCCCTCCTGCCTTGGGCCCTAGGCGGTCGCACGTGCTGCCCTACCCCTAGGGCCGGGCCTGGGTCCAAAGTCCAGAGCGCCCCCACCCGGCGACCTACTACAAAAAGGGCGCGCGCCCAAACGCCTCGAAGCTCTACTCCAATTCCGTCCCGTCCCCAACGCACCCTCTCACTCTCACCCCAGAGTCCAGACAGAGCAATAGCATTTCGCCTCGTCGAAGCAGAGCAGCAATGAAGCGGGCCAGAGCGCAGCAGCCCAAGGTCGAGGACCCACAGGACGCGGCTGTCGCGGCAACCGCCAACCCAGCCAAGCCGCAACGCCGGGCGAAGCAGCCGCGGCAGCCCAAGGCGGTGCCCGCCGGCAAGAAACCCGCTGCAGCACGCGCCGCGGCCACGACGGCCGCCGCCGCAGCAGCAGCTAATGCGGGCTCGGCGGCGGCCTCGCCGGGGCCGGAGATGGCGGCGACCGTGCCGGACATGTGGGACCTCGACGCGGGCGCGCGGCCCGTGGAGTGGGTGGACCTCGACGCCGGGCTCGACGCGGCGGCGTGGTGGACGTGGGGCGTCGACGAGGAGAAGCTGCTCGGGTGGTTCCCCTTCGTCGAGGAGGACTTCCGGTGGGCCGGCGGCCGCGCCGGCGACGCCGAGGTGGCCGCCTTCGACCACGACATCTGGAGCATCTGGTGAAATCGTGCCGCAGAAGGATAGGGTCGCCGCGCCGGCCGCCGGAACTGAACTGGTTCCGCTGCTTTTGCTGATCTTGCTCGGGTCATGGGTTAGTAGTGTTTTGGTACAGGAACGAGGGGGGCACTGGCGGTGGAAGGATGGAACATGTAGGCGATGTAGGTAGGAGATTAGTCTATGCTAAGCAAGTCGCAGTGATGCAATCCCAAATGCTCTTCGTTGCTCCCTTGTTCATGCTCTGTGTCGTCCCTTTCCAGTGCTTCATCCTCGATCCATTGCGATCTGCGGTCCTCTGAGCACGAACTGGATCGGATTTTGGCAGCTGCTGCGGAGCTGCCTGATTATGTGGTTTGCGAGAAACTCCATTGCGGCTAACTGAAGCTCGGCTTGTGATCAAGTCGTTGGAGTCCGAAATGGCCATGTTCTCGCGGATCTTTGACGGGTTTCTCAACGGAATTTGCAACTACCCAGATACTGGGAGTGTGGGTGGCCCTTGCCCACTGCACGAGTTCCCATCTTCGAGCTGCTTTCAACATTATCATATGGAGTAGTTTTATAAATCTGCGCCATCAATTCCATAGCGTGTGATCGCCTTAATTTTTTGTTCTAAGAGATCCACAGCTTAGTTGTTTATTGTGATGTATGATTGGTAGTAGTACCTGATTATGGTGATGTACCAAATCAGCTCTTTGCGTGCACTTCCAAGCTTCGGCCTTCGGCAACTAATTCTCCCTTTTTAACGGGCCAAGAAATGGCGGGACCCCACTCCTCTTTTCAGTTATCTGTCGTTCTGGGAAGCTAATTCCGTGTAGGAAGAAGCTTTCTGGCTCGGCTCTGAAAGCTGTTTCCCTGCTTGTCAAAACATTGCCCCCTGTGGGAGTTAGTAACCACATGGATTGACCAAATCGTATGTCAAGAGTTCTTGAAATGTTCAGAACATCTGATTCAAATCTGTGCTCACTGTACGTATCAATGATCGATCGTTTTATCCTGTTGCCACCCTCGACCCATTGATCGTGGTTCTGATCTTTGTGGACCAACACAAACCTTTTAAAAAAGAACACACACACACAGGACGTGAGCTGCACAGGCGTACTGGCGTAGTACACGGATCCAAGGAGGTGTGATCGATCGCTCGTGTGATCGTGTCGTCCTTACGCCCAGTACAGTGCCACGCACCATCGCCGGCAGCGCGGTCGGCACGTCGCCATGCCGCGGGCGCTGCTGCTGCGGCACGCGCTCACGTACAAAAAGCCGTCCGCGACACTCCGTACGGCAGATCTCCTTGGATTCGCCAACAAAACAATTGGACGTGCTGCCGGGAGCGCGCCAAGGCGACGCCCGATCAGTCGCGACCGGCAGCTCACGTCGCTGCCCGCCTTGACGTGACGAGCCCTCGTACAGCTACTGCGCTGGAGTGTGTTGTAGTATGGGGTAGAGCACGCGCCCATGTCACGTCCGCCTTGTCCTGGCACGCGCTCGCCAACCACTGGACTGCATGCTCGGCCGACCGAGAGCGACCATGCCGCGGCGGCGCCGAAACTGGCGACATGCGCCATGAGTGCCTGCCCGCGGCGGCTGCACCGCTGGCCTCGCTGATCAGCGTCCGTCCGGTCCGTGGTCACGCACGCCGCATCGCACCGCACCGCATCATGGATGTCTCGCCGCTCGCTTGCATCGCATGTTGGGCTGCTGCCGGTCGGTGGCTGCTGCCATCCCCGGCGCCTAGTCGCCTTTATGGGCAAACAGCAGACGGCTGGCATGCGCAGGGCAGCAACCCAATCTCGCCTTTCACCTTTTCGTTGAATCGTTCCCTTCGATCAGTCTCAATGTCTCATGATCCTTTGACTCCCATTAAACAAAGCGTACTCCCGCCTTCTATTAGTGCTTCTACCAGACTGGCATGGCTATGGCAGCGGAGGTCGAGCTGTGCGGCGGTGGGATCCCAGCACCGATCCGGTCGTTTGTTCGGTTCCTGTCTGAGCTGTTGCCAATCATTAGCAGCTGAGATTGGAGTGTGCCGGCACCCCGGCGGAGATTACGCGACCTTTCCAGCTAAGGCGGTGTTTTGATTGGGAAAGATTCCCTGAAAAAGCACCGCCAGACCCGAAAAAACACTGTAGATGAATAGTGTTATGTGAGTAGAAGGGATGTGATGAATAGAGAAAAGTTAGATGAATAGTGTTTTTTTGGAGAAAGTTGGTGAATCTAAGCTCACCTAATTTCATCGCCCGTCGTCGTAGCGGCGAGAGAGCTTGGACTGTAGGAGCCGCCGGAAAATCGTTCTAGGAAGAGGCAGCCGCCTAACACACGTCGACCTCCCTTGCCGTCACGTCGCACTTCCCTATCGAGCACGAGGGCGCGGCGCGTAAAACGACAGGAAAATCACACTCTCTCCTTCTCCGATAAGGATATAAGATGGAGGAGTGATCTTTGGATTCACGCACGGCAGCGCGGCGGCGGGTCGACATCGCCCTTGTATGGCCATATCCCCGGCCGGCGTATCCTTCGGCCATATCCGCGGTGTCGGCAGGGCGGGGCGAGCGGTACGAGTACGACGGCGCGGAATCATGGCGCTCTCCGCCCTCGCTCGCTCCACCGTCGCGTACGGACGCCCGTTGGGCGCGCAAAGCGACGACCAGCGACGCTGTCAGGTCCAGCTCTGAAAAGGAAATCCCCGGCGCGCCCCACGCCCAGTGGACGGACTACTAGACGCCGCGGCGACGGTGGTCCACGGCCCCGGCGGCCGCTCGGATGGAATGGAAGGCGGCCGGGGAACGCATGGAGGGGCCGCCGGTGATGGTGGCGCGGTCCAGGGTGCATCCATTCCATGCCATGCGCGGCGGGGGCGCTCCAGCGACAGCCGCTGCAAGGTTGGCTCGGTCGGGCGTGCGCGCGCCAACCGATGTGGACCACGGATCGCGGTCACGTGCCGGGATTGGAGGATCGCAATACGAAAAGCTTCGGCAAGGCGGGCCAGCGCGTCGCCGAGCGGTCCGGCTGGTCACCTGTGTTTTGCGCCACTCTCTCTATCGTTCTCGTTCGCCGCCGCCGCGGCCCACCGTGAACACCCTGGTTGGGTTGGGCTACCGTAGCCAGCCGCGATGGGGACGGGACGACGCCGCGCCGGTGCAGTGCCGCTGCCAGGGTACGTACAGTGGCTGTGCGCCACGGCGCTCGAGATGGGTTCGGATTCTGATTGCACGGGCTTTGGATCGAGCTGAAAGGCCCCACCGCCCAGGGTGATTTTTGTTTTTCGATTTGGTCGACATGTTTTTCACACGTTGTGCACGGTAAAAATGATAAAAAGGCACGGTAAGAAACGGGTCATACTCCAGGCACGGCGCTGCACTGCTCCAGCACAGGCTGTAAAGGTAGCAGGCGGCAGCACAGATTTCGAAGCGAAGCGTGATGGGTCGTCGCCGACAGCCGGGCGGGCTTCGATCGACGGGGCGGAGCCGGAGGCAGGCACGGGCAGCCGGGCGCTGTGGAGGCAGGCATGCGACGTGCCGACGTGGTGTGCGTGCGCGCGCTGTCCTGTGGTAGATTAAACTAACGATACATAAGCACATGAACAGGGTCTCTAGTTTAGAATAGATCTCGTCTAGTACATAAATCTAATGCGGGATAGGATTAGCCGGTGTGCTTATACCGGCGCTTGTAGTATCCATGTCGTCGACGGAGGTCGGTGCAGAGGAAACGAAGTCGTTGGCGTGGACAGCATCGGGGATGTAGCGCAGACGCTCCTTGAGGCTCTTGGCGGGTATCGTCGGCCTTCTGGACGCCAACGGCACTGGCCCTGGCGAGGAACACGAGCTTCCGAGCCTTCCAGCGCCCTTAGTGATCGGTGAAGGGTGGCTAGGTTACGGTGAACCTAGGATTGCGTGATTGGATACCTCGTTGGAGGAATTCCTCACATTATATAACGCTGTAGGCCCGGGGCCGTGTTCTATAGATGAAAATAGATTGCCTTCCGATCAAAGCAAGGACTCATAGTTAGAAATCTTAGAGGTTTGAGACATTCGGGGTTATCCCCGATTTCTTGCCTTATCTCGGTTGTTGACCGAGGTCAAATCGAAATCTAACATCCTGCTCCCCTACCCTTCTGCTGCTCCATTTGATTACGGTACGGTTGTCACGCTTTGGCGGACGGGCCTGTGAAGTCCAACCACGCCGCACGTCCCGGCTCGTCCGTCGCCAGGGGCCGAGCGGTACTGGCGCACTGCCTTCCATCGGCTGGGGCGGTCGTTGCCTGCAACTGCAAGGCTGCCACTTCACCTCGTAGCGGCGAGGACCCACACGGGCGCAGGTTTCGTGGCGAGACGATGGCTTTTGGGCGCAGTTCCCGCCGGGCCGGCGCCATTGCGGGGCGCACGACCGCACCGGGGGAGCATGCTTGCGTCGGTTGGGAGGGCACTGCCTCACTGGAGATGGGGTCGTCGCCTCGACCGCCACGAAAGGTTGGGGCCAGCGGCACACCGGCTCACGATTTGGCCTGTCCGTCCCCGTCGTCACGTGGCGATCGACGTCTCTCGTCCGGCTGCCGGCGCCGCGAGGCCGAGCGTAACGTGACGTGACGGACCCCGAGCGGCGCATTGTGTGTTGTCGTTCGGTAGGCGCGGAGCACCAGGGGACCTTTTCGCGTTCGGGCCTTCGCGGCACCGGAGAGAGATGGAGCAGCTAGTATACGCGTGCCGTCTCCGCATTGCATAGGACACGAGTATTATCTTTCTATCCGATATTATCGTACGTCTGGGGAGAGGGGGGGGGAGTAAAGAAATCACTGGCCATCTTGCTTGGCTTGATTCACGTTTTGGATTTGCAAATTGTTTCGTGGGCATCCAACACACCAATCACGTGTGGACTGGTCGGAGCAACGATAGTTTTCGCTCCTTGTACTACTGGTCGGAGCACCGCTTGCAAGTGCAATTTTTAGGCACCGCCTGCTTACAATTTTGTAGGCGGCCTCCAGAAGCAAAACAGCCCGAAGTCGTTCCTAACTGGGCCTCAGCCCAATGTACAAAGGCCTTTCTTTTCTTTCTTTCTTTCTTTCTTTCTTTCTTTCTTTCTTTGCAACTGAATCTACCACAAGTTTCTCAAAAAAAAAAAACCCTTAATCCAGCACAAGCCCAACAACCCACCACACCGCACCGGAGCGCGCCGGCCGCCGCTCCGACGACGAAGAAGGTCGCCAGGATTGACCAGTTGCCACTCGTCCGGATCAACACTGGCTGGCCCGGGCTCGAAACGAACGACGAGCCCAGCCAGCAGCGCCCGCCCCGCCAGCCAAAGGCGACCGCCGCCCGGGCGCAAGCCCACTCAAACCCATCGTCTCGCTCGTCTTCTCTCCCTCCCCTCCCTCCGCGTCGTCGTCCTCGTCGTCTTCGTCTCCCTCCGCCCCGTTTATATGTACAACCGCGTCGCGACTGCAATGACCACCACCGCCCGCCACTGCCCGAATCCGACTCACCGCCGCCTGCTCCCGCCCGGGCTCCCGCGGCGCACTCGTCGACCGGTCGCCCGCGGAAGCGCGCCCTGAACCCTTCAGCTGAAACAAAGCGCGCCACCTCGGAGGAATTGTGGTCGTCATCGCGGCCCGGGGCGGAGATCCTACCGGACTTGGGGTTGATTCATCCTCTTCTCTCTCTCGGTAAGGAAGCCCCAGCTTCGCTTGGATGAATTGTTTGTGTCCTCCTGCTAGATCTTCCCCGTTGCTGCCAATCAAATCCGAATCTCTCTTGTGCTGGGGCGGGCGCTCCCAATTTGTTGCGGATTCCGAATCCCCTGCTGCGCGCAGGACTGCAGCAGGGGACAGTAGCAGAGTTCTATTTATTTCCCGAAATTCGCAAAGGGTCCAGCACTTCAGCTGGAGCCATCGAGTTTTAACACCGCCGCAGCCCCTTGTTACAACATTGGATTCGGCTATCCAACGATCGATCTGACTGATTGACGCTGTTTTGTTAGCAGATTCCGAGGGGCATGGACATGGCATTTCCCGTTGCGAATGCCACAGCGGCGGTGCTCACTCGTGTCTCAGCCGCGTTCAATGCTCCTCTTGCCCGCGCCGTCGTTTTCGGGGTCCATATTGATGGACACTTGGTCGTCGAAGGTCTCCTTATTGCGGTCATAGTGTTTCAGCTCACCAGGAAGAGCTACAAACCCCCAAAGAAGCCACTCACTGAAAAGGTGAAGTGTTCTCCTCATTGCTAATTGCTAGGATCGGTTCATGGTACATAGTATTTATTTGATCATTGCTTCATGAACCGTATGACTGAAGTTTAGCATTTTGGTCTCTGCAGGAGATTGATGAGCTATGTAATGAATGGCAGCCAGAGCCGCTATGCCCTCCGATCAAGGAGGGGGCCAGAATTGACACTCCGATGTTGGAAAGGTTTGTGCGATTGCCTGTTTTCCATGATTATTAGTTAAAGCATTAGGTGACTAATGGTTCACCGTTGAAATCGTGATGCAGTTCTTACATTAATGTTCACTTACTAGTACCATGTGCGGGACACATTGATCTGGAACATTTCGTATTACATCAAACCATGTGCTCATGAATAAGCATCAATTGACACCATAAACCACAAACTGTATTATTTTCCCTTGCTACCCAAATGCCTACAGGCTTCTTGGGTTGTATTCTCTCATTTTGTGATATCTTTAGAATCATCAGAGCACCAAACGTGTTCCTGTAGTTCACGTAGTTGCCAATATTTTGTTGTTTCTGTGCCTGCATTTAACTAATAACACAGCAATTTCATCAATGATATGCTCTCTAAGTCAAGAAATTCCTATCAGCTTGCATTGTTGCATGCTATAATTGCATTTTGTATTGTTCATTGGAGGAATAGCTATTATGCATCCCTGGCAGTGCTCTATCTGAAGTTGCTCCTATACAATACATGTAATATTCTTCGTGCTGAACTTCCTTTCCCACTGTAATATGTTCTAAGTTATCTGTATATGCTATTTAATTCACAGAAACTTTCCTTTAAACATTTCTGGTTTTCTGTTATCAAAAAATATGCATGAAGTGTGTAATAGCTATACGATTTGAAGTAGTTATGATTGCAGTATGTGTGTTGTTGGACATCATATATTATTTGAACTTCTGAGCATCAGAATTAACCCTTCTACTCATCTTATATACAGTGCTGCTGGACCGCATACAATCGTTGATGGTAAAGAAGTTGTCAACTTTGCGTCGGCAAACTACCTCGGTTTAATTGGGAATGAGAAGATTATTGTAAGAGAAAAGTCTATTGCCTGACACTTGCAACAGTTGTGTTTTTTTCTTGGAATGTCTAAACAAAGTGGGTGTCTTTCAGGATTCTTGCGTTGGTTCTCTGGAGAAATATGGTGTTGGGTCGTGTGGTCCACGTGGCTTTTATGGAACAATTGGTTTGTACTGTTATTCACAAACAATGATCTCGGTTACGTATAGAGAGGGAGCTTACCTTTTAAATTTATCATTGCAGATGTCCACCTTGACTGTGAGGCAAAAATAGCTAATTTCCTGGGAACTCCAGACTCCATTCTGTATTCATATGGGATTTCTACAATATTCAGCGTGATACCTGCCTTTTGTAAGAAGGGAGACATCATAGTCGCGTAAGTTCACCTTATTCTTTGATGAAAATTTATGAAACTTGCAATTGATCATGGAACTTTAACTTGCTTGTTGTATTGGTGATCACACGCTTGACCTAATAGACAGCATGAATTTATCTATAGCTCATAAGCTTTAGGAAAGTTGTCACCTTTTTATTGTCTCTATTGTCGATTGATGAATTGCTATTGCTCCTCACTCTACCTCGCTAGTTTTTTTTTTCATTAATTTTTTGTTTCTCTTCCCCCCTTGTTGAATTTGTGCCAATGTTTAATGTGATTGCAGTGACGAGGGTGTTCACTGGGCAGTGCAAAATGGACTCCATCTATCAAGAAGTACTGTGGTTTACTTCAAGCACAATGATATGGCTTCACTTGCAAGCACTTTGGAAAAACTTACTCGGGGAAATAAACGTGCTGAAAAGATTAGACGCTACATAGTTGTGGAATCCATTTACCAGGTGCGGTGCCTTTTGTGATTTCTTTGTTGATATGTGTTGTCTACTTTCATATGGTTCTTAGGAAATTTGTGACATTCTTCATAATTCATGAAATCTCTCACTGACGTTGTTATTTGTGAATGCAGAACTCTGGCCAAATTGCCCCCTTGGATGAGATTGTCAGGTTGAAGGAGGAATATAGGTTCCGTGTTATTCTGGAGGAGAGTCATTCTTTTGGGGTGCTTGGCAAGTCTGGGCGTGGCCTTGCTGAACATTATGGAGTTCCCGTGAGTGTTTTGCTTTGGCTATTTTTACATGTTGCACTGTGACACTAAAATGTTGCAGAAGAATAACAAGTGTTACAATCCACAGCCTGGGCAGTCATCAGTTTACTAGTACTTTTAACTGGATATTTGAGCACATTAATCCCTTTTCTGAAACATCCATGCTTGTGCAGATTGAAAAAATTGATATCATCACTGCTGGAATGGGGAATGCATTAGCCACTGATGGTGGCTTCTGTACAGGAAGTGTCAGGGTTGTTGATCATCAGGTAGGTACAATACCAGATTGATGGAACATGGATTTTTATGCTGATATTCTTGCATTTTAGTGCTTCATCTGATCAAGGGTATATAATTTTGCAGCGTCTAAGCAGCTCTGGTTATGTTTTCTCTGCCTCGCTGCCACCTTATCTTGCCAGTGCTGCTGTTTCTGCCGTCAACTACCTGGAGGAGAACCCGACAGTTCTTTCAACCCTGAGGAGTAATATTGCTCTAATGCATAAAGGTAAAGATGATTTTCTTGTCATCATTTGACTATTTGCTTGACCTGGTGTTATATATCTGTTGTTTCCACTGGATTAGTGAAGAAAAATATGGGTACACCACTTAACCAGGTACCTGAGGCTAAATTTTATAAACTATACGCAGGTCATCACATGAGTTTACACCTTATTCCCTGTGAGCTCTAGGTTATTAAACACAAGATGAAACATAATTAAGTTGTGACATGTGAATCCATTGTATGAGCTATGAAAGTATAATATGGCATGCCTTAACTACTTAGTATTGCTCATGCACGAGATGGTTGCTTACTATTATATGTAGCTTACCACTGACCGCCATCTTGACACTCTTTTTGTTCACTCTGTAGAACTATCGGATACCCCAGGGCTTGAAATTTCCAGTCATGTTCTGTCACCTATCGTCTTCCTTAAGCTGAAAAAATCGACAGGTTCTCCCACGACTGACTTAGATCTTCTTGAAACTATCACTGAGAGGGTAAGTCTGAATCAACTCTAATAAACATTAAAGCTGCAGTTCTTATGACTTTTCGCAAGCACCTGTTTACACACTCTTCCCCCCAACAGGTCTTGAAGGAAGATTCAGTTTTCATTGTGACATCAAAGAAGTCTAATCTTGATAGGTGCAAACTTCCCATTGGAATCCGCCTGTTTGTATCAGCTGGCCATACTGAATCAGACATCTTCACACTTTCCAACTCCTTGAAGAGGGTTTCTGCGTCAGTTCTTTCAGACTAGTTTTGATCCTCGCCAAATTCCCTTGAAGACGAAATTGATCCTTTTCTACGTGATGTGTGCTCAAGACCATGCACGTTTCGTAAATGTACATAACCTGTACATTTCTACATCTGATGAGTTGATCTTGTTGTTGCTTATACCTGAAGTACTTGCAAAATAAAACTTTGTAGAACAGTTAGAATAGTTATGTTGAAGAATAGTGCGTTTGTGCTGTACATCTTTCTGATTTACATGTATGCTTTACCCTGCATTGTCAGCCACTCACTGGCCCTCTTGCCTATCTGAATGGGAACTGTTCCTTTATTAGAAGACCAACGACTTGGTACATTTTCAGAAAAATACAACCCTTTGTACTGTCATGCTATTTATGCACATTGACCTAGATGACCGTAATCCTAATCCATTGTGATGCTGATTTCTCTAAAGTTATCATCTGATAAAATACACATGATGATGCTACGCATGGTATCATCATTGGTTCATATCTTATTCTCGAGTCAATTAATCGTGGTAAGATGAGCCCATAAATCTAACTCTCTGAAAACAAGAACAGAAAAATAAACTGCGTGTAGTGATTCGTATTGATTAGCTGAAGTGGTGTCTGATACACGTTTCTCACGGCACTAGCCTTCATTCATGCAGACAGACGTTAAAAGATTTAATCTTATTCGAAAATCAGAGACTGTGTCCGTGTGCCCTGCTCCTTGCACAGAGCACCCCCAGACGACAAATTTTCAGAATCTAGCAAGCGCCGCAGCATCACCACGATCTACCAACTAAATCAGACATGGAACAAGGTGTAACAAAGCCAAACTCATGCACCGGAAAGCGCAGCAGGAGCACTTGACCTATGCTTCGATCTGCATTTTCCAGGTCAAGGTGAAGCTCTTCCCCAGCGGCAATGCCAGCCCACCGATCTCCACCGAGACGCTCTTCTTCTTGCTATCCTCCTCGACGCCTTCTATCCCTTGCACCTTCGCGTTGCCACCTGCAGTGAAGTAAGGGCTCGACAACGCGACGGCGTCGGCGTCCGTGCCGTCCACCTGAATGGCGAGGTCCTTGCCGGTGCCCACCAGCCCCAGCACCAACACCTTCTCGATCACCATACCCTTGCGCAAGCTGAAGCTCCCCATCTGCACCTCCGACCTCACCGTCACGTCCTTGCCACGCACGCTCGCGTGGAACCTCACGTACGTCGCCTGCCCTTCGGCGAGCACCATCTCCGGCCGCTCGTCGTCGTCGACGTACACGGCGCCCTCCGCGTCGGCCTGCTCGCCGGCGCCGAACGGGAACGCGACCACCAGCGTGAACGGCGTCGCCCGGGCGTCCTTGGAGATCACCCCGCCGCGCTGCATCGGGAGCACCGTGTTCTGGTACACGTGCACGTTGATCTCGTTCAGCGCCGCGTCGAGCTTCACCGTGGCGCCGGTCTTGGACGCCACCACCACCTTGGTCGTGTCGAACAGGTTGTACCATGTGCCAGGAGGGAACATGGCGGTCACCGAGGTGGCGCCTTCCTCGAGCACCGGGGACACCATGACGCTGGAGCCGAGCAGGAACTGGGTGCTCACCCCGTAGCACGGCGTGAAGTCGGGGAAGGAGAAGAACAGCGGCCTCGCCACGGGTGCGCCGGTCAGGTGAGCCTGATAGTTGAGCGTGTACAGGTACGGGAGCAGCTTGTACCGCATGCCGAGCGCGTTCCGCGCCGACTTGGCCACGGACTCCCACACGTAGAGCTCCTGTCTCGGCGACGCGAAGTTGGCATGGTCCCTGGAGAACGGGTAGAACGCACCGAGCTCGATCCACCGGTTGCAGAGCTCCTCTGTTGGGGACGGGTAGAAGCCGCAGATGTCTGCGCCAACCATGGGCATTCCAAAGATGCCAAAGTTGAGCATTGTTGAGATGGAGTACCGGAGATTTTCCCATGTGCCCTTGTTGTCACCGGTCCAGTGCGCGGCGTAGGCGCCTGAGCCGACGAAGGTGGAGCGTGTCAGGATGAATGGCCTCTTCCCCTGCAGCCCTTGCAGCGCCTTGTGCGTGGCGATAGCCTGCGAGAAGCCGTACAAGCTGTGCGCGTTGTACTCGAGGATGCCGTTGTAGTGTGTGGCACTTGTTGCGATTGTGTTGAAGCCGAGCCGAGCGGTCTGTCCCGAGGCGTTGATCTTGTAGGGTGGCTCATCCCATCTGGTGTTTGTCAGGTTCTTGCAATCCAGGCAGCAAACCCATGGCGTCTTTGAGTCAGGGATAGGGCACTGGTGCGTCTTCGGGATTGTGCACTTGCCGGTGCAGAAGTTGGACGCCTCGTTCATGTCGATCCAGAGCCCATCCACAGGGACAAGGTCATGGAATCTCCGTACCTCGTCAATCCACCATGACACGCCGTTTGGGTTGAGGAAATCCGGGAAGTAGACAGGGCCAGGCCAGACCTGGGCAAGGTATGGCTGCCCGTCCAGCTTGATGAATATGTCACGGGCCATGCCACGCTGGTAAACTCCATACGAGTTGTTCACGTTGATCCCAGGGTCGATCAGGACAATGTACTTCATTCCTTGTGCGTGGATCTTGTCAAGGAACGCTAGCAGCTTCGGACGCGGGTAGTTGACAGGGTCGAGTGTGAAGTCCTTGGCGGCATCCATGTGATCGTCGTCATTCCAGATCACATCCAGGGGTATCTGGGCATTCCTGTAGCCCTCTACAACACCCTCAACCACTGAAAGGTTTTTGTACCCCCACCTGCATTGGTGGAAACCTGCAGACAAGCACATGGAGTATTCAGAGACTTCAAGAACTTCAGAGTACAAGAATTTATGTATAGTAGTAGTAGTAGTATGCAGCAGCAAGTTGTACTGAAACAGGAAATTAAAATCATGCCTTGTCTGAAATTGGAATGGCATTAACAGAGACGTTCATGATTTGCATCCCTGAACTTCCACATTCACACTGCAGCTCTATTTTGTTGTCACAAAATCGAGTAAATGATGACAGTATCTGGTCGACGCATACGACATGAAATTCAATATGCAGCATATGAATTGGCAAAATTATTTATAGTATGAGTTGTTTCTCAGGGTTGATCTATGTTCTGGGTTGTCCATGAACTGGGCTAGATCAGTACAGAGAACATGGAGGACAGTATCCTTACTGGTAACAGGCCTCACTGGAGACCAAAGTAGCGACACACTATCCTCAAAGGGAAAGCTGCACTTGGGAAGTTGTGTATTTGACAGTTGATATAGAAATCAACTTGCAATCACAAAAAGCAAAATAATACGAGTACTGCCCGTCCCCAGGCTTCCAGCTAGGCAGATCTGGTTGCCAGATTATGCTATTGTTACGATGTACTACGACAAGGCTACAACGACAAGCGGACAAAGTCTTTGTATTCTATTTGCTTGCAGGAAAACCGAGCAACTTGCATGCCTTTCTTTTTTCTCTGAAAGGAAGTTTAGACTATGCAACTTTCAATGGAGTACTAGGTAATATAACCTACTGGGGAATTGGACATATTGCACGCCTGTCACAGTCCAACGACAACTGATCTGCAGAACATACTACCTTCTCTCCAAAGACCAAAAGTTAAATTATTGTCTGCCAGATTGATATTGTTTTATGTTTCATCCATGGCACCACTCATTCTGGAAATACTAAATATTTGTAGGAAAATAATTCATACTTTGTATAGACTACGTTATTTGGAACAAGAACATGCATACTTGCCATAGTTTCATGTACTGAAAGAAAGTAATCTGCAAAAGCAACAAGACCCGAATAGGGAAAAACTAATTACTGTTTGAACATTTCCTCAAGTTCAGAACAAGCTACTCCATCTGCTAGCATATATGCACTGTTGTGTATATCCTCAGCCTGCACTTTGCGCAGGCATAAAATGCACATTTTGTTGTGTAATTTGCAAAGGTAAGGAAAGTGCTTTCAGGTGATATTTGTGATGCTGGCAATCTGAAAGGCATTCTAGATGCTCATGAAGGCACAGGAGTATTCTGTCTGTTAACAAAGAGAGTCTATCTGATTTTCTATTCTGTGCAGAGAGGTCACACGATGCAAGCATCCATGGGAAACAAGTATTAACAAGTTTAATACTACTGGCATGCTAATCACTATCTAACGTCATCTGATCCAGCAAATAAACTGCGGTATCTGTCTCCTAAGATCTAGAACATTAATGTGCACGCCGGATTGGCCTTATTGCAACCACGGAGTCAGGGAAGATTACATCTTTTTATTAGTCAATCTGAAAGTTTGCTAACCACAATTTAAATGACCAAATGTATCAAAAAATAATCTGCCAAAATTTAAATATCCATCCATGGCGTCAGATAGAACTCTGTCATTGGACAATTTGGAAGTTAGCTAACTAGTAATTAAATCTGACATTAATTAAATGAACAGCACAAAAAGACGAAATTGACTGAGCTAAGACGCCCTTACCAAATGCCCAGTAGGGCATGGGCGCCGGTCGGCCGATCATCGACGTGTACTGATCCACGACGGCCAACGGCGTTGGCCCGGCGAAGAAGTAGAAGTCAAGAAGACCTCCAATCACCTTGTACGTCAGCGAGGTCCCCCTGTAGAACACATCCATGCCGTTGCTGTTGAGCAGCAGCACGGCGTGCGCGACGCCTCGGCCACCAAGGCTCCGGAGGTCCATGTACACCGGGTGCGAGCCGTAGAGGTCGGTGTTGAGGTTAATGGCCGAGATGTCCGTGGTGTAGATGGTGTAAGGGTCGTTGGGCCGCAGCCTGATGCCACCCGGCTGCGTGTTCTCGCCGAGCCCGTACAGCGCGGCGTCCTTGGGCAGCGCCGTGGACACCTCCAGGTACTGGTCCTTGAACACCAGCACGCCGGCGCTGGTGTTGAACAGCGGCTGGCCGGTGGACCGCCGGTGCACGGCGAACCAGAACGGGTCGCGGCCATAGGTGAACACCAGCTCCTCGCCGGGGTACTCGCCGGCGGTGAAGGGGGCGCCCGTGACCTTGCCGCCGGTCACGGGTGGGGCTGGCTCCCTTGGGAGCAGGTTGTAGGGGACCTCCCACCTCTGCTTATCTGCATCTGTTATCTGCACGCGCACCCTTTCCCTTCTCTCGTGCCTGCACAACATATTTGCCATTAGAAGATGACCATAGCTATTTCTTTAAGCCATTGCAGAGTCGGGGCATGCTTTGAGATCATGGATGGAAGTCTTAGAATACTTGGATATCATGATTGGGAGCGAATGCAGGTACTTGGAAGTCTTAGAATACTTTGGGATTTTTGTAGGAAGTCTTATGATACTTGGAACAAGAATCGTGGCTGCGACTTGGGATCACGCGCAGATTAACACAATGTAAATCCATTTAAATACATGACCTCAGGGTCATATTTTGAGATTATGATGCAAAGCCGTATACAACTTGGATCAATGATTAGGATTTGGGTATATATGCAGCTGAATTCACTCTAAAGACAGGATGCCGAGTATGGAACGTCATCAGTTCATATTGAAATGTTGGGATTATTTCCATTTGGTCTGTTAGCCGTCAAATCTAAATTGATATGCCTTCAAAAATCAAACAATTGAGCAATCGACATTCTCCTCGAAGGTACTACAGGTTGTGCTTATCAATAATTGAGAGGGCATCGATGAACATAGAAAAATGTCACAAAAATGGCCAAGAACAAGAGCTACTTACTTGACGAAGAGCCTGAGGCGAGGGATGTCAGGGCCGTAGGTGGAGGTGCGCTGCTTCACCTGCAGGCAGCCCACAAGGCCTCCCCCGTTGGGCAGCTGAACCAGGGACACCAGCTTGTAGCCGAAACCAACCTTTGGCTTCGCTGTGGCAACCTCGCCATTGCAGCCTGCCAAGGTCAGCAATAGAAGGCAGCACAGGAGGTAGGAGACGATGGGTGAGTGAGAAAATGACAGCATTTTGTGCTGCCCTGTTCTCACTCCAATGGCTGTGGTGTGTGTTCTCGCCTCACGAGTCACGAGCTCCCTTTGTACAGTACAGACCCGCAAGGGAGAGTGTGATGTGCAATACTGAAGAGGAGATGCCTAGAGAGAGGGGAGAGAAGAGAGCTGTGAGCCTGTGAATGTGATGAGTCTGCAACTGCTGTCCGCGGTAGTGAATACGAGTAATGGCGGGAGTGAGCAGTAGCAGCGCTGCATGCATTGAGTGGCATGTTGAGTGGATACCGAACCTTTTCCTCCTTTATATTATATGCATCAATCACTGATAAGCCGGGCCAGATGATTTAAGAAAAGAGGGTTTCAGCACTTCATATTCTTTTCAAAAAAAGAGAAGAAAATATGTTTTCTTCTAGAAAAAAATCACGAAAAGGCTTTTTTTATTCAGTTTCGGAATGTGGAGTTCGGATTCTAATTCCCAAGCTATATCCTTCGTATTGTTACGACCGAGCAATCCATCACCCATCAGATTCTCTCTGAATATGGCACACATATTTTCCCTCCATGTAATTTGACATCCTAAAATATAGTACTTGCATGCACCATAGCCAGTGCCTCGTGCCGTGGTTATGTGTGCCTGCGACCGACCGGCGTGCTCGATCTCCCATTATGTGCGAGGAATGGAAATAAAGGGGAAAGGAGGAGATCGGGGGAATCTATTTTTGAGTTTGGATTGGGCCTTAACCACACTGGTATCTTTGTATCTGGGACTTGGGAGAGATGCTACAATCTTAGGTTGCCAAACATATGCTACCTTTCGGACCTACACATAACACAATTTAACAGCGCAGTCTCAATTGATAGTATGCCTTCTAGAATCTCTAATTCAGAGAAACTTTGAATTTTGATTGACAAAGATTACTTTGATGCCAAATTATTCAACCACATATATGCGGCAATTTGTGCACACAGATAAGCTTGCTACTTCAAGATAGTGAAGCTCAAGGCTTATTTGGAATGGACATCAAAACCTACATATAGAAAAAAAAAACAGAATTATAGTAGTTTTTCATCCTGAACCCTATGGAATGGAAGACTCGAAGAGCATGTGCAAAGTAGGGCAGTAACAACAAAGAAAAACTAGCAATATAGTATTTGAACTCATGTTATGTTCCCTGAAACACTCTTATAGATTAAACCATTTTATAAGGTTAAAATTCCATAAATCACCCCATAAGTTATTTGGAGTTTGATATTCATCCCCATAAAGCCATTTTGTTGCAAATAACAGTTTCTAAAATGGCTCTATTTAAATCTCGCAACTTATATTAAATTTGGATTGAAGTGTCTGCGTGGGCTCGTGACTTTTAGGATATTTATACAGCTCCTGAATAGGATTCATAAATAATTGCCATCATTTTTTCATTGAAAAATAGTACATCTGCACTTGATTTTTATCTGCACTAGAATCCATTGCTTGCAAACCAGCGCCTTGCTAAAATTGAGCACATGGCAGTATAATTTGGGTCAAGAGGTGGCGCCACAAGACAACAGAGATTCGTTTCGGCTTAACCGAAAAGAAAGCTGCCGCGCGTGCCACTCAACAAGAAGTGAAGAAGTGCTGTGTTCAGATTAAAAAAAAAATACTTCTTCAATAATTTTTTTCTATTCATCCCACCCACAGAACACGCTTTCCAGTGCAAAATACTTTCTACCTCCAATCTGAACACAGACTGCCTTCAGATTGGAGGTAAAAAGTACTTTTCCTATATGAATAGTGCACTGAAAAGCGTGTTCTGTGAGTGAGATGAATAGAAAAAACTTGTTGGAGAAATACTTTTTTTCTGAATCTGAACAGCCACAGCCATAATCACCGAAAAGCAGGGCAGAGCGAGTCAGCGGGATAGAGACAGGGGCCCAAAGCGCACGAAAATGTCCATGAGGCATGTTCGTTCTCGAGGCGCTGCAAATTTCCAGTGTTCACATGCAACCTTGTCTGGCTGCTGCTCACTCGTGCCTACCTAGCTACTCTAAGGGTGCGTTTAGATTGAGGAAAGATTCCTTAAAAATACACTGTTCATAAAAAAACACTGTAGATGAATAGTGTTCTGTGAGTAGAAGGGATGGGATGAATAGTGAAAAGTTGGATGAATAGTGTATTTTTGTGGGAACTAAACGGGGCCTCAGTGATTACCCACCGATGACATGCATGTGATGACCTGGAGCCGGGAACTGAAGAAGAAAGGCACTAAGCCAGTGTAAAGCACTGGCGAGAACTGGAAGCAATGTGTTTACTTGCAAATGGAACGAGACTAGTTCAGTGCTCACAGCGTCGACGTGGAGTGAGCATTTTGGCAGCGCTCAAGGCACGGAAACTGAGGGCAGCAGGGAGCGTGAAACATGGGCACCGCACCTTATCTTGGTCATCAAACTGTGGCTGGATTGGTGGAGCACGCCATGGCCGGCAACGCGTGACTGCATCGTATGTCTGTATCTGTATCTGTATCCATCCATGCCCATGGACCATGTCATGCATGGTCACTCGCTAACTCACTGTCATGGTCACGGACTCACGGTCACTCTACTTCTACACAATGTCACGCGCGTGAATTAGGCAAAGATTCTGGCAAACCACATGGACACGAAGGCCGGCCTCCCTGTTTGGGTCTTCTCGGTCAGGCGCATGATTGTTCACTCATCGACAGCTGAATTGTAGTGTTGAAGTGTTACTGTTTAGGTAAGCTCGTACTAGAATATTATCTGCTGATGCATCTGCCGGGGGGCAATCTGCCAGGGCAAGCAGCAGCAAAACGCGGCTCAAGGCCGACGACAAGCAAGCAATGCCAGCATCCAGAGTTTGATCGAGACACCGGGACCTGCCTCCCCATTATCCGTCGGCACGGCACCGGGCAGGGCTCGCGTGAGGTAGGCCGATCAACAGCGCGAGGGCATGCCGCGTGGTTCCCGGAGATCTTCCCGTCCTCAGAACCGAATGATTGGGGGAGATTTGCTGGAATATGCTGCTGCGCAACGCAGCGCAGCGTTCAGTTCGTTCCGGAGCAATGCAAACTGATGGGTCGGCACATCACATGGACCGGCACTGTTTGACGTAGGCGGCTGCGGCCATCGTTTCGTTTCGAGCTCGACGGAAGGCGACGCGGCCTCTGGCTGTCCGATACGGCGAGGGGGCGGCGGTATCCGGCGAGTGACGTCGCACGAGTAGTCGCTTTCGTTTTGGGCTCCCGCTCAGCGCTCACCTCACCCTGCACCCGTGCACCGTATGTCCGTATCCGTAGACGGTGAGGTAGATCCCACCCGTTGTACACTAGGAGTAGCAATGAATACGTACGTCACCGCGTGGCCGCGCGCGAGCGGCAGGGCCCGGCCAGACACGGCCACCTCATCCACTCACATGCGGTGCGAGACGTTGCTCGTCGTGCTCCTGCTCACGGGGCCCCGCCGGCGCCGTCCGCCTGAATGGCCGGCCCTACGGGATCTTTTTTGCTGCTGGGGACAGCGCGTGCGGTGTGCGCAGGCGCAGCCATCCAGCGTGCGCCATGCATGCATGGATCCAAGGGACCACACTGCTCGATCCGCAGTCGATCGGGCGCGCGTGGCGTGGCGACGGGACCATGTTATCTTGTGGACGCCGTACCCACGTACGTGGCGGTGCAGGATCTGACATACTGTAGTCGTGGACTCGTGGCCATGGGGGTCATGCTATGTGGTACACACCGGCACACCGCCATACCTTTGGTGTTGTTGATGGAAAAAAGCAAATGGATCTTTGTTGATCGTGCTTGGGATGCTTGTACTACGCACCAGCCAAATGACGGAATGAATGAACGAACGAATGGGGAAGGATGTTTTTTTTAAAAAAAAAAACGATTGAAGATGATTTGGAAAAAAAAAGAGAGGTCTTTTTAAAAATTTCGGGGAGAAAGAGGTCTTGGATCGTGTCCGTGAAATTCAGAGGCAGCCCCAATTGCATTAGCACAATACTTCAGTTATTGTCACCAATATGGCCCAGTAGCCCAACAACGAACGGTGCACACGACGTGTTAGCTCGGCCGGCCCATCGGTACTCTCTCCGTGAAATTCAGTCTCTCTTCTGTCTTCACGGCAGAGTCATCCAGCCCAAGCACACGGGGTCATCCAGCGCGGGGCACCGAAAAATGAAGGGATCCGCCGATCTTCTTTTCATTTTAAGTGAACTGAAGAACTTGCCTGATACTAGTACTTGATAGTGTGGCCGTGGAAATTAACGAGTGGTTGCTGCAGTTCCTGCTTACACCGGCCGTGCAGAAAAGGCAGTCAAGTCTTACCAGTAGGAATGTGCCGACGTGCCGTGGCATCATGCACCCATTTGTGCCACTCGCACACTTGGCAAATGCAACAGGGGGGTTACCATTTGCATCCGGCAGTTGCGTTCAAGACGAGCAAATCCAACAATGCTCGGTTCATTGGCGGTTGGGTTGAGCCGCGGTTCGTCGGCAACAGCCAACACTTCCGAGCGGGATGGAAGTATGCAACGGCCGGTCTGGTCCTGTCTCTTGTCACCGTGTATTTAGGCCAGTCTCAGTAGAAGGGTCATGAGGAGTGCCACATCAGCAGATTTACATACATGATAGGGTTATTTATAACAAAAGAGGAGCTCAACTTTGTTTACTTGTAAAACAACTCATTGCTAGACAGGTCGCAGCTTTCAGTTTTCACAGTCAGTGTGCTGCCGTGGCGGTAAAAGATTAAAATAAAGTGCCATTTTACCTTCTCTCTGTCTCAATTAAAACAAGATTACGACAACTCCCGTTGGACCTAGCACCAGGCCACCTTATCAGTACTCACATCATGTCGTGAAAAAGTTTGGCGTGGGAGGTTGTTAATGAGAGATGGTGAGGCATGCAACTGAGATATTGGTCTCAAGAAAACAACAGCATGCAAAGATAAAAAAAAAAAAAATCTCAGTGAGCAAATATACGAGCCCGGAAAGGCATAGCCATGGCACACCTTGGTTTTGGTTCTTCCATGGGATGATCCGAAGCTGCTAGCCTGCTAGTAGTACGGTCTATCACCAGGCTCGCCGTCGCGTCACGGAACGTCACCACGAGCCAGCCAGGGACCGTCTCGTCTTGGTCGATGCAAAGCTAGGAGCTTGTTCATTCGTGCTTGGAGTGATCGCGATCGAACTCCACTAGCTGCGAAAATTGGGAGCACCTTGTGCGACGCCGGATCGATCGGTACCCACCACGACACGAACACACGGTCATTCTCTTGTCAGTCACCTTTCGATTTGGCTCTGTCCACTTGTCCTCGCAAGATGCCTCTACTACACTGATGAGTGTCTGAGTCCATTTGCTAAGCCTAGGCTCGTGTGGGGCCTCGACACCTGCCTTGTTTAAGGAGACCTTGACTTGGTCAGGGTCGTCACTGCTCCCCGGTCAAGGTCACGTACGAAGTGGCAGCTCGTGGTGTGGTCGTTGGGCTGTGGGCCCACGAAACAGCGGGAGATGTGTTAGGATGATCTCCTCAGCCCTAAAAAGGCCCAAACGTCTTTGGGCCTTGATCTGCGCCCTGATCGGGGGCGCCCAACCCTAAATGGTTGGTGGGCCCCTGTCGCCAGCGCTACAAAGAGAGAGGTGGGGGCCACGGCTCTACTCACGAGGTTGAACTGAGTACACGCCCCACCGACACTCAAACCCTAGACCGATCGAGAGGGTTAGCGCCCCGGCGACGGGAAGCTCCACCACGACGTCCGCCGCCGTCCCTGGCCAAAGCCGTTGGCGACCGGAGGGCCGGCGAGATCTCCTACGAAGGGCCACTACAACGTCTTCCCCGAACGTCGCTGCCCGTGCGCAGAACTTCCCCAACGAACCTGCTATGGCATCTACAAAGCCATCCAACGCCTCTACACGTGATGGTATAAACCTAATCTCTCTTTCTTCTCCGTTCCTAGATCTAGGACACTTTGACACATACACACATAGATCAAGTATTTCCTAGTCTAGATCTATACACTGCTTACGCACAGATTCAACAAGATGCAGGTAGTGATGTCCGGCCTAGCGGCGCCGGTGACGACAGCACTAGGGCTGTGTTCATATTGGAGGTAGAAAGTACTTTTCCTAGATGAATAGTGCACTGAAAAGCGTGTTCCGTGAGTGGGATGAATAGGAAAAACTTGTTGGAGAAGTACTTTTTTTTTTTTTTTGAATTTGAACACAGTTCCAATGTCAGCCGTAGGGCCCTTTGTCTATTTTGCGTGTCGCAGGAACACATCAGTGCGGATGCAACCTCTCTCCCACACACAAATTTATGTGGAATTTGTGGATGGAGGAAGCTGAGAGGAAATCGCTGCTGGAAATTTTCTCCAAAGCTGCTAACAGGTCCGGGAGACCGGGACCACCTGGGAATTACCGAATTTAAGTTATACACCGCATATGACAATATGATATGATATTATATGGTATGGTCGAGTCTCGAGTCGTATAAAAACGTTTTGTTAGTTTGGTCCTCTGAGCAACAATTATTGAGTCCATCAAACAACTATTCTGACATTGACGTTGGACAAATCTATCGTGCTCAAAAGGGTCCCTTATTTCCTCTTCCTTTCATTTGATTGTTGTAAACTAGGACGGTATTTGTATGGCCGGGGGGCCTAGCATGAGGTCTTCCAGGAAGCTAGCAGAGAAGTGCAAGCACTCACTCGAAGAAAATTAAACGGCATCTCAACAGAAACTAAAAGGCAACTGTATCTACCTGTGATCTAGTACACCGCTTTACAAAAGCAGTTTGGTGTGCTATAAAATTGCAGGGCATAGAAGTCCTCCGGAAAGCAGCAACACCCAGAGGGGAATTTTGTTAGCCTTTCGTATCATCTCAGATGCTTTGGAAAAAAAATTGAGTGTGATTCCCGACCAAGTGCGCGCCAACTTTACTCTATTTTTCCTGCAAATTGTCCACAAAGTCATATTCCCTAGTTCCAAGGAATCGAGTAATCAAGGACGGAGCAGGGAATAACCAGGAAATATATTGAAGTGCTGATGACTGTGATTTAATTGTACCGGCTGATTCGGAGTCTCGCGTTTCAATTCAAAGGCCACACACTGTCTGTTGCTGGGTTTAGCTTTTGGCCTTCCGTGATCCCCAATGGCTTCCTCCTCCACTCCACTGGCTACCAAATGGCATGCACGCATCATCACCCTCACGATGGTGGATACACGAGACGATCGAGATTCGAGAGGTCACCAAGGACAGAACAGAATTTTCCCTAATTTTTCCAGGTAATTAGCATTAATATGCATGTTGGTACTTTGTAGACCTTTGTTCAACAAGGACGTTTAAGACTGTAGTTAGCGCAGTTGCCGGCGCCGAAAGCAACTGTGTTGACTAATGGAGAACGCTGCACGCGATAAGGAAGCAGCAGCCAGCGGCGGTGGCAGACGACGACGACGTACGTGTCCTACTCCGCCGTGACGCACGAGTGGGCCGGCGAGCGGCAGTCCTCTGACGTCAGCGCCGGGCAGCCGTGTGGATTCCCCGAGCCCCCGTCGACATGCTGTGCGGGTGGCTAGCTAGCCGGCGGTCCACTTCTTCTTGGTTTCAGACGAGACGAGCAAAGGGGACATTGCACAACAGGGAGGCTAATTGGTGATGATATTTGCAGTGTAATCAGTGGTGGTTTCTTCTTGCTTGTGCCGTAGCACGAAAGCGCGTAAGCGGGTGGGCCTTTTGTGTAGGTAGTCCTGGCAAGGAATCATCAAGTCAGGCTGTGCTGGACTGATTGATGATTGCCAACGAGCTGTGTCTGCAAACACAAACGGGACCAGAGCATGGTGAAATGACAGAGATTCCAACCTTCGGCCAACCTCCCCATGTGTGGGTCCGGAAATACATTTGGCATATTGGTCCCGCCCCGGCCGTAACTATGTCCGGGTGGCAAGCCCGTATACCCAAAGCTTGATGTTGATTTGAGACTCTCATTTCGATTTCAACTATATGTGTTACGAAATTTATTTGTACATTTTTTGTGGAAAAATTGAGCCACCGGTTGAATTTAGATGAACAGTTGTATTCACCACGGTAACCATGGATTTGAAATGGTTGCACATATTGGTTTATGGTTGCTCAACTATATGTCTGTACGTGGTCAATTCCCGTCTACCTAATCGGTTAATTTGGTGATATTTACATAGGGTGCACTACACTAAACCTTTTTTCTATGAGATATATTGAAGGACAAACAATGACATGTAGTTTTTGAGTTGTAGACGCCAAAATGATGTGGTGAAAATTCCAAAATTGCCATGTGTCACTTGGACTTATTGAAAAATTAGTACAATACGTTAATTTGCTTGCACGCCACAAAAGTAGTAGACATCATATGCCTAATAATTCATCAAGGGCATCATTGGACGTTAACACAAATTTGACTCACTAGTTGTCGCTGAAGTTTGTTAGGTGAAAGAGATAATAGACATGAAATTATCATATCACAATATATATCACGGTATTGGAAAGAGACACTGCTTTTTATTTGGACTAGTCTTGAATTAAGTGATAAATTATCAAAGGTGATCAAATAAAAAGATATAGATAATTTTTCCTCAAAAGGTACATTTTAGTTTGTTGGACATAACCATTTCAAATCTCGTAATAAGTAGGGGTGCATAAGAACGGAAATTTAAGTTTTTCACTATTCTAAATATACATGTTAGTACAGCATTCAAATATATTTGAAATAGAATAGAAAAATTGTCATGTGAACTAACATCATTGTCTATAAAATGTATGGCTCTGATTTCAAAATGTAAGAATTTAGATAAATAGATAAATAATATCTCAAAGGTATACACAACTTAAGTTCTTCTTTGACTTTACCATGATCATTATGCATTTGAAATGATTGCATCCAACATAAGATTGTGGTTGCTTAGCTACATGTGGTTACCTTCTATCTATCCAATCCCCTAATCTACATTCCGTGCAGCAATCCTTTTTATTCTATAAGATGTGTTCAAGGACAAACTAACATGTAGCTTAATAAACAATTCAAGACACCAAAATGACATGGAATCCTTTTTTTTGGCCAAAAGTTATACATTATATGAAAATTCCAAGCTTCACCGTGTTCACCTGGCCTTAATGGAGAAAAATAATGCAATACGGCAATTTACTTGTGTGTCATTGAAGCTGCCTGTCGGTGCCTGATTTGGTCGCACCGGCACCGACGAGTGATTGCGGTGCTAACCACTCGTTTCCCTGATGGCGAGAGTGAGAGACGGAGTTTTATCCTGGTTCCGGCCACTGGGCCGTACGTCCAGCAGTGGTGCAATGCACCGGATTTCGTGTTGCTCGTAGTAGGGGTTTACAAGCAAGGTGGGAGAAGGAGGTGAGCTCCTAAGTCCCTGGTTATGGTATGTGTGTGTTTGAGGCTTGTGTTCTCGCTGTGTTCGTGAGACTTGTGATCTCTGCGTGTCTTGCCCTTTGCATGGGCTTCCCTCCCCCTTTTATAGACCAAGGGGACGGGGTGCGAGTACATGTGTTTGTCGTTGTGTGCACTGTTCGTCCATGCCGCGTACTGCGCGAGCGGGAATCGCGCCTTCCAACTCTGCTAACGACATGGCAGGGGCTGACGTATCGTCCTTCCCTCTCGTGACAGTTCACGGCGTCGAGGGTGGTGTCTTGCGTACGGCTTTCCATGGTCTCCTTCGAGGCTGCCTTCGAGGGTGGCTGCGCGTCCGGCGGGGGGTAAAGTCAAAGGAGTGGTTGGCACAGTGCTGCTGCAAGGTTAGGTCTGGCCGTGCAGCATGGCGCTCAGAGTCCACTGTTGAGAGTGGATTTGACCGATGTCTTCTCCGGAGAGTAGGTGATGGCGTGGAGCAGTGATCCCTGCTTTTGACCGCGTCTCAACGACTCTGACGAATCGCGGCGCGTTGGGCGTCGTTCCCGTCGACGCGGGCTCGAGCTTGAATGGCAAGCTCGAGCTCGCCGATCCTCGAACGAGACGGAAAACACCCCCTCGAGGGTAGGGGTCGTCCTCGAGGCCGCCGAGCCTCGAACGAGATGGAAAACATCCGCTTGAGGGCGGTCGTTCGCCTCGAGCTGGATGGGCGCCGAGGACTTATAGCGATGGCGGGCCTTTGCTGGGCTGTGGAGCCTGGTTGATGTCGTAGTGGGCCTTGATGCCAAGTAGTTTTGGGCTTAGATTGGGGTACCCCTTTTGTAGGTACCCGACACTGCCGCTACCATATGACTAACAGTTCATCAAGGGCATTATTGGATTTTTTTTACTACCATTCCAATTTGCGCATGTTGTCTATGGGTATGTGTCGGTGCCTGATTTGGTCACACCAGCACTAACTAGTGATCGCGTCGTTAACTTTGTACGGGATGGCGGGTTTGATCGGTCAGTGTCTAAACACGGGGGTTTTATCCTGGTTCCGGCCGTGAGGCCGTACGTCCAGCAGTGGTGCGTAGCACCGAGTTTCGTGTTGCTCGAAGTAGGGGAGTACAAGCAAGGCGGGAGAGGGAGTTCGACTCCCAAGTCCCTATGATGTGTGTGTATATGTGTTGGACTCAGAATCGAATCGCCCCTTGTTGCATGGGCTTCTCTCCCCTTTTATAGACCAAGGGTGAGGGAAGACGTACATATGTGTTCATGGTGTTGACGTTGTGAGACGCACTGTGCTGCCCACGCCGTGCACTGTGCGAGCGGGAATTGCGCCTCCCAACTCTTGCTGATGGCATGGTTGTCACCATCGCTGACTTCTTGTTAGCCAGCCTTTGCTTCGAGGGGTGTCGATTGAGGGTAGATGCGGCGGCATGTCTTTTCGTCATTCATCGGATGTCCTCTTTCGAGGCCCTGCGTCGTGATGCAGGGGAGGACTGGTCGTGGAGTGGTTGGCGTTGTAACACCCCTGGTGTTAGTTAACACTAAACTAGTGGTTAAGCTAAGCACAGTTCAAAAGGGAAATTAAAGAAAACAAGGGAAAATTTATCCAATTTGAATCAAAAACCATTCAAATGAAGCAATAAAGAAAACTTTGAAAACTTCCTAAGAACTTGAAAAAGTGCAAATGGGAAAGTTGGAGTATAAGTCAAACCAAGAAACTTCCCTTTTCAAACCATAGCCTAAAAATGTCTGGAAGCATCTCAAAATTTAAACCCTAAACTTGGAATTTGAATTTCCCAATTCAAACTCAAAGCTGAAATGGAATCTCAGTCAAATCTCACGATTTTACCACAGAACATCAAAATCTCCAAAAAGCAAAGTTGTACATCTTCCCATTCCTGAACTTTGCCTCAATTGGCACTTTGGCTAATTTTGCCATCTAGCCCCTCGAATTTCAAAAATTCAGTTCAAAACAGGGTTTTACCCCCTTTTGAATCACGGCCAAATTTTCAACTTTTTCTCAAAATCTCCAGTGCGGAGACGTGTATCATGAAATTCTAAACAACTTTCATGTTGGAAGATTTTCGAGCCATGTTCAAATTTTTGGAGTTTGAGCCATGCCAACCAAGTTGACCTTTGCCCGGCAGAGGCGCGCTCACGGGTTGCCCACGCCGCGCTCGCGCGTGCCCGAGCTCGCCGCCGGCAGCCCCTGTCGCCGTCCGTCCTCGCCTGAGCCGACCAATGGCGCGGCTGTGTGTCCCCGCTCGCGGTGCACGCTTCGGGCAAGGTCGCGTGGCCTGAGGCGCACTGTAGCACTGACCCTCGCCTCGCCGTCGCGTCGCCGCCGCGGACCGCCGGTTAATGCCGTCGCCGCCGTTGCCCATCGGTCCCCCGAGCGACTTTCGCGACCACGCCGTCTCTTTTTCCCCCGCCCTGTCTCTTCTCGCCTCGCCCACGCGCGCCTGCCGCCTGCAGCACGCCTGCGCGCACGTTGACGCCGGGAAAAGGCGCCAACGGCCGCGCCAGCGCTGCTGCCGCCGCGAGACGTCACCAAGCTGCCCCAGTCCCCATCCCGTGCTGCCCGAGCACCCTCTTCCTCCCCTCTCACTCCTACTTAAGCCCCCAAACAGTTCCCTCCCTCTCCACGCCGGAAAACCCTCGCCGGAGCTCGCAGAGCCGCCGCCGAGCTCGCTCTCGTGGACAGCTCTCTCCGTTGCTCCTCCGGCCAAACCGAGGCTCGCACTAGCTTCCCCATCACCCACTGCCACTCCTCGACCAAGCCCCGACCCCTTTCCACCACCACAGCCGCCGGCGCAGCTCGCCGGAGAAGCCCGAGCTTTCCGTCGCCGCCCGCGCACGTGTACAGCTCGCTCCGCTCCTCCTCCGGCCGAACCGAGGGCACCAACAGCTTCACCGTGCCACGCTGGTGCTCACCGACCACTTCCCCGACCCTCTCCGACACCGACGTCGCCGGTCACCGCTCGGCGGAGCAAGAAGAGCCGCCGCCGTCGCCGACAACCCCTTTCCCGGCCTTCCTCGACCTCGAGACCTAGCTTAAAAGAACCGCGGTGAGCCCCTCTCCGTTTCCCCCTACTTTCCCGGCCCGGACTCGCCGCCGTTTGGCCGGCGTACGCACGCCGGCGAACCCAGGGACCTCGGTGTGTCTTCAACCTCTTTCTAGGGGGGCGAGTGCAAAATGTAGGGACCCCGTTGTAAGACTTTCAAAAACTCTAGGGTTCCCCGCGTAAAATAGATTCTATCTTTTAGGTTTAATTCGCTGAGATCTTCAAAAATTCGTAGAAAATCGTAGAAAAAACAGAAAAATGCCAAACCAATTTTGTAGTGACCAGTGATTCAAGAAGTCCAACTTCTTCCTTTGCACCTCACTCAGTCGAGCTGTGGATTTTGAAATATAAATTCAAATCAGTTTGGCTACTTTTCATCATAGTTCAAAATCTACACATGCACTTGAGCTGGTCTTGGGATATGTTGTTAGTGTGACTGTCATTAGCTTAATGCGCAAGTGGTGCACAAAAATCCCCAGTAGATTTAGAGTTATGAATTTCCAAACATATACCCTGCTGTTTTGGCAAATAAATCACAGAAAATAATTCACCTAGTGAAAAATCACCTCCTTCACACAGAAACTTAACCAAGACATTAGAAACCTTAGAAAAATGAAAATGGTAATTTTTGGGCACTGGAAAATGGCTAAATGATTTTTGGTAATTTAAACATGGTGAAATTCCACAAAAATAACCATAAATCAATACCACATGCAAACTTGCAGAGAGGTCACTCTTGGCACCCTAAGTCACTGTGCCAAGTGGTGTGGACAGAAACCTTGTAATTATTTTTTTAGGAATTTAGTTCCTTTTTAGTCAAAAAGATAAGAACATTTTTAATAAATTATAGAAAAATCAACTTGAGCCCAATTTTGGGCTAGTCTCCTGCCTTGGCATGAGTAAGCCTCTGGCCAAATGGCACATGAAAATAATATTTCTAAGTTCACCTTTTGAATAATAGAAAAAGGACTTAAATGGTGGAAAAGAGAAGAAAAAGAAAAGAAAAGAGAAAAACCTAAAACTCTAAAATCAAAGTAAAGGTTCAAAATGAAAAGGGTATATTCACTTATAATTAATGTTTATCCTTTCCAATTCACTAACCAAGATTTAAGCAAACCCTTACTATTTTAAGTCTCGATATTTAAGCATTTCATGCATTCGTGTAGATTCGGGTCTCGCCGACGGAGTCTACGATCTAGTCCCCGCTGCCGAGGAGATCGCCCAGGAGTCCGAGGTGAACGTGGTGCACGTGGATCCGAGCCCCGAGCAGGAGTACCGCTTCGAGCCGGAAGGCAAGCCCCGGAGCATAACCTAACTTTACTTACGCGTTTATTTGATTATATGTTTGTGCATTTAAGTTTCAAGGAGTTGAATGAAACCCTAGATTGCATGATCATAGGTTCCTTTGATTGAACACTAGGGTGTTAGGTCCGATAGTCGCTATGCTTAAGACCGATAGAAGTCGAGTGTTTTCCGACACTCGCGAGATATAGGAGTTGTATGTCTACTCATATCAGAAACACTAGAGATGATGGACGGATGATTGTAGATACCCGTCTATCGATGGTTTAATTGGAAACATGTGGTACTTTTGTGTCAAGCGTTTGAACGTACCACATATATGCACGGACTATGGGACCGGTAAGTCCCGGTATCCGATTGATGCGAGCAGGTCCGACAGCTCTCTGTCTTGGAAACGTTATCCCATGGGCACATGAGGGTAGTTGCGTGAGTCCCAGTAGTGGTAAACCTTTACCCTAAGGCATTGGGACTCGGGAGCCACTCGCAGAGAGAGGAGAAAGGATTGGGGTGTGTTGGCATTTCCAACCACTCCGTATGTGTGGGTTTTCCCTGGCCAGGTAGTAAATTCGGTTCGAACTGTCCGCTTCTCGCGGTTAATGAGAATGGATAGGTTAAAGGAACTTAAAATCAAAATGTAGAAACTAGAAATCAGCTTAGTCGCTTTTGGCAAAAGAACCCCACTAGCCAAACAGCCTCTCATCTTAGGAGTCGGTGATGTAGTGATCACCAGTCGGTTAAGTCTTGTTGAGTATAACTAGTATACTCAGCCTTGCTTGTGGCTAAATTTTCAGGACCGTCCCCTCAGGAGGTAGCTGCCTCTATGGCTTGGGCCTCCCAGCTTCCTCCTGGTTACAGCATCGAGTGGGAGCCGACCTCTTCCGAGGATCGTGAGGAGTAGCGTCACGGCTGGCTTCATCGTGACGATACTATGGATCGTCGCTAGTATCCCGTTTACTTTCCGCTGCATGAACTCAAACTATTTTATTTATCATTTCAATCTGGTTGTAATAACTCTGAACCTTGTTGTAATTTGAATTGTGGAATGATGTGATCTTTGGAACTCACCTTCGAGTGAGCGTATGGACGGACGATCTTCAGTAGCAGTTAGTCGAGCTCGACTCGACGGTCGTATCCGCACTTGGGAACATTTTCGTGTATTAGCACCAACGGAAGGTGAAATATACTTAAGTGGGCCCATTTCTCGGGTAAGATCGCTACAGGCGTCGTGGTACGGCCTGTCACCGGCCCTGTCCGCACAGGCCTGGCTCAGGGGCACAGTGCCTGGCTCAGTTGGAGGCGACCGGTGTCCCATCCGAGGCGTGGTGAAGCGGAGCGTGCGGTCATGTCCCGCATTTATTACGCTCGGGGTGGAGTCCCCGAGACCGGTTCAAGGATCTCGACCGCGGAGGGAGGGTTGATCGTGACGGAACTTCATTCGAGGGTGAAGGCTGCCCTCGAACGAGACGGAGACTCTCGTTCGAGTGGGCTGCCCTCGAACGAGACGGAGACTCTCGTTCGAGTGGGCTGCCCTCGAACGAGACGGGGCATACCCTCGAACGAGACGAAAATTCCCCATTCGGCGGCACCGGCGTGATGGGCCCTTCTCGGGCCGCCGCGCCTTTGAGCTTCCTCCTGTGGCCTTCTCATCGGGCCACCTTGGACCGTAGTTTGGGGTACCCCGTGGTTTGGTACCTGACAGTATGTGAGGCAAGAGATAAAAAAAAGGGCTTGAAATTATCGTGTGACAATAGATATAGCTAAGTTATTTCGTGGTCTATGAAAGATACTCTGATTCTTTATTTCGACTAGTTGGGAATTAATAGGTGATAAATGATAAAAATTCTCAAACAGAAGGATCTAGTACGCAATTTTGTTTACAAAATGTGGTTAGTTTGCATGACACAACCATTTCAAATCTACTGTAATTTGGATTGCTTTCAAATGGGAGATTAAAAGGGTTGGTCATTATTGCCCTCAAACAATACCAGCTGCAAACATGGATCTATGGGCCCAGTAGTTAACCAGAATAGTAGATCCCATAAACACTTGACCCCAGTTTATATAGAAAAAGAAGACTACTCTCCCTACCCTACTGGCAGAAATTTCAAAAGAAAAATATTCTCCATAATCGCCTTCTCATCTACTCTAGCTAATTTCTGTTCCCATCCCTTGCTTATAAACCACCAGCCTTTTTCTTTTCTTCCAAAACACTCCTGAGCAACTAAACGCCTCCTATGCCCGCTCCTCCGCGCGCACTGCACAGCACGCTGTGAGACCATGGAAGCGACCGCCGCCACCGCCAAGGCCAAGCGCAAGCGCGCCGCCGCCACCGACATCGCCGGCGCCGACCCCGCCCCTGCCGCCGTCGAGGAGGCCTCCGACGCCGAGGTCGAGGAGTTCTACGCCATCCTCCGGCGCATACGCGACGCCTCCCGCCGCATCTGCGGCGCCGGCGCCCGGCCCGCCCCGCGCGCCCCGGCGTGGCGGCCCAGCTTCTGCTGGGAAGACTTCGCCACCCCTCCGCCACCGCCGCTGCCGCCGGCCACCACGCCGCCCGCTCAGGCGCGCCCCGACGAGCCCGCCGCCTCCCCACCGCCGCCGCAGCCCCGCGCCTGCCTCGATCTGAACGCGGAGCCGGAGCCCGAGGCGCCGGCCACGCCGCGGTCGGCGCGCATACCGGCGGCGTAGCCCGCGGCGCACCGAGCAGGACGTACGTCAGCCGCCGCGTCAGCTTCGTTGTCGGGTGGTGGCCGGTGAGCGCACGGGACGGGTGGTCGTCAGTCGTCACCGTCCGCGGCGCCGCGGTGCCCTCCTACTGATTGAGACCCCAGGCAACATGTAATAGGTAAATGGTAAATTCGGTATGGGTAATTAGATGGCTCGATCTCCTTCTTCCTCCCCGTGTGGGTGTGAACAGGTGAGGCCGGTTAATGGGCTGTAGGAACACCTGTTAATCGCAGGAGTTAATGTACCGTACCGTACCGTCTGTCCAAACATGAAGTGTTTATTCGTTATATATATGTTTGATGTGCCATTAGCTTAGTCTCTGACTGGTGAGTGGTTTTTACAGCTTTTTATACCTTTTTTTTTTTTTACCGTTTTGGCACTGCTTCTCAACGACCATAAAATGGCCCTAAAAAAAGGAGAATGATTTTCTTTTCTTCATACGTTTGGCGCATTTATTTTCTGCTGTGAGCCTGTGACGAAGAAAAGAAACTGTAATTTTTTTTCTTACCGATTTGAGAGGTTACTAGGATAGTGTAATCATGCGCTGAAAAAAAAAAAGGGTGAGCTATCGTTTCCTGTTCTCCTAGGACAAACCAGAAACCACTAGTGCAATAATTGAAATGACACTAATTAGAGTACTAGGACGGTGAAGACTGCATCATCATCATATCACACAATCTTTCAAAATAAAATCATTATACTCAAGAGATGTTCATTATTGCCAACTTATTGAACACCTGTTTCTTTAATTTACCCATGAACCACAACTTGTCCCGGTGACCCATGTGTACAGAGGCTACAAAGACTTGGTTGGCATTGGTACACCGTGAGTGCGCCGCTGCCGCCATTCCGTTCCCCTGCAATGTAAAGCGCATAAGTTGGCACGATAGCTGAGCCTAAGCCTACACGACAGCCTAATACTAACTTTTATTGCAACCATCGGAGATTCCTGTAGCCAAAAGGAACCACTTCACTCGCAGAGAGAAGCGCTTTATATATCTGCCGTCACAGGGCTCACTCACAGCTCCGTCAACGGCAGTGGAAAGCTCTTGGGTTAATCTTGAGGGGAGTAGCTGTAACTAACCAGGATCCGTTCTAAGATGATTACATCATTACTATTGATTTGGCTGACGACTGAATAAAAAACGAAGGCTTCGCGACGCGTGGAGCCAAACTGGCCAATTTGGTCAAGTCAAACAATTTATATAAGGACAAGTTCTACCTCCGTTTTGTTCTTGACCAAGCGCCGAGTCTCGTAAAACCAATAACAATTTTTTTAAAAAAGGCAATGGATTCGTCACCGGCCGGTTGCTTGCTCTAGCGACCCACGTTAAGATTCGAGGCAAGTTTAAGCTTGATCTCACTCAGCTCTGACCGACGAGGGGCGCCATGGAAATGGATTTCAGTAAGACGACGAGACCTGACCTGCGACGACGTGTATTGTAGTAGGCCGAGAGAGAGAGAGAGACCTCGCCCGGGTCAAGCCTTTCGCACATGGCGCTGCGTGAACACCGGTGGGTGGGGTGGGGACAACGCACAATGGGGAGGAAACCCTCGCCTTGCCTCGCGCTCTTTTGTTTTTCTTCCTGTGGACCGCGCTAGCTAGCGGTCTATGGCGGACGGGAGAGCCTACCATTCCGTTCTGTCGCTGCCTGCGTGCACCTAGCGCTGCGTCACACTCCCGGTGTGCGTGCTATGGTCTACTCCCTCCGTCCCAAAATATATATCATTCTCGCTTCCAAGAAAAACAGCATCTTTCAACATTAACTAATTATATATAAAATAATATTAATATTTATAATACATCATTAGTATCATTAGATAGATATTTGAATCTAGTTTTTTAACAAATTTATTAGAGATATAAATATTGCACATATTTTTCTATAAATCAAGTCAAAGTTGATAAAGTAACACGTGCACGCATCCCATAACGTCATCTATTATGGGACGGAGGGAGTAGTAGTAGATGTCGACTAGCACTAGAAATACTCCCTAGACTACTTGACTTGAATGGCTGCAGTAGACGGGAGAGCAGCCAAGGCCGTGTTTAGTTGTGGTGGGAAAAAATACTTTTTTTCTAGAATGCGTGTTATGTGAGGAGGATAAATAGAAAAGAAAAAAAAAGAAATTTTTAAAGATGCGTGTTCTGTAAGAGGGATGAATAGAAAATAAAAAGTACTTTTGCGAACTACACACGGCCACGCCGTGCACGTGATGGGCTCGTCGCCCCGGCGCGGCCGACGCCAGCAGGCTCACGTCGCTGCGTGACGCCAGCCCGGTGGCCCGGGGCGCGCGAGACGTGTCACATGTGGACGGAGGAGCGCGCGCGAGACGTGTCACGTGTGGCCCGTGAGGCCGTGACTGGTGAGGCGCCGCGCCGCGCTGTGGCCGCCTGCGGGATGAGTAGGCGAGTGGCTGCTGGGTCGTCGGCGTAGGGGGGAGCCGGATTTTTTTTAAAATTTGTTGGGGATCAATTGGACGACGCCGCGGCTGGATAGCTTGATTGGCGTATTGGATTGCTGTGGCTTCCACGCAGGGAGCAAGACGGGGGTGGTGTCGAGAGCGATGGAGATTTGATGAAATCGAGGGAGATTTACGTGTGAGTGGCTCGGAAGATATGGCTTTTGCGAGAAACGCTCAAATATATATGTTTTTGATGCGCCGGCCACCATCATCGTCGATGTCGAAGAGGCACCATCGCTTTCGGGGGAAAAGAAAAAAAAAAGGATGAGGCGCCATCGCGTCACGGTCCGGCAGCACGGGGTCGCCACCGATATCTCTTTCGCCGTTCCCCCGCTCGGCGGCCCAGTATCATATCATCTGCGGCCGAAGAGAGAGGTAAGTGGTTTTGTCACGCGTGCTCCGAGATGCGGCGGCCTATGTACAAATTGTTTTAGAATTCCATGAAATTAGTTGCGGCCTATGTATATAAATTAGCCTGTCAGTAGTGACCCAGCCCATCAAGTTAGTAGGCGGGGAGCCATCTTGGCCCATCTACGGTGCTGTCCAAAATTGGAGCGTGTGTGTGAATTCGTTTGCGTGTGCTTGTGCGATGCAGTCACGGGCTGACACAGCCCAGATTTATCGTTCGCGCAGCCCATCAGGTTATGAGACGGCGAAACTTCGTTGGAACCGAGCTCCAATTCTGCAGCAGGAGTGATTCACTGATCTGTTCCCGCTTCTAGGAAGAAAGCAGGAATAAGATTGCCATCGCCAACAAATTTATAAGAAAAATAGAATCCAAGCTAATAATTATGTGGCCAACATGGACATTGGTGTTCTTATCGTTTCATCCATACATATCTATATGGTGAAACACATCATATACCTAGTATTTTGTATATTAACAATGGCATCAGTATGGGATTTAAAATCGTCTATAACAGCAATTTGGGTATAATAATTATCATTAAAACAATTTACGTGAGTTTACTTCAGGTTATTTTCAATATGGACATTTGTGGATAATTTAGATCCGAGATAGGATTGTGTTCTAAGCTCTCTTTTTTTATACTGGCACACACAGCATTTTTCATAATGGAGAGTGGTAGGTAATTTTTCTAGGACATATACATTTAGATCAAATGGCTACGGTGATTGCAGCATACTGGATGATCAATAAAAGGTTGTTTTTAGAATTCTTAAGACTTATTTGTTTTCCAGAACATCTCGTACGCTATGGGTGACGATGTCCTTGGAAAAGCAGGCTACATCGATGCACTATAGTTTAGTATATATGAAGAATGCACTACATCGATGCACTATATATTTATATATAATATAAATATAATCAGTAGGGGGCAACCCCTCCCGTTCCCTAAAAAAAAAAAATGTAGCTGGCATAGCGCCATTCTAGTTGGATAGATCCGTCCAACGTCACCGAAGCATATCTCCTACGCTTGTATAGTTGTATATAGGTCAGGCATGTGCATCAATGAATGATGCGCTGCGCACGTGGAAACGGACACGTCTGACATGAGGCGGCGATACCTAGCCGCCAGATTTAGCGTCAAGCTTCGTCTTCCATGGCGCCCCCCACACGGCCGCCTACGACAAGCTGTGCGTTGGAGAAACCCGTGCCCTACGCGTGTAACCGAGCATAGCAAGAACCACGAATTCGCGACCGGCCGGTCCGTCCAAAGTCACTAGTACAAAATGTAACGGCTGCCGGGACGCCAGCGCGGTCGCGGCACACCGCACGCCGCGCCGAGGTGGAAAGTGCGTGCTGTACGTGTGCCACACAGCAGAGAGCGCGTCCAGACGTGCTGAGGAGGATGACGTCCCTTCCATGTTCCATCCTCCGCGTCACCCCCCACTTCGCCCCCGTCGTGCTCTGCATAGGAGATATAGGCTGGAGGTTGTGAGTCGTGACCTGATGATCGGACCGGACTCGCTGGCTGCCGGCCCGGCTGGTCATCACCCTGTCGAGTGGGCGTGACTCGTCGAGCTCCGCAACAAAGGCGACCGGACGCGCGCTACGCAACAACGCGCGGCGCACCAAACCCACCCACACATCATCCAGTCGAGCCCTGTCACGGTGCCCCCAACCGCGCCACTTCCCCGGCTGCCTTTTCCCCTCCGCGCGCGCCCTCGCGTACAACAACACGCGCGACCGGGTGGGGGAAGAACAGCAGCAACGGACGCGCGCGTGCCCCCCCCCCCCCCCCCCCCCCGGGCCTCTTAAAAAACCGCAGCGCGCGCCTCGTCTCTCCACCCTTGCGGTTGCGCATGCACTTTGCGTTTTCTTTCTGCTCCCAATACTTCCTCTCCTTTCTCCTCCTCTTAACCCTCGCGTGTCCTCCTTCCGTCGCCACACGCCCACACGCATCTTTGGCTAGTTAGTTAGTTGCTTTGCTTGCTTGGCTCGGCGCTGGCTCGTGGCCGATCCATCATCGGTGGCGCGCGGCATGGGCGACGACGACAAGAACAACAAGGAGGGGACGTCGCCGGCGGCCGGGAAAATGGCGGGGCCGGCGGCGTCGTGGCGGCTCAACGTCAGCGACTTCCACATGCCGGAGCGGCCCAAGGAGCCGCCCTTCGTCACCAGGGTCTTGCTCCGCAGCCACGGTACGGTTAACCCTTAACCCTACTCCTGCCCTCGACTTGCCCCCTCTCTCAGATCCTATGACTACTACGATCCTATCATCTCGCAGTATAACTCGGATCGTCAGTTCGATGGTGCATGCGGTTGTTTAGTTAGTTCCCCATTGCCATGCAAACGCCGCCGCCGCATTCCTCGCGAGTCAGTTTTCTTGGCATGCAATCTCTGTTACGCGTGTCACGACAAAATCGGCCGAGCTGGGAGAAAAACTGATTTGGAAAACTGGCAGCATCACTAGGCAGAGTTCTCTAGTGATCTTAGTTACCAGTTAGTAACTCCCAAGACAGTACATACTGCCAAATATCATGGCAAACCGCGGCGATGGTAACAATAAACTAGAATGGCGCTTAGTGCAGTCCCATGCGGACTGGATGTACTTTTTCAGATCCTTTTCAACCCTTTACCAACCAAGCATATCAAGCACTACCCCTTGCATTGGACAGACTCTGAGTTACTGGAAAGAATCCAAGTAGCAGTCGTTGGATACTTGGATTCATTTAGAGGTAAAAACAAAGGCATCAGCCCATATAGTTTTTTTTAGCTGTTGCATGCAGAGTTTGGTTAGCGGTCGTACCTAGTTTGCACGGTTGGGCGTACCCTGATGCTCAGCTCATTCCAGGCACCCCAGTCATTTTTTATTTCATTTTTACGTTTTTATAAGCTGACAAGTAAGTTACTTTGCCATCAACGATATGAAGTGTTCTGAATATGAACACTGAACAGATGAAAATGATAAGTATATTTCCTACGGGGAACATAGTTTATTATAAAACATTATAGTTTTGTTATATATCTCATAGTTATTTTTCTGAATGCATATATCATAAACATACATTTTTTTTAGAAGAAATCCAGACAGCAGTGCATCCAATTAAAATCCAGACAGCCCTGGGGAGTCAAAGTTGGTCACAAGTTAAAAAAAAAATCCAGAGATTTTAATTGGACTGATGTAAAATTCCTTAGCCTCTTCCCTTGGAGTTGCCTTCCTAACCTTCCTAAAGAAGGAAACGAAATGAAAATTAAGGTAGGGTCTCTAGCTGCATGCGCTCCAACCTATTATGAAAATTGTAGCCTTTTTTGTTCCTGACCTTGAGGCGGCATTTCCATTGAAGTCCAGCCTTGTTTGCCATGACAAGATCGAGGCATCTCCGTGGAGACTATTCGTTTAGCTTGGCAATCACAAGACGATTCTCGTTGGCGTCGTCGGCTACAGAAATCCAGGCCAATCGCCTGCGGCAAGATAACCGACGTACGCAACGCCGAGAACCTGCACACTATTACATTAACCTGCATGCTCTAGTGCTCTGCATCGTATCGAATATCGATCTTCCTAGCTCTTCCACGTACGCAGGAGGATGCAGGATTTGCTTCGCTTGCATTGTATGCACGCAACTCGGCGGCCACCTCCGCCAGATTTGGCCACGCACGTGCCTTACCGTGCCAAGAAATAAATATAAAGGTTGCCAGGAGTCAAATGCTGATCCGTGCAAAATACTGAAAGGTAGAATAATTGCGTTCTCCCTGAGCGTTGGCAAAGGGGAAGCCTTAACAGGCATCTCTCCTACTGGTAGTAAAATGTGAATTGGGCAAGATCGTCATCCCTAACAGGCATATACGAGCATCTCCTAAAAGCTGGTCAGAACGAAACCGATAGATGAGGGACGCCGTCAAAAGGTAATTGGAAGTGCACCTCAAAACAGGAAGAAACTAGCCAGCCGCATGACGCAAGGGCTGGCAAATAACTACTGCTCCTTGACAACTTTAGATAACCAACCAGGACGCAACAAACTGCTTTCGGCAAGCTATATGGGCTAGTAATGTCACCGTCGCTTTCACTACCGAAACCTCCAAGAAGTTTCCATTCGCCCGCCTATGTGTGCCTATATCACTATCTGTAATCAGAATTGACGGGGGGAGCCCAAATTCTGTTACGCGTTCCATGATGATCAAAGCTCTATACAAAAGATAAGCTATAGAACTTGGGCCATCCAAATTTAACAGTCTTGTTCTTTTTTGTTGTTCTTTGGGACATCTACGGCATCAACCACAACCATGCATGCATGCATTTTCTTTCTTTTTTTTTTCGTTTGGGGGGGAAAGAATGCAGATAAGCATCCTGGGGAGGACAAAGAAAAAGGGGATGAGAAATCGAGAGGGATCCCCTACTTGATAGGCATGGAACTGACCGGTGCACTATTCCGTTGCGGTCTCACGTGGTCCGTACGTAGTGCGCGCGTGGGCGAGGAGGGATCATTCTGGGCCGGCCGCAGCAGCGAGCGGCGGCGCAGGTCGCCGCCGTTGCCATCTTGTTCACAAATGAATTCTTCGCACGGTTTTCAGTCCTAGCCTGGGAACGCGCATCACCTTTCCGTAAAGGCTTTCCTCTTGGTACCGACACGATCCCGCCCGAGCGACTGCTCTCGACTCTCGCCTACGTCGCCTTCACAACGCGACGGTCACTTGGTGCCGCCGCGGCGCCTATGCCTTGCCTTGCCGTCTTCGATTCGGCCTTGGATGGGGTGTCGATGGGCTCGGGAGCCTAGCCGCGTCACGTGCCATGAAAGCCCCGATCCAAGTGGGTAACAGAGGCTGCTAAAAAGAATAAATAAATCAAAACAGAATATAGGAGAAACATCCGGGGTCGACGGGTTCCACCGGGCACCGGCCGCAGGAGGACGCTTCGGGATTGGTGACGACACGCGGCGGTTTCCGGGCTCGGCCAGCCCAACTCCTCGTCGAACCCAATTGGAGCAAAGCAAAAGAGGCGAAGCCGAGCCGAAACGTTCCGTTCCGCCTCGCGCGTTTCCTTTCTGGGGCACACGCCATCGCATGACCAATCTATTAATCCTCCGTTCCTTCCGGGGCGTTGGGGAAGACCGGAAGAGCTTTGGAGGCGGAGCAGACCCAAGACGATCGAGCTGCACACGCAGTAGCCAGGGCAGGAGGGCAGCTAGGCCAGCAGCAACCAGTTGATTAGTTTCGATCGCGCGCCGGCGGAGGCCATGGGGAGCCCGACGCAAGGACGCGGCGGCGGAGGCGGGGAGGAGGGGGAAGAGGAGGCCGGGTCGTGGCGGCTGCGCATGAACAGCAGCTTCTACGTCCCGGATCGGTTCCACCGCCAGCCGCCCTTCTATGCCAGGTTCTTCGGCGGCTCGCATGGTGCGTGCGCTTCTCTCTTGTCTCTTTCGCCCTTGTTGTTTTGCTCCCCCTCCCTTTCTTCCGGTTTCGCCTCCTGTCTCTTTGTTGCGAACACCTGGTAGTCGTCCCAGTAGCACAGCGAGAAAATCAATCCTCAAAGCTGTGCTTCTGAAATTGGACTCACATATGGTCTCTATTGATGATTATTAGGGGTTTCATGAGTTATGGCACGGATTCTGAAGTTAGTGTTGTTTGTTATATAGTCATAGGCATGTGTTGCAGGCTTGCATCCACTAATTTTGTTTCTACGACAATCAGGATGATATCCTAAACTGGGATTAAAAAGGAAACAGTGCGGTTTAGTATTGTAACGGAAAAGATGATCGGGACATGTCTCTGATTTTGGTGGCTGCACTTCCCGCCAATCAAGCTATGTCTGTTCAATCGTGGCTTGGTCATGCACTTGGTTAGTGCTTTGGTCGCCTCTGGTTAATCGTGGTTTTGCAGCACTTGCCATCTGCAGCAGAGTGACGTTACTATCAACCAGCCCTGGTGAACCAGTTGCTAGCCACATGTTTAGGAGGCTTTTTTTCTCCAGCATTCCTAGCTAACTCCGGCGACTGTAGTAAATAATTGACCCATCGCAGATTACTGTCACTGTGTTTCAGACTTACCTTAAAAGCGGCTTCTTAAAATGCATTTGTGTCTTTAAACGTCGGGAATGTAGTTCTCTAAAAATCTACTATTTATTGGATATTTACGGTTTCTCCATCTCACATAACATGTTTCCCAACACAGTTGCACTGTTCCCCACTTCTCCACAGTGCGTTAAGATTGGGGAAAGTTTCCCCGAAAATGCACGGTTCACCCAAAAAAAACATTATAGATGAATAGTGGGTGGGATGGGATGAATAGGAAAAAGTTGGATGAATAGTGTTTTTTTTGGGAAATTTCAGGTAACTAAACGCACCCTAAACAAGCATGTACTGTCAAATGGTGATACTGTAAAAGCTGATATGGGCGGACTGAAGCCTATGGTTGAAAAACTGTTGACGTTAGATGTGGTCGACCAATGTTTTCCTCTATATTCTGTTTTGTACTGCACCACCTCATTACCGCTGACAGTTCAGTTCCTAATTTCAGGGAAGCAGAGGAAGATCGCGAAGTATTATAAGAAGCAAGAAAATCTGCTGAAGGATTTCAGCGAGATGGAGATCATGAATGAACTTGGTGGCCTGGATCAGAATGGTCCTACTGAGGTGCAAGTCAATTTTTACAGATTTTACCTAATGTAGTATGCAATTATGGAATATGCACCTAGAGATTCAATATTTTTTCCTTATAAGATAATTGATTTTTCTTCCTTCTGTTTTGTTCTTAGGAAGAGTTAAGGCAATTGGCAAAGAATGAAAGATTTGCTATTAACCTGTCGAATATAGTGAATCTGATCCTCTTTGTTACAAAAGTCGTTGCTTCAGTTGAAAGTTTATCAATGGCAGTAATAGCATCAACCCTGGACTCCCTACTGGACCTTCTGTCAGGGTTCATACTTTGGTTTACAGCGCATGCTATGAAGAAGCCGAACAAGTACAGCTATCCAATTGGGAAGAGGCGTATGCAGCCAGTGGTAAGGACCTTGTTCGTTGAACTGAATCACTTTGGTAGATTTTGAACAATTGATTTTAGATTGTCGCATTTCCCTGTTTTGCATCACAAAAGGAAGTCTGCAGAGTTGTGTAGGTTTGTGGTCTTGTCCATGTCCACACAACCAGGTTACTTGCAAAGTGCTTTTTTTCTGGTTGGTTATAGTCTTAGCCAGTAGTAGTGTTTGTCTGAATTTTACAGGACCTAGATAATTCAGAGAATCAGAGTGTTGACCTTTGTTTCCGGCAAACTGAATAATTTGACATTTGTTGTAGGGCATAATAGTCTTCGCATCAGTGATGGGCACACTTGGCTTCCAAGTGCTGATTGAATCAGGGCGGCAGCTCATCACCCAGGTACATGATCGGTGGTTTACCTTTCTCACAACAAGCATACCTCAGCCTAGACGGCGCCTTCTCTTTTCTTGTTTGATTGCTGACAGTAATCTCGTGCGATGGCCCGACAGGAGCACGCGGATTTCAAGCGCAAGCAGGAGATCTGGATGGTCGGCAGCATGTCCTCGGTTGCAGTGGTGAAGTTCTTCCTCATGCTCTACTGCCGGACGTTCAAGAACGAGATCGTGAGGGCCTACGCCCAGGACCATTTCTTCGACGTGATCACCAACTCGGTCGGCCTTGTCGCGGCGCTGCTCGCCGTCCGGTACAAATGGTGGATGGACCCAGTCGGTGCCATACTGGTGAGCAAAGTTCCAACACAGTCACCTTAAACGTCCTGAATTAGAGGCTTAGAGCAGTGCATCAGTATTCAGTATTAACTGGACGGTGAAAAAACAAAAAAATTACAGATCGCGCTGTACACGATCACGACGTGGGCGAGGACGGTGCTGGAGAACGTGGGCACGCTGATCGGCAAGTCGGCGCCCGCGGAGTACCTGACGAAGCTGACGTACCTGATCTGGAACCACCACGAGGAGATCCGGCACATCGACACGGTGCGGGCCTACACCTTCGGCACCCACTACTTCGTGGAGGTGGACATCGTGCTCCCCGGCGACATGCCGCTGAGCCAGGCGCACGACATCGGCGAGTCGCTGCAGGAGAAGCTGGAGCAGCTGCCCGAGGTGGAGCGCGCGTTTGTTCATGTCGATTTCGAGTTCACGCACCGGCCGGAGCACAAGGCCGAGGTCTGATTGGCTGTGGCTACTTTCAACCAGTTGTAGAGCTGCTGCAGGTCTGATGGAGAGTGGATCTGGAAGACTAAGCGCAACGTCATTTCATTAGCTCTTGATAACTCTTTATAAAAGGGCATCTAGATGTTTTGTCGTGCGATGAAAATTAGAATACCATTTTTTTGTCCCTTTTTTTTTGTCGCGTGAAAGAGATTCCAAATCCACTTTACTGAATTTCAGCTATATAATATTTCAAAGTCAGATCGTATAGAGACCAACTCATAATTCGGAGATAAATCTATCAAATTTCAAATATGGCAGCCAGTAAGGTAAATTTAAGTGGCACAATAGATCTTCATAGCAACTACACTATGCAGAACTATCTCCCTAGAAGCTGTCCAGGATGCACGGTCAAAAACATGAAAGGTTCCTTAAAAAAAACACATGGAAGGTTGAGTAGACTAGCTCTGAATTTCAAATAATTCAGGCTTCAGTTCAGGTCTGTCATATGCTGCTGTATTCTAAGGTTCACATTCTGGGCTGAAGAGCCGCATAATCAGGGAATACATTAAAGGTTTAGTAGACTAGCTCTGAAGTTCAAATAAGCTATTCAGGCTTCAATTCAGGTCTGTCGTATGCTGCTATATTCTGAGGTTCACATTCTGGGCTGAAGAGGCGCACAAGTAGGGCTGATGATGCGCTCACAGAGATCGCTCCGCATGACGCCCACCTGAGACTTCTTGGAACGGTTATTCTTGGACCTACAGAATAAACACCAGGTCAGCAAGATGGGTTGAGTCATGGGTTGATCCGACAGACTTGCACTCAAATAATTTAGAAAAGCTCAAACTATGGCTGACAGGAAGCATAGAGTTATACAGAAAGCATATATAAGGACATATCGAGGATAGGAATAGTGACCATAGTGAAGCCGACAGAGAACCCAGAAAGCCAGACCGCCACCAACAGAGAAGATGCCAGCAGTTTGTCGCATCAACCGGGAGCAGGGTTTTGACTCTGGCCGCATCACCTCCCCTTCTGACCATCCCAGTGCTCGCCTGAGTGCCATTGTGATCCTTGGCTTCTGTGATGATCAATACACTTCTGATGCGCTGAAGTTGATTACAGGCTCCGTTGTTCAGAATTCACAGGTGCCCTGGTTCCTGAAATGAAAACAGTTAGGCCAGTGGTATCCGTTTCCTTTTCAAATAATCTCAGAATATGCTCATGTAAATCTGACCCCAAAAAATACTCGTTGTGAATTAGTTACAACATGGATCTTCCTGTTGGATTATGCATTGATTCATCATTTATTATCCATCTTGCTGAACACAAAGAAAACTCCACAACATCTATCCGGTTGACAGTTTTAATATTCGAACTCCTTTTAATCCAGGGAGAAAAAAATGTGTTATCAAAGACCAAAGGGTTTAATGCACAAGAGAATTGAGCTTGTTTCCTAGTCTAAGTATGTTCATTCAAATGATGCTGTGTAATCAAGAACGTATGAGTAAGAACCACCCATTTTTTTAATAGATTAGACAAAAGTAACATGCCAGATATCAGAATGTTATATTAGGGTATAATCATACGATGCACTGGTATAAACAGACTACCCAACAAGTTCAACACATACTATTAGCATATGTTTGGGGAAACCGGGAAAGGGTGGCCATAACACAATGCCTGTTTGCAGAGCTGCAGATAATATGCGGGAACATGAAAACACTAGCAATATACGCCATATTTATGCTTATCCATCCAGCTATTCGTAATCCTATGAGCAGCCAACGCTGGTTAACATGAAAATGGACCACTGACGCGCCAGAGTAACAGATACCTGCTCCAATTCCGAACAGTGAGGGGAAAAAAAAATTTACTGCGAAGTTGCAGCACAGGCAGTTCAGAATCCTAGTTTACCACCACCTCGGCACCTCCTTTCAGTCACAGCCGAAGCAAACCAAGTTTTCCCAGGAAAGTTCAGGATAATAAATACTCAAGGCATCGCAGACCAGATGTTCGACACATTGCCTCACTACAGACTCAGCAACTATTCAGCACACAGATACAAAAATACCAATCGGTTTCTCCTACGCAACCCCCGCGCCATCGAAAGATCCAAATCGACACCAGCAAACGAACACGGGGCCGATACCGGAGAGAAAGCCGCTACTGCTACTACGAGAAGACCATGGTGTCGGCCTTTCGGATGCCGCGGTTAGGTTACGTACCGCCTGTTGGCGTGGTTCCCCTCCGCGACGACGGCCGCAAGCCTCGGAGCGTGGGGATGGGAGGGATCCTTGCTTCACGCACGGGCGGCGCCGGCGACTACGAGCGGCGGCGAAGACGGGGGAATGAATCAGGAAGAAAGGTGTGGTGTGGGCTTGGTGTCGGCTGGTCTGGTACCGGCGGGGCTCTGTGCTGAGTTGGTGGGCTACCGCCTGTGGGAGAGAGAACAGCGGGCCGGGCTGGTTTGCCCATAAAAGGATTCTCTGTGTCCGCCGAAACTACGTGGAAGCCCAAACTTTTTAAGTGCAAGGATGACATTGTTGAGTTTCCATCTATAATTCTCGCTCTAGACATTGACATGGCACGTTGTCGAGTTTCTAATTCTCGCTCTAGACATTGACATGGCACGTTGTCGAGTTTCTACGGTACTCCTTCGGTCCTAAAATAAAATAGTTTGGAACCGTGTTTGTCTCACCAAACATGATTCTCAGACTACTCTTATTTTAGAACAAATGGAGTATTTATCTATCCTCTCTCCTCACATGTCACATGTCACTACAACTGTACACGAAGATAGATTAATTTGTCGTTAACCACAGTCTACAGGCATATCAAGTCAAGCTCTGCGGTCCCAGTCGGCCAGTCCCATGCTCCGGCTGAACGAAACACATAATAACAAGGCCTGGTCAACCAAGGGGTTGCGGTCAGGAAGCGCCTCACGCTGCAGGGTAACCACCAAGGCTGTCAAGCTTTTAGCCCTCTATATAATTTCCTGGCGACCGGTCGAGATGATATTGCTAGCAAAAATGGCATTCACTGAGATCTGTTGTGGAACCGGCTGTTGCGTCAGTCCCAAATGCGTGCATGTGCTCATCTGCATCAACTTGCACACTGCGGCAATAGCTCCAAATGACGCCAGTAATATTTTTAACTGCGTGACGGTCCTACGTCGTACATGTACGGGGCGACGTCCTTCAAGGTTAAACAAATGCAGTACCACACATAATTACATAAGAGAGGTAATATTATACCAGTACCGAAGTGACACTAGTTCAATGTAACGTTTAGAGTTACTTTCAGAGATAAAAAAATGTAACGTTTAGAGTTACTTTCAGAGATAAAAACATGCACGTAGTAGTTTTCGCCATAAAGGGAGTAAGTGGTCCTGGGCTGGTGGACGGTTCTTGGAATGTTTTTAAGCAGCAGGCAGTAGTCTCTGTCATCGCAACGACCTAGTACATGCCGAACTGTGCAGTCGCTCCTCCAAGTCCACCATGATCTGACTTTTTAGTTGCTCATGTGTCATGTGGTCAGGAATTCAGGGTCATCACGCATCTTTCCTCCTCTGATCGAACTCTTCTTCCAGCATTAGAAACAGAGACCACGTCACTTGATTACTGTTTCTTCATTTCGTACTCCTCGTGCCTTGTACTAGTATATCATGCCGCACAAGATTTCTTTGGGACGCTTCAGGCATTACTCCTTGATTCCCGCTGCTCACGCGCATTGTTTTGTTCCGGTGCGGAGAAACGTACAGAACGCTCCCCTTCGTTCACGGCTTCATCACCCAAGACCTCCTGCGGTTCCAGCTAGCTAACGACCCCGGCCTTTCCTCCTCGTCGTCTCCTCTTTGATCTTTTTTCCTGCTGCAGCTAGCTGCCCGGCCAGTAAGATATACTCCTAGAGCACACAGGCGTCGTCGATGCAAGCGGCGGCGAATAGGAGTCTGGGAAGAAGGGGCTCCATAGCAGCACGGCCGCTCCGACGACATCGCCGCCTCACGGCACCTGCCATCGCCATCATGTACCTCATGTGGGTATGCCTCCATGGCGATCTTGTAGCAGCTGCGGTTCCTCTGCCTCGCCGTCGCCTAAGCCTTGTCGCCGCTGGGTCACACGTCGTGGGTTCCCGGCCGGTACCTGCAGGCGGCGCCGGCGCTGACGCTCGGTTTGGCGACGACAAGCGGCGGATTCCAAGCTGCCCCGATGCGCTTCACAACAGGTAGGACCAAAAAAACTCAAGCTCAAGAAGCCTGCTGGCAAGCACAGGTTAGAACTTAGAAGTGTGCGTGTGTATGTGTGTGGCTATATATGAGCTTTGATTAGTTCAGACTTCAAAGTAATGTATGCCTACTGCTACTGGCCATGAAAAATGAAACTGCATGCTAATTTGCTTGGTGTTTTCCCTTCTAAATGGTCCAAACTCCAAAGTACATAGCCCTTTGCATCCAACACCCCTTTTTGTGTTTGTCCAGGGAGTACTTGGGATTGTGTATCAACATAAAGTTTTTTTTTTTTTGCATGATATATTGCCACAATCGCAACCTTTGCATCCAACACCCCCTTTTGTGTTCGTCCAGGGATTTCATAATGATTTAAAAGCATGTGTGTACTGCTATTCCTAGTATATAATTTTCTCGTTAAGTGGATCTGGTCACTGACTTCGGAACTTCGAAGACTGCTCATTGGCTGCAACCTACGGGAGGACCTTTCAAACTTTGGAAAAGGATCTAAAAGTAACGCTTTTTTTAGCCGTGAGGATATCACACAGTTTTAGTGGCGGATATAGGAATTTGAGGTTGGGTATTCCCAATATAAATATATAGACATCAAATATTTGCAACAATGTACACTTTAAGTTATATAGATTATGCTATAGATATCTCACCAATTTAGAGTATACAATATGCTAAGGAACTTATAAACAATAAAGTTTAGCCTAACACAAACTGTACATATGTATATAGCTTATATATACTTATTCTTCGACAAAATAAGTTGGGTATTCCCGGGAATACGGGGAATACCCTCTGGATCCGCCCCTGCACAGTTTCAGTTGGCTTCAACAAGTTTGTAGTTCGTTTAGTTTTGATTTTCACATATCGCTTTTGGTAGGCAGCCGTCTTTTTTTAACTGACCATACAAGACAGTAGATAGTGTGAGTTTTATGGCTATGGTAGAAAAAAAAACTACAAACTACAGCCGTGGGAGGCCAAAGTTAGAAAAAAAAAGAAGAGAAAAAAGAAAGAGGCTCGTCTAGTTGGATTAAGACGTAAACGCGGAGATGCCAGCAGGAATGCACACACAAAAACAGGAGATCCAGTACCATCGCCATGGAAGCTCATTGGGGACGGCACCGTCATTGTGCCTCCACCTCTGCCCCACCGTGCTTTTACAACCGCCACCACTGTCCGAGTACCCACTACCCTCCAGCGCTCTTCCCCATCAGCTCCCAGATTGCCACCACCATCCTGTTGCCCCACCGGTGCCACATCCCTTGCTGTTGCGGCGTGCCATGGTCAAATGATGCGATGCCGATCCATACCCATTCGAAAAAAGAGGAAACTACATAGCAAACAGTCTCCACCTAGAGCCAATGCGAGAGCCGCATTCCCTATAATACATCTTTGCTTAGGACCCACCACGAGACCTTATCTCAAAATCCTACTCCGTTTAGAAACACAATTTTTCTTTCTCCATGCGTTTGCCAAAATGCCTGCCACCAGATAACTTTGCCTTGCCCCATCCCGGCAATCCTCCCCAACGCCGGTGAGGACCGCCCTCGAGGCAGACCTCCTCCTGCATGTGGTGCCCGGCTGCCTCTGCTTCCTCCATCGAATCCGCCCGCTGCATATCATTGTGGTGCCCCCCCCCCCGCCCCCGACGCCTGGCTGTGACAGCTTTCCTGCCGTCTCTCCCGGCACCTCCGCTAGTCCGTCCACCTCCCCAACCATCCCTATCGACCTCGAGGGCACAGATCACCTCCCAAACCCCAAACCTTAACCCTAGCCCCGAACCCTAATCTGAAGTGGAGGTCATACGACAAAGATTTGGTTACTTTTATTTTGATTTATTACTTTTTCTATGGTTTCTTTTATTTTTTTCTTCATTTCAACATCCTCATTCTAAAAGTGGGCTCTCGAACCCTCTTTGTTTATAATTTTTGAAAACACTGTCAATTACATGTGAATATACTGCAGCTGATTTGAACTTCAAATCAGTTCAAATCAGCTGCAGTATATTCACTGGCTTGTTTACACCGTCACCACTGGTACTTGACAGTTTTTTCGAAAATTCTAAACAAAGAGGGTTCGAGAGCGCAGGGGATAGCTCAGTGGAAGGTGCGTTACGCTTTTTCCTTCAAACAATTAAATTTGCAATATACTGTCTCAAAGGCGGGATCCACCATGTTATGGTCTGCAGAGCATGTGTGCATGTAGAAGAACAAACCATATTTTGGACGATCCTCTTCAATTGATCGAGCGTCGTTACTCAACACTGGCTCACTTGCTTTTTTTATGCGAGCAATCAACCAATCATGGAGACAACGATGGGAACTTTCAGGGAGAGGATATTAATGGTGGGGTGCGGCTTGGTTGAGGCATGCCAAAATAGTCATGCAGCGACGAAAGACCACATCTCGGCCCCCCTGTGTCGGTGGCGTGACAAAAGACCACACTTCATTAGCTTGCGATCGATCGAGATGGTCCAATGCACATGCTGGCTCTGACAAGCTAGAGTATTTAATTTGGGTTGAAGCAGATAGGCATGTACCTCTCCAAATTAACCTCCATTTTTGTATCTGGGTTAACGGGAGGATTGATCTGATCCCCTCTATAATTTGACACATAGACATACTGGGTTGTCTATTTAGTTTTTTTTAAATTGCACCCACCATACAACAACTTGTCAAGTGGGTGCAGATTGGTCCAACAAGTTGCAAAATGCTCAATTTAGTGCGACGACTTGTCAGGTGGGTGCACATCAGTCCATCAACTTGTGAAATGCTCAAGTTAGTGCAATAACTCAGCAAATTGGTGCATATACAGTCTAAATGTTATTATAATTTTTCATACTACAATATTTTATATTTTCATCTTACCACAATAGAATTAATTTATGTTTAAAATATTAATAAAACACCAAATGATTGATATAAATATACTTACATGATATAAATATATAGCCCTAGTGAATTAACCAATGGCTATTTATTAAAAATTATAGTTCAAATTAGAGGAAAATTTTCTTTATGTAAACTTAAAGCACATAAATAGGCGTAAATCAAGCTATATTGTTTTATAGAAATTGTTTGTCAGAATCAGAAGAAAATAATTTTATATATTAACAAAACAAAATATCTCTTATTTTCTAATATGAGTATATTTTTAGTTTATAATAAAGGCTTTTATCTTGGATAAATTTATCCTAGATGTAACATGAATATAAATGACCACGCTATGGTTAATTTTTTTCATGCAAATATACTATGTATTTGTTGTTTGTCGTGGACAAATACAAGTCAACATAACATTTGGACTTTGCATGCACTAATTTGCCAAGTTGTTGCACTAAGTTGGGTATTTTACAAGTTATTGGACCAATCCGCACCAACATATCCAGTTGTTGCACTAAATTGAGCATTTTACAAGTTAGTGGACCTATTTGCACGCACGTGACAAGTTGTTGTATGGTGGGTGCAATTAACTCTCTTTTTTACCGAAGTCAGTAGGGGAGGCCTCTACCTATTTTTTTATATATATCTATGCACAAAAGATATATACAAAAGAATTTTACATGAGTTTCAAACTCAAGAGGAAAAAACAAAAAGAACTAGAGGCTACTCAGCCAAAGAGAGAGGGTTGCCTTTACAGCAGGTTTAGCCTTAAGGAAAACCAATGACATTTCCTCCATAAAGAAACTCTTCCAGGCAGCCAATGAAAGAGCACCATTGTCAAAGATGATCTTAGTCCTGTGACACCATATACTCCAGCTAGCAACCATAATAATTTCCCTGAAAATAGCATTGCCAAAAGCTTCCCTAGCCACAACAATCATATCAAGTGGTGATATTTAATATTTACTCTAGTCGGTGTTGTTCTGAATAGCACGAGCCAGAGCAATAGATGAGAGATATAAACAACATTACACTCTTTTCTTATTTATTAATAACCATGTTAGTTTATTTTACTTACATGGACTGTCCTAACATGCTATTCTCAACGCTTCATACTAGATACTATAACCGCGAGGGAGTCAGAGGTTCATCGTCGCTACTCGCTAGCTACCATGACCTAAGTCCTTCTTGTCATCATCGCTACTTGCTAGCTAGTAGCTACCATGTGATGTCAGTGGCGAATTTAGGGGGCGGTGTAGGGTGGGCTCTAGCCCCCCTACAGCCAATGAGCTAATGGAGATTATGAGGAAGAGAGGAAGAAAAAAGTACAGATTATGAAGAAAAAATAGAGATTGGGAAGCAAGAAGAGGGTTGAGCCCCACTAACTTTCTAGGCGGCATCCGCCACTGTGTGATGTGAAATGTGATACTTGGCCTGAATTGCTAGTGTAAGATTATGTAGGATGCGTATAATGTGGTCGATGTATTGCATTAAGCCTCTATGGGCGAATATATAGGAGTACAGAGTCTTGGAGGGCAAGACACCTCCGTGGATACATATGGCAGTCCGGGACTCTATCCTAACCTACCATGTATACTCTAACATCCCCCCGCAGTCGTAGCGGTAGCAACACGAACGGACAGACTGGAGAATGGAGAGAGATCCCCCCGCAGTCGGAACACGGGTGCGAATGTTTCGACTGGAGTAGCTCATGTAGATGATAGCCCCTTAGTGCCGAAGTAGCCGAAGTAGTCGAGGTGTACGTGGTCGGGCGATCCTGACCCAGCGTGGCCGCCCGGGTGGCGCCGTGTGGTCGACCGGAGATGCCGAGTGGTTGACCGTAGAGCCGAGGTGCTGCGGGTATGCAGCAGCTTCTGGCGGCAGGTTCAGCAGGACGATGCGGCTGGATGGCGATGACGATGGCGCAACTTAAGAGCGCGGCTTACTGTCGTGCTTCGGCACACCGGCGGCGGTGTCTGTGAGTTGGCGGCGTGAAGCATACGGAGCAGAGGCGCTGAGTCGCCAACCGACAGTGCTAGGGAGCGTCGAGTGGCCGATTGGAGGCGCCTGGAGACGGTGGAGACGGTGCTGAGTCACCGACCGACGGCATGAAGAGCGCCGAGGGGTCGATCGGAGGCACCAAACGGTCAGCCCGTGGCGTCGGGTGGTCTTCCGGGGTGCCGAGGGGTGGCGAGGTGGTGCAGGCACTGCCGCCGCGAAAGGCGGCGACACCAGCGGTAGAGGCTCGATCACGAGCGTCGTCGCTGCAGCCTGGAGGGCGCAGCAACAACCTCATCCTTCAGGGGTGTCGACAATGAAGCAACGACGAACGGCAGGGCCACGCAAACCGATCTTAGATCGGAAAAAAATAGCAGCAACAGATCTTGGTGTACACCTTCGGGTGCCCTTAGCTGTACCCCAAAGTCACTTTCTTGTACCGTGGCAATCACGCACAGCAACAGAGAGAGCATTGGGAACAGAAGGAGTACAGGAGGAGTCGATCCAAAATTCTCCACCACGGCGTGAAGCTCTCGACTTACAGCACCGCACGCAGCAGCCTGACAGCCAATCGAGCGCACCCGCGGCATGGAGACGACCTGCTGCTTGACACCACGGCGCAGCAGATCAGAGGATCCCTGATCCACGCACAAATCCTACGAGGGTGCAGCCCCCAGCGGAGATCGGGATCAATCTCCCCGGGGCGGCGTGGGTGCAGCGGAAGCGGCGGTGGCTAGGGTTAGTATCTAAACCTAGGCGTCTGATACCATGTAACTTGTAAGATTATGTAGGATACGTATAATATGGTCGATGTATTGCATTGAGCCTCTATGGATGGATATACAGGAGTACAGAGTCTTAGAGAGCAAGACACCTCTATGAATACATATGACAGTCCGGAACTCTATCCTGACCTACCAATCTGTTCTCTAACAGCTAGCACACCGGCCGACGCACTCAGCAAACCGCCGGCCGGCCAGCAGGCCACCTATCGACTACTGTACTGGACGACACTTCATATGCGTATCCGTATCACGGTATCAGCGTATGCAATGCAATGCTGTCTTCACGCGGCCTCACACGGCACGGGCGGAGATCGGAACAGCACCGGAACGTGCTAGGGTGCCCGGGGCCGGTCGTCGGTGGAGCCGCACGCCCCCATCTCTCGTGGTTGCGGCACGGCGGCGGCCGCCGTGCATCCATGTTCATGTTCAGGAATCGGAGCACGCGATTGTTTTATAGCCCATGATGTCCGTTGTGGATTTTGCCCGATCACTGAGCGGCCCAAGTAGAGAAAAACGTATATGTGGTTCGCAGGTATTCTGGTGGGCCTGGACGTTTGCAGGCTCAATTTGCTGACTATTTTTTTATGGAGCACGGCCCATGTACAGTTCTCAGTTTTTTCTAAAAAAGAGTCTGCTGCGCGCCAAACAACTATGTATTTTTTCTGGTCTGTTAGTAGGGTTTAGGATGCGACCGTGACAACGACGAATATATGGCTTAACATGCACCAATTTCGATCCGAGACATATACAGATATATTTAGACGAAGATTAGAACGTTGGGCATTAATATCTTCCAATTGTATAATTACTACGTATACGTACCCTTGTCCGTGTGTAAAACTTGAGGATCATCTGTGTCGATGCAACTCATAATGGAAAGCGTTTTGCACTATGCACAATTTTTTTTATTTGATGGAGACCCACACTGCAATTAATAAAGATAATATGCCATATTTACAGTGCAAATCGATGGGTCATCAGATAATAGCGTACGCGCTGTTCAGTTTTGGCACGCCAGGGAATAATGAATCTATATATGGAGACCGTACCATGTTTGAATCAAACCACACTGCTGCTACCATTGGCTGCAGATACTTAACCAGCTACTTGGCAAATTGGCTAAAAAAAACTCGGTTCTTCATTTGTCAGCTCTTCCTCAGCTGTTTGGAGATGATCAAAACCTGGCAAACTTTCGCGTTGTTATTTATGCAACTTGCCACCCCATTGGCATGTCTTTGCCATATACACTGAACCTCCCCTTGTGGGGGCGCCACGCCGCGTGCACCCAAAAAAAGGTTCTCTCCCTATGCAAAGAACAAGTTGTGCACCATGTGTATGGGAATGGCCGGTTAGCCAAGCTTGCTTGAAAACCGTGTTGGCTAGCTTTTATTTGGTGAAGGTTTTAGCACAGTGATCCTTTTCTTTTTCATCAACATTTGCAGGAGAAAGAATATACTAGCTAGCTCATGCAAGAAATTATTTCAACATTTTGTTCATTCAATATATTCTGAGAGAATTAAAAGTCGATTTGACATTTTGATTTAAGAGCTTAGTCAGTGTGTTGCCAGTTCTGGTATAACCCTATATTTCGTCATATGGGCCGAAACCTTCCACTGATTTTCATAATCACATATTAAAGGAAATTAGTACATGAGTTAGTGTTATATCAGGGTGGTGCTTCCGTGCTATATTATTGATCATACAATGACACACGAGCATGCATAATGCATGCAGTCTACATAAAGCGCGCTCTCTCTATATACATGATAATATATATGTATGTATACATATAGGATCTGACATATATATACGTCACAGAAACATCTGAGGTTAAATAAAGGAAAGAACAGAAGAAGCCGAGTATAATAACCAGAAATGCAAAAAAAAAAAAGCCATGCGTATGCTTTCTAAAACTAGAGAAAATCATAGAGACTCTACAGATTCAGACATATTCCCTCCGTCGCTAAATATATGTCGTTTAGGACAAATTAGTTAGTTCAAATGAACTAATTTACCGATCCTAAACGGCATATATTCAAGTATGGATGGAGTACTACTAAGACGATCGAGTTCTTGTCAATGAAAAGCCCCTCTCGCTCTCTTGATCTCATCATCTAGCTCTAGAATCTGTGACCGCCAAGACGAGCCTCACCGGCTCGATCGCTTCTGTGCGACAATTCTTGCCGTACGTCGTCAACCTCTGACGGCTGGATCTTGTGCACCATCGTCGGCGGCAGACCAAGTGTGAGGTCCAAACCATCCGCATGCTCATCGCTCTCTTTTTGTGGCTCCGGTTCCGACTGACTCACATGAGAGACATCCACGGTGTCCACCGACGTGTTGCTATCTGTCTCCGGCACGACCACGGCGTCATGGCTCGCCTGCCGTCGTGGCGCCCAGCTCAGCGGCTGGACGTCGACCAGCATGGCAGCTGACGACGGCTGGGAGAAGACGAGCTCGATGCCGCCGGAGCCTGCTCGATGCCGTTTGAATTGGGCCCGCGAGCTGTTGGCCATCCGGTGGAGGCTGGCCGCCGCAGCGGCCACGGCGGCGCCACCGTGGCCGTGGTCTTGTCTTCTCCGGGCGACGTGGCGGATGTCGCACGTCTGGAGGGGCGGGACGGCGGCCGCGGCGGCGGCGGGCGGTGGCGCGATGGGCATGCCGCGGAGGACCGACTCGACGGCGGTTTGGCAGAGCTGCCAGTTCCCTGACCAGAGCAGACCGACCGAGCCGTACACCGGGTTGAGCATCCGGCCACAGGCCTCGTACAGCAGAGACCGGAATATCGCTGCAAATAAATACGTGGAGATCACATCATGAGCACACACAGTGCGACGGTGAGGGAGGCGTTAGTTCCGATGGATCCTTGGAGCAGCAGCAGACAGAAGCGTACCGGGTCGGAGGTGGTCGGGGCCGGAGGTGATGAGGTTGATGAGGCCGGTGCGGCCGTAGAACTTGGCGAGGAAGACGGTGGCGTTGCCCTGCGCGTCGGGGCTGCGGATCCACTGGAGGCACGGCCGGATGGCGCAGTTGTCGCTGCACCCTTTGCGCAGGACGCGGCAGCCGTTGCAGCTCATCCGCATCCTCAATACGTATATCCCTTTACTCGCTGCTTCTCGTCTCGATCGAGATCCACGATCTTCACCGGCCAGGAGTCGTCACCGGCGGCGCTAGCTGTAGTTGGGGTCAATGGTGGGGAAAGGGAAAGGGAGGAAGGAGACTGGCAGGGATGGATGAAGGAGGAGCTGCGGGATGTGTATATATATATATATATATATATATATATATAAAGCATCGGGAGGTGGAGCCGCCGCGTCTGGTTCTTGGGTGGACGAGTGGACACACCGGACTGGGAAAGCCTCCGGTTTCCCTGGGAGCGGAAAGCTGATTCAAGCCGAATTACCCAACTGCCCCCCTATCCAAGCCAAGCAGGATTGCAGGAACCGGGAGGGAGCGATTCGTTGAAGCTGAACTTTTTATTTGAAGTGGACCACAAGTTTCATGCACATAGACGTACTGATGAGAGGCCTAGACGAGGTCTGAGCGTAAAAAAATTGAGAAAATATATACGAGGTGGTCCTAGGTCGGATTCAGCAGGATTTGAATAGGACCAGTTGCTCAGAAAAAGAAAGAAACCAGTGGAAGGTTCTACGAGAAGAAACAAGCACCTTAACCACTTTTAGTACACATAGTTATCAAGAAATCTGCCTTCCAAGTAAATTTATTACTTTTAATTATACGTTGCCACAAATCATTTTTAAATACATAGTATAGATGTAGACGCTCGCAAACGTGTACGAACATATGGGTAAAAAAATGACTTATACGTTGTTTTGGCCAAGCACTTACACAAGCTATTCGTTTTCATTAGCTGATGATCTAAACATATATACGAAGTTGTTATTTCTTTATAGGTCGAGGCTTCTTTACATGCCAATATAGCTCATTCTTTCATTTTGAAAGTCTGTATAAACATCTTTTTATTAGATACTCACAGGAAAAAAAAATGATCCCCTTATTAAAGCCTTTTCGGATTATATGACAGCATGATTCAACAAGGTTTGCAATGCTTCTTGTTAAAAAAACATTAAACAACGTTGGGTTTTGAACGGGATGGCGATGCACATTCAATAGTATAGAGTAATAATTAAGGTGTATAAATTGAACCAAATAACATATTTTGGAAGGGTAAACTGAACAAAGACATAGTTTACGGGGTTATCCAAAGCTTGATTATACTTGAGGGAAATAATCTGAATTTCTCCTAATAACTATATAATATGCTGTGCAGTTGAGTTTAAGCAGCAAGCAAGGCCAGGGTCCAGCAGGACAGATCGGCATCACAAACCGGGAGGGGCCGAGGGGGGGTGTTATCGGTAACTTCTATGGTGGGGCTTGTGCTGGCGCGTGGCACCCACGCTCGGGCTGCCTTCCGGTCCGGTGCCAGCCAACTGCCAGATGCCCAGGTGCTCGGTGCGGAGCTGCGGCGACGGTCGGCGCACGAATCGTCGCGCTGCGCTCGCTCACGCGCCGCCGCGCGCCCCCAGCAAACTGGCGGCATGACGCGATGGACCGCGCGTACACTAGAGACGGGCCGGCCGGATGGATCCAAGCACAGCGCCGCGGCTCCCGCGAGAGCGTGAGGTCTCGCCGTGTGTCCGTGTCGTCTGAACTCTGATCTCCCAGCGACCCGGGGGCCACGTGGTTTCGTCCTGGGTGGGTCTCCCGTGTCGTCGTCCTCCCCAAACCGACGACTCTCCAAACTCGACTGGTACCTGTGGGCGCCCGAGGTCCCGATCCATGGGCGGTTTTGCTCCGTCCACCGCCGGTTCTCCCTCCCTTTTCGATCCAACTTGGTAGGAGTGGTACGTCTCTTCAATCGTCCTTCCTTTTCTGTGTACGTTCGTGGCTGACTGGTTGTTTTATTCATGCCCTTAAGCCAATCATCAATCGGTGGAGATGAATTAATTTCGTAGTACTTATCCCTAAGTACTAACAATAGTAATTAGTGTGTATTCCTACTCAAGTACTAACAATAGTAATTAGCTGCATGCACTCTTCTATGTCATCATTCTATCTATTCATGTCTAATAGGACCAGCAATAGTCTTAAGCAGTCCATGTCCAATTCGACCAATAAATATTTTTGGCGATTTAATGATAGAGCATGCCAAAGAGCCAATATCAATTAGATTTTAATGATAGATAACCCAAAGATCCAATGATAGATCGTTAGATTTTATGATGATCTAACTGTATAGATAACCCAAAGAGTCCATATTAAATACAATTCACAAATATCGGCTCTTTGTCAGTAGAAGGAAGGAACTTTGGAAAACACAAATATCAATTGCATGTATGGTCATCTTTTGTGTTTTGAGCATCCATACAGGCATGTTACACACGTACACTCATCAGGTAACTACACTGTAAAATGTTTTTATAATGACTAAATTAATTCAGCTAACGTATTCAAAGTTTGCAGCTGTCGTATTGATTTGATTTTACTAGTTTAACTTTCTTAATTGTGAGTCCTAGGGCCAATTGCAAAAGGCTAACGATTCTTCTTGGAGAAAACCAGTACGGAGGCATTGAGAGAATAAACAAGCGGAAACCAGAACTTCTCTCCGTAACATTTGCACATCCACTTGCATGTCCCAAATAGTTAATCCTCGTCACCCGTATGACTGGCCAAACTAGCCCATGGTTTGGGCAAAGATTTTATGGAGAATATATGTACAAAAAATTTCTACTTCATCTAGGACAATATATGTAAAAAAGAGTTGCATTATTATGTAAAAAAAATATGCACCTAAATTCTACTTCATTTAGGAAAATATATGTAAAAAAATGCATTATGGTAGATGCTAAGCACTACTGATCCATGATTTTAGTAGATTTTTATGTACTTTTATGGATGCTACGGTGCATATTGGTAACATGATAAAACCATAATAGCATGAAGCAGGGGATATGTTCTGATTTATTTAGACTAGACCATAGCAAAAATATACTGAAAATATATATATAACGAAAAGAATCGACCTAGCAACATGTAAGTACACCTGCTGCAATGCGACATATAAAATGTAGGAGCACAAAGAGAGGAACCACCATTAGATAAATCAAAGACTTCTAGACCTAAGTTTATTTTAAGCAAACCCTGCACAGTGCGCAAACCTGCAACCTCTCAAAAATCTAGCCGGGATCGAGAATGTGACTCGTTCTGCATCGGCACGTAGTTTATATATAATTTTCACTTAATACGTGGATCACAATAGCTCAGCCATGACATAAGCCGGACCAATATGGCAATATGGCATTTGATTAGGGAAGCCCCGGAATATGATGCACACCCCGCACTCCTGCCCGTGTGTACCCTGGTTTTAGCAACCCACTTGGGAATTTTACCCACTCCGATTAGATTATAGCGAGGGCGCGTGGTCTCCACGGGGACTGGACCACGTGGCATCGCCAAATATGCAGCTCCTAGACCGGCTTAATCTTTCGATTCGACCGAGCTAGCTGGCGGCGTGTTTGAGGCACAATCCAAATTGATAAGCTTCACCAAAACATTTGATTTCGGCCTCCACCAGGTGCGTATTTGGGCTGGAAGGGCGAATTATATGGTCCCAAACTCCCAGGCGAGAAATGTCTTTCCGACCGCCCCCTTCTCTCTATTCAAATTGTTAGATGGGTTTGTTTATGGAGCCAAAATTTTCTCCTCACACTCAGCCTAGCTATATATCCTTTCGACCCATCCTTTGTTCGTTATGCCCATATTATTTTTGTTCCACTCGAATTAACTTAAGAATTATAGAAGCATAATATCTTCAAACCTTGGTGAAGTTGCATTGACATGCTAAGATCCAATTAACCCTTAAACATAGGCACATAGCTGATCCGACAAATTTATCATTATATTGTTCTCTGTCCCAGACAGAGCTGGATTTGTTTTTAAAAAGTAATTATCTTACAAAACTTTGTCCTCCACATTTTCTGGGAATTATCACACACCCTGGTCTAAAGGGCAGATTCCTGCCCCAGGTCATGTGATCGCTAGATGCAAATGCATTGCACCAAGCTTGGGAATGTACCAAGGGTGAGCAACTGGGTACCAATTATATGCGAGAATGTAAAGGATTCCAAGGCACTTGCCATAAGCTCTTCTTTTAGGGACAAGTTGCTCTAAACTTGTGTGCTGAGTGCAATGTGCATGTCATCTCATCTCATCGATGAGGTTATGGTTTGGAGCTGGGTAATCTAACTTTTCCTAGCCATTAGGTTTTAAAAGGTGAGAATAAAACTGTTGGTTCCGACACCTTCTAGTAGGGCTCTACACTTTAACCCCGTTGTATTGGCACTTTCTTATTGTTATATGCTTATTTTATTCCAAATGGTCCACTGGTTACGTTGGAAAGTTTACCATGGCCACGGGCTCTCGCCACGGTCAGAAACCGAGAGCTTGAATCTCTAGTTGCTATAGGAACTGGTTTGCGAGCAGGACAGCACGCATGCATATGCTTGCATGTGTTCGACTTCGACAGTTCCTGTGACAGCGTTTCAACTGTGGTGGTTCAACACAGTTGTAGATCCTGTTAAAAAGTGTAATTCCTAAGTAAACACGCAAATGTGTCTAAAAAAATGTAAACACGCAAATGAAGGATGCACACAAGACGACACTAGTATTTACTAGTTTAGAGCCCAAGACAACAGTTAGGCCTGATACTGGCCCACAATTTTGGCTTTCCTCCAGAGCTGAGCTTCATGGATCAATATACAACAATGCGCTGGGCTGTACACATGTTTGGAGTCCATTTGTACAAGGACATACTCCATACCAGGCCCAGTTATCCAGGTGCAGTATATCTCTTGTTAATTTGTAGGGAAAAGGTCCAATTATTGCAAAAAAAAAAAAGAATTTTCGCGGCTAATACTTCTCTTTTACTTCAAATACAGTACCAATTTACTAGGTTTGGCACTAATTTTGCTTTGAGGTGTCTTCACATCGACGATGGTTATGCCATGTACGTAAATTGTAAAAGATTGGGTCCATGACCTTAAGTAGTGTAAAAGAGACATTAACGATTCTATATATAGTTTTTTTTCTTGAAAGATTAAAAAAACACAAGGTGTCCGGCATGTATATTAAAAAGAAGATAATTAACATACTGTATGACTGTAAGAAAAATGAGACGAATGAAACTCCCACAAAATACTACAACTACAGGACTTTATCACTTAGCGGACAATCAAATCTCCAACTACACAACATGCCCAAGAGAACAGCTCGCAGGCCTTATGAGTCCATGACCTTAAATCGTGTACCAAATGTAGGTTATATTTTAATAAATTTTTAGCATTGGTTTCATATTTTTGTAATTTCAAATGAATTTGTATGATTGTTTAAGTCAAAATATAATTTTATTATATTTTCATAAATAAAGCCACATCTTAAACCATGGTCGAATCTGTCTAGTATTGATAGCTTATGGCCCTTAGTGTCTGGTTTTGTAGTTATGAGTCGAAAATTGGACTAATACAACACAGGGAAGGTGTAAACCACATTTTTCCTTTATATTATGGAAAATTGGGTATTTGATTCTTTAGAAAAATAAAAGATACAATAGGTAGAGTCTAGAAAAATTCATCACCGGATATTTGTGATTCCTTTTTTTTTAAAAAAAACTATGCCTTATCTTTTTTTAATGTTTCTTGTGATAATTAACGCAGGGGTTTCAAAAGTGGCCGCCTATTACGATACGAAGATTGCTACTTTCGGATCAAAGGAATGAATTTGAGCCTCTAACACTAACACGCAATGCTTATGGGAGCTTGCTAGATTTCAGCAAGGCAAAGCTCTTCCTCTCATTGGCATGGGACCAACATGAACAAGATGCCCCCATGCGCCAGGTTCCTAGGATGGCTCTGCTTCCTGGCATGGCCGCACCGTGTTAGATTTGTTCTTTGACCTTCAAGGCTGCAACCACCAGCTGGTTACACCCATCACACACACACACCAAACAAAAAAAAAGGATTGATGTTGGTAATATAATCAAATCGCCCGCAGATGTCGATCATGATGGCATTATACCAAACCCCAGCCGATGAAACGCATATCGCATATGGGCTTAGCTCATAATGCAAGTCACTTGACCCAGGTCCTGTCTGCCCGACCTCTCACTCTCACACACACACCAAATTGTTTACCGATCTCGCTTTTCTACTAGGAAGATCGCTTGCTTCCGGCTTTTCTCACGTCGTCATTTTCTCATGAGCGAAGTGCACGGGCGGTCCATTAACTTGTATAAGTGTGTCATCTAGGTCTCTAAACTCTCAAAACGTATTTTTAGATACCTAAACTTGTATGGTTTTGTCATCTAGGTCCATGAACTCGTGTACTGTGTCATATAGGTCCAAACGGTCTCTAAACCCGTTTTGTGTGATGACGTGGCATGCCACGTGTACTTATGGTCAGTAAAAGAAATAAAAAAATAACTGTTAGACTCATATGTTAGGCACACAGACATTTTTTTTAAAAAAATTCAATTCTCCCTCTCTCTTCTAGGCTTCACCCTGTTGTGGTAGCCTAGCCTGCTACCGACAGATTCGGGGGCGAGGGTGGTAGCCTGGCAGGGAGGATTTAAGGGTGGTAACAAAACATTTGGTCAATGTGACTGAGATATCGCTCCCATAATTATTCTTCTATTTCTTGGTGATCATAAGTACACGTAGATACCACGTCATAATAAAAAATGAATCTGGATACCGCTTGGACCTATTTGACATACTACAAAAGTTTAGGGACCTAACTGGCACACCCATACAAGTTTAGGGACCCGATGAGGCGTTATGAGAGTTCGGGGACCTAGATGACATACCCATACAAGTTTAGGGACCTGAAAACGCGTTTTGAGAGTTCAGGGACCTAGATGACACGCCCACGCAAGTCTAGAGACTGCCCCGTGCATTTCACTCTTTTCTCATCTTTATATCCCCCGTTGGGCCCCATGCATGCGCCATGCCGCCTCCAGCTTTATGCAACCCTATAAGCTAAGCTTTGTGTTCCCCCGACGCCCCGGCCCCCAAACCATTCGCTTGCCAGGCATCCAGAGCGAGCCCATCGATCTCTCACCGCCACTTTCCTCTCGAACAAAGCACGCGGCGCCGTGTCGAGCTGCTATCTCCGGTTGGGCTCCGTGCCCGATCCGTCAGACCCCATAGAGCCAGAGCTTCCTGACCCAGCAGCACCTCTCTAGAAGAATCACGCTAGCTAGCTCTCCGTCTCGGTAGATGCGCAATGCGAGTGCCGGCTTCTGGTGGTGCTCCCCTGTGGCGACGGTGCTTCAGCAAGTGCTTGGCCCGGAGGCTTCTCCTCATGGCTTCGGCCTGCAGCTACTGATGCAGAGGGTTGTTGTTGTTGCCGTCTCGCCCTTCACCGGCGGCGGCATGACGGGAGGTGGCCATGGCGTGCCGTCGCCTCTCCTCTTCCGCGCCCTCTCGTCGCTCAACCTCCTCCTGCTCGTCGGCTACCTCCTCCTCGTCCTCCTCGCCAAGCTCTTCGCTCGCCTCCACCTCAGGGCCACCACCGCCACGGACCGCACCAGCAAGTAATTAACTATCCTCCATGCACGACCACCATTTCTTGGGATCGTTGACGTGTCACAGCATGTGTGTTCAGTGTTCATACATCGGGCTCTCACAGTTACGTTTTTTTTTTTGTTTTGGTATGCTCGCGTTTGCAGTAGTAGTTGGTATCATGGCTGCGACGACCACTACTACGCGGAGGAGGCGACCGACACGGACGACGTCGCCGCCGCCGACATCGTCGGAGGGCAGCGACCTGACACGATGTTCTGGTTCGATGAGGCCGTGTTCGAGGACAGTGCTCTCCTGCTTGGCGACGAAGGAAAGGATCACCACCTGTACACAGCCACACCCGACGCCGACGCTGCATGTTGCTTGCAGCAGGTGGTGAGCACCTTTCCCATGGAGGAAGATTCTGCTGCCCGCATCTCGCCGCGCAACCAGGAGGTACAGAACCACCACCGTGCCGATACTACTGATGCTGCAGAGACGAAGCAGCAGGTAGTAGTGCAGGAAGCAGAGACCAATGGAATCGCCGCCGTGGACGTCTCGACGGTCCCGGAACAGCGGAATGAAGCTCCGTTCGTCACATCACCGGGGAAGAATGTTTCCATTCAAGGCAATCTCCGAGATACGAATTCGATCGATCTGATTCTTCACTCTGAACTTTATTCGTTTGTCCGGTCGTCACATCTGACACCCATTTTGTTCGTCCCTGGTTACCTACTTGCAGTGAAGAAAGAAACCAGTAGAGACGAAGGAGGCGAACAAGTTGGCCGCGACGCCGGCGACCGTGACGACGAGCACACGGCCGAGGAGGAGGAGGACGAGAAGAGCGTTTCTGAAGGCCACCCTGACGTGAAGCTGTTCGTGAACAGCCGCGCGGTGGTGGACACGAGGAAGCTTTTGCTCGAGGGCGTGGCGGCCGCCGGAGCTGGAGGAGAAGCGAAGCTACGGCGGAAGGAGGAGGACAGCAAGGACAGGAACGGGGACAGCAGCGGCCGGTTCGGGGCGTCGACGCTGGCGAGCGAGTCGACGTCCAAGAGCTCGGTGGAGTGGCGGAGCTCGACGGTGACCAAGGACTCGGAGACGGAGTACCCCTTCTCGTCGTCGTCGCGCCGGAGCTCGGCGAGGTGGGAGTAGTACACGCTCTTTCGAAAGTACGACGAGGACATGGTCTACTTCCACCGTGTCGGCGCCCAGAAGCTCACCGAAACAGGCAAGCATGCACGTTTTTTTTTTGTTTTTTTTAAAAGACAATCCTTGGGGGGGGGGGGGGGGGCACTAGAGAACTGATTTGATTTGTTCATACTATAGATCATCAGCACTAAATAATCATTCTCAGGGTATCATTACCACTCATTGCCTTAGACTGATTTTATCGACAAAAAAGCTTAGATGACGCGTAATTCCTGTAATCTTCTACGCTCTTTGTCGATATGTAGGCTCAATCCAGAACATTATATTTACACATTTCTTGACACACTAATATAATCTAATACTAGTATCCTACAATCCTAACTACTGTACTTTTCTGGGAAAAAAAGCTTGCCTACTGTACTTTGCCCTACTAAAAAGAGTTTGTGCTCCTCTGTAAATCTCTATTCAATACTCGAAGTATGCATACTTGCATCGATGCAGATGATGGATTTCTTATGGTGTTTGTGCTTGCCATTTCTCGTGCATGCAGAGTCGTTCAGGTCCATCAAGTACCAGCCCCGGTCCATGTCGGAGCGGATCGTGCACAAGCTGACGCCCAAGCCGAGCGCCCCGATCGGGCTGCGGGACCCATACCCTGACCTGGAGCGCGCCTACGTGGCGCAGGTGTGCCTCCCGTGGGAGGCCCTCAACTGGAACTACACCAGCTTCCGGCGCCACAACGGCGGCGACGGCAACATCGCGGCGAGGTGCTGCCCGGCGCGCGTCGCGCAGGAGTTCCAGCAGTTCCAGGTCCTCCTCCACCGCTTCATCGAGAACGAGCCCTACGAGTACGGCCGGCGACCGGAGGTGTACGCCAGGATGAAGAACTCCACGCCCAAGCTGCTCCTCGTGCCGGAGTTCAGAGGTTAGATATATATACATATATACATATATATTGGTCACAGTGCTCCGCATGTGACTCTCTGATCGATGGGTCGTTTTGAAATGGTTACTGATCACTGTGATCGATCATCGATCGATGTTGCGTTGCAGATGAGGATGACGAGAAGGACGACCTGACATCGGCAGTCCAGTTCCTGCTGATCCTGGAGGAGTCGATCAGGACGTTCATGACGTTCCTCAGAGCCGACAAGAGGAGCCACTACGAGATGTTCAGAGAGATGGTGAAGAGGCGTTCCAGCGCCGCGGACCAAACTCTGGTCATCACCCTCAAGAAAACCAACAAGAGAGTGAGTGCCATCTACAGTACCCAATAGAAATTAAAAACCAGTCCCCATGTTTAAACAAAATTTCAATCGAGTTTAACTGTTCTTTAATTTGCTGCAAATACGAATTAATGCACCGGCATTGCGATTTTGGTTGTTCTTTCCAGAAGAAGAGCCGGCTCAAGGACCTGACGCGGCCGCGGCGTTGCCTGAAGAGGACGAGGCTGAGGGAGGAGGAGGAGCTATCGATCCTGCTGGGCCTGATCGACCTCAAGGTGGTTGCTCGTGTGCTGCGCATGGCGGAGGTCACCGACCAGCAGCTGCACTGGTGCGAGGAGAAGATGAACAGGGTGCGGGTGGATGTGGAGGGAAAGATGCAGAGAGACCCCTCGCCTCTCTTCTACCCTGCGCACTGACATACAGGGGCCCTGCTGTTACGGTTGCTGGACAAATCTTCTTCTAGTGCCTCTTTTCTTTATCTTTTTCGCGTGCATCTTCTTTTGTGGATGGTACGTAACTAGCGACCAAAGATGGATTAAAGTTGCATTGCGTAGACATGAGAATATGCACGGCACTACTTAGCCTCGTCATCTAGTAGCACTGTAAAAAGAGGTCAGGGATCAGAGACGGTGTTGTTGTAAAGGCACATATATACATAGATAGTAAATATATAAATAAATAAATGAATGGCACCCTCTCATCTTTATTATAGCATGTAATCGGGTGCATGTGGTAGCGATGAGATAGTATATAGTTTAGACTTTAGATGGGTAAGGAAACGGATCGAGTGAGTGACCGTGACGAGTCATGGCATGCACAAGTATTAATTCACATGCGTTTGTGACACGCCGCCCGTGCATGGCATGGAAAGCAAAAGGGCTGAGGTGGTGAGGATGGAGACAAGCACGGCTTTGGCGTCGTGCTCTCGCTTTTCTGCTTTTACGGAGGCCTCGGATCGGATCACGCACAGCGCAGACACTGAGGCACGGGATAGACGCCGGTGTCACAGACGAGAGCAAAACCGAGGGACAAACGCCACACTGCACTAGCTAGGGTTTTGCCTAGCTAGAGTTTCTGGATAATAACCACGTCATCCATGCATCGTTTTCGTCTTTTTTCTAGGTGTGCTTTTGTGGATCCTATGTCATCCAGAAAAGCTCTCTTGCGAACTTATCTTCCTTGGCGTTCTATCTTAGCTTGTTTGCATAAAAGAGAACGCACCAATTCACAGCTCAAATGTACCAAAGATCTTTTGGCCAAGTATCATTTGGCTGGTGGCATGGTGGGCAGGCAAGGGAATAGGGAAGCCAGCACTTTATGAATCATATGGATATCGAAGGAAAAATAACACATGCTGCCTTGCAAGTTATCATCACACCGTATCTAGGGGGTTTCAACATTTATCCAGGGCGATGTTACATGCATGCTTGGTGCTCAAAAAAAGAAAAGGAGATTCCCTACTTGAAAAAAAAAGGGAAAAGGAGAGATGAGTAGTAATCTTTATCTACATTTGTCTTTGCACAAATAACTCTTGTCGATTGCTGTAATTTCACAGACATATAAAGAGCACGAACTGGTAAGTGAATGGACCCCAAATGGAAGATCCGAACATGGATGCCATGGTGCTCTTGCTTTTGGTAAAGATAGGCGCAGTCAGAAAGTGGCTCTCCACTGTAACAAGTCAAAAAGGAAGCGGGGAAAAAAGCAGTGATAAACAAAGATGCAGCGGGGGCGGTGGGCTTTATTTGGGCCGGAGTTGGACCGAGACTTTACCAATCCGAAAGCCCACTCAGGACAGATCAATATGAACTTTAGTGATCGCAGAATCGTTTAATAAAAGCACTAAAAAATTAAGTTGCCCCTAATAAAAGAGTAAAAATATGAACTTTAGTGACTGTAAACCCTGTCTTAAGACCTATAGTTTAATAAAGGCCTCTCTGGTCACGGTTTTCTCTAAGATAATAGATTAACAGGAGAAGAAAAAAAAAACAATCTTGTGCTTGCTCCAGGGGGGAGCTGTCATACCAACTTAGCAGGCAGCGCTAGGCTGTGGCAATCATGCATCTGTGACCAATCTTTTACGTCCATATTTGAAAGGAAGAAATCAGTAAACAATCCTATTATTAAATCTTCATTACTGACAGGTGAAAATGTGCATATAATAGTTGTTTCTAGTGTTCAACATGCCATTATTATCATGCCCTTGTACTTTTCACTCTGTTGAACCGATGCCTATACCAGAGCAAGTAAGTTCCCTGCTAAGTGCAAAGTGCCCGCATATATAATTTAGGTTGTCCTTTATAAAAAAAACTATATCAACTAAACCATAGTTTTGCAATGGAGTGTTTCGATGCAACACAAGAAAACATGTATGGATTCAAAGTCAGGGATAACACATGATATGAAAGTTTTCAACAGGCTAGAACCTAATGTTGGATTCTCTAAAAAATTGAACCATTAAATAGGAATTTTATTTTATTTACGTCTCAGGATGGACAACCCTTTTATGTGTTTATTTCATTTTTAAAAAAGAAGGTGAAACATTTGTAGAGATCGTTATTACAAGAAGAAAACAGTTGCATAAAGGAAACCACGAAAAGGAATAACTGCCAGGCAGCTGACATCGATGTCCCATAAAAACTGACAAGTAGAAGCCAATCATTTGTTGAAAGGAGCCACATAGGAAAAATGGATTCAGATACTATAAGATTCCTTGAATGAAACATGGTGTCTTGGACCACAATCCTTGGTCACAAGGTTTTTTCTTAAAAGACAAAAAAAAAAGAATATCTAGTCACAAGTCACAATGGGTTGTACCAGGCCTTGTGTTGCTGGCTTCCTGTTCCTTCCATATCATGAAGTGCCACATTAGATGGAGTTTTTCTGTTTTCCCTCAGCTGCTCAGCAACAGTAACGGAGCAAGCTGTGTACTTCAAGGGAAAGATTCCTATCCTCTTCGTTGTCACATTTCCATAATCTTTATTCAAGCAAACAAATCCTGACATAGGACGCGCCCAAATGCTTGCTTAAACCGACAATCCGTGCCGGTGTCAACGGATTTGTCCCCTTGTTTGCGTACCGGATGCGAGCACTGTACTGCTGTACTAGTCGAGTCACCGGGCACCGGCTACTCCTAGACTCGGCCGTGTTTAGTTCCAAAAAGTACTTTTTACTTCCTATTCATCTCTCTCACAGAACACGTATCTCCAAAAATTCCTTTTTCTCCTTTCCTATTCATCTCCCTCACATAACACGTATCAACACGCATCTCCAAAAATTCGTTTTTCCCCTTTCCTATTCATCTCCCTCACATAACACGTATCCAGAAAAAGTATTTTTCCCACCACAACTAAACACGGCATAGTTCCTCTCTGCCATGGCAATGCACATGTTGACATGTAGGTTTTCACCGGGCATAGCCTGATTGACAGCACACAAAGTGGCTGCCACCCTACGATCTGATCGCTGTGCATCTGCCCCTGCCTCCTGGTGTTAATTTCAAGACGGGCCATGCATCCATGCATGTACTACTACCACAGCTACCAGCAGGCCGGCGATTTTCAGCAGCAACCAGCAACGCATCGCTGCACGCATCTGGCCCGATGGGATGGATACACGCAGGGGACCCACTCCCAGTTCCAGCTGCATGCATGCATGTCTCTCCAGCTGAAGCCTTACGGGCTTCTTTCTGATGGAAGAACACAAGTACCACCAGGGCCGACCGGGCTCTACTGGCCAATAAACTACTGATGAGCGCTGAAGCAAATTGAATTTGATATGTGTGAATTTTTGGGGGCAATGGCTTCAAAAAGACAGACCAGGATCGACTTGTCATGCAGATGGTACTACGCCTGTACGCATGTACGATGAGTTGCTATGGCAGTGTAGCACCTCTCATTCTCTCGCCTCTTTTCCCCGACGACAACACAAGTCTTTTTGCACATTGGCATTGTTCTCTCTGTTATATAGATGAATTTTCCGTCGTTTATCTTTACCACCATTTTTTTTACTTATACAAAATAAATACGATTTTGAATTTAGGTGGCCATCCAATTATTTTTCAGTGCAAGACTTGTTAAATCATCCATGAATAGCTAGTCAGGGCCCATTGATTAGGTTCAATGGATTATTTAAAATGAGGGAATTTTGCATATTCTTTTGAACAGAGATGTTTGCTTTCATAGGTAAAACAAATATAATGAACAATGAATTAGTCCCTACAAAAGAATCTCGTAATTCCCATGAAGTATGAACCAATAGGGCCTTAGTGTAGTGTGTATTAGTGAGGGCCGGCTGTTTCTAGCTCCCGGATAATAGCTCCTTGGCATGAGAGAAAATCCTAAAAAAAATTATTACTGTTTTGAATAGCACACTTTCATCATTTGACCCCCTATTCAAAACAACTACTCGTTTGACCTCAAACCATTAAACTGAATCCACCATAATGAAATGTATTTTTTCTACTCTCCATCAAAATATTTTGAAGTTCGAATTTTGTGGTCTGATAGGTAGCATCACAATGTTAGGAAATACCTTGAAACTTTGTTCATTTTACATATTTATCAAGATCTAAAATAAAATGTTCCAAATGGGTGAAAACTAGTCACAGAATTATCTTACAAAAATTTTAAGGTATGTGCCAAGCATTAAACTACAAAATTTAACCACAAAAACCTAAAAAAATATTTTTAAAAAAAATAATATTCCAAGTATGAAACTACAGATTTTGAGTGCAAAATGCTTTATAGCATTTTAAAAGTATTTGCAAACTATCACCCTATTAATTTGACTACCAAATGAAACCTGTATATGAAAAAGAGGACATTTTCCATTATATGTAAATTTGATAAACTTAAATAATTCTTTAGATAGTGAAATAGTATAAGGGTCAAGCGGCAAAGCCGAATAGTAGGGTGCATGGGATACTAAAATACTCCTTCCTGCATGCTTAAAACTGGTGAAGCAAAGAATATTTGGGCCTGGGCCTGTTTTGTTTTAAAAGTTTGATAAGATTATTATCGCCCCCACAATAGGCATAGGTTTAGGCTGAAACAAATAGTCTACTTTAAAAAAAATTGCCGGCCTGGTCATTTCTCACAAAAACTGCTCGGGTTTCCTATAGACCTTTTTTAAAACGGGCATGCGGTTTGTGTAAATGGCACACAATCATTTTACAGTCGACATTGTTAATATATAGTTAAAAAATCGAAAATGACCGAATGGAAATATCATCTGATCAAAGTTTATGTTTTGTCTTTCACTTGCAATATGAACAAACAGAAATAACATTTAGTTATTTGGTCTTTGTGCATAGGTTTAGGTTAACGTTAACGTCATAAATTTATGTGACAGGAAGGAGTACTGGAGTAGCAAACTAGCAAGAACCAAACAAGGTCAAGCATACATCTCCAAAAAGAAAAGCCTCTTTTGTTGCTACAGTTTCCTTCTTTCCGGTTTCATCCACATTCTTTCTTGGCGTTTTATCCCTTTTCTCTCTTTCCCTGTTCGATTCTGTCTGCGCGCGAGTGCGATCTGATCATCTGAGGCCCAGGGCCGTATATGAGCAGGGCCAAGGTGGCCGACTGCATAGGGCCTTTGGGCCTCCCAAATCTTGTACTAATTAGGTAATTATGTACTACTCAGTTCTAAAAAAAAGAAAGAGAAGGTCTACTCAAACCCATATGAGCAAGCACTGGTCTTATTAACTTATATACAGTCCCATGCGTGAATGTTTAGGACTTGTCTTCAGGTAGCAGATGTACTCACATCATTTTACGTTTATTCATGAACAATTAGAGAATCAACCTATTTATCTCTCAGAGGCCACCTCTTCAATTGATATTTTGAACATCCTTCCAAGCTATAGCACAATCGTTTATTACTTGCGAGTGAGACTCGACACCAGACCATGCATACTCGCTTCGGCATACTCATCTCAGTCTTAATTCCATCAGGTATAGGTAGAAGCTCTATCTACCTTATCTATTTTATCAAAATATTTCATACTTAATATATTTCTATTGATGTAACAAATAATGTATACTGAAATTTTAGAATCAAGAGAAAGCATGCTTCAGTTATGTCATATTTTAGGACCCTATTATGTATTTCGCACCGGGGCCTCTAATTTAGCTACGGCCCTGCTGAGGCCTTGTATTGTATCCATGCGCCTGGATTTTTGCTCTTGTTAATATGCGTGCCAAATGGGGGCGCACAGCAGCTAAAGATCAAAAGGGTGTCGAAGACAGCAGAGAAGGCTATAGAAGCTAAGCTTAGGGTTGGCCTGGGCTACAAGCTGCTTGCTCTCGTAGCTGGCCTGCCATGCAGCATGCTTTGGCAGCGTAAACACCCAAACTTTGCATCTGCAAAGGTCTCTACTACGCTTTCTCTCAGCTCCTTTCTTCTTGAGAGAGAGAGAGAGAGAGATGCCCAGTTGATGCGTGCGGCTGCTTCGCATGGATGCAGCGCAGACCTCGATCGTTGATTAAAGTGGCTGTTGCACGCAGGGACTCAGAGCTAGCTCTAGATCAGAGATCATATCGATCGACCACGAAGCGATCGAGCATTAGCAGGCCATGCATGCTCTCGACGACTCCATCGATATGATATGTGTAAGTGTATCTCGAGAAGCTCACAGCACAGCAGTCATTGTTGGTTGGCTTCTGTAAACCTAACATGCATGCACAACTGCACAAGTTGTGTGGGCTAGATCACTTGGCAGCCTGCAACACTAATTCCTTCGTGTTTAAAAAAAACACCAATCCCTTCATGCTTCAGCTTAGAACGGAACCTATTATTTATATGCAGCGTATCGAGAGAGAAATCTTATTTAGCTGGCTAGTAAAGACTTGCTCTTTTACAGCGCACAATACTAGGTTATACTAGTGTTTGAAAAGGACTAGTATGTCAACATCAGACGGTTAAGATTAATTGTATACTATACAAAATGGTCCTAGTGATATAAGTAGTATATGGAAGTAGTATGAGTGGTATAGGGGTAATATAGGAAAATAAATTAAAATAACATTAGTGTAATATTATAAAAATAAATAATATTTTTATAATATAATACCAATTGATATTATTTATGTTTACATTAGAGATATAGTTTCATTTCGACCTCTTTCTTCTCTTCCTGCGTGGCTGCGTCGACCGGTTAACTCCGGCGACGGTGAGCCGACGGCAGGCTTCAGCCTGATTCCCTCCCGCAAGTAGGCGGCGCACGCGAGGCATCGGAACGAGCGGGCGACCGGCGGCGGCTGCACGATCCACGAGCTTCGGTGGATCCGGCGGGGGATGGCCTGGTCAAGGGGGGATGGCTTCGGTGGATCCGGCGGCGGCATGCGGCGGCTACGGGACCTGTGGGTGGATCCGTGCGGCACGGGCTGGGCACAACGGGGCAGCGCACGGGCGATGGCATGCGGCGGCCGCGCTAGCTGCGTGCCTGTGTCTGGATCCCGGCGGGGCATGCCCGCCACTGGCGGCATCTTCGTGAGCCGAGTCACACGACCAACGGCTGCCGCTGCTGGATCCGGGGAGGGCGCATCGACCATGGCTGCTGTTCCTGATTTGATGCCGGAGCAAGCTTCGGTTTCCACTCTCCACCGATGCTGTGGCGGCTGCATGGAGCCAGGCTGCCCGTTGTGTCTCCTGGTGGCAGCAAATTGGCCAGGCCCGTAGGCCGCACGCGGACGCTGATGGTAGATGCACGGCAGCTGCTGCTAGTGTTCACCTGCTTGGCCTGAGCACTATGAAGCGTGTGTTCTCCATCGTGAATCCTTTGTGTGCTTTTTTTAGACAATCCTTTGTGTAGTTTCGAATCGCAAGAAGTATGCAAGACTGAACTATAACAATGTTCCAAACAAGAACAAAGGCTATAAAGGAACAGAAAGAATTTGAAAATATAGCAATTCCTGCTACTGAATTAGTTGAAAACAAATGTTTTTAACACCAAAAGTCAGACTAAGTGGCATGGGAACCGATAATGGTCTTCTAATTCAGTTGTGAGTTAAGTAGTATAGCCACTATGTTAGATCTGAACCCATTAACAAGATTTTTTTAGACATGGTATGATGGAGCCATATTTTTAACCTTCTGACATTAGTAGGTATTTTTATTCATTTTTCAGTGTGTTTGAACTTGGCCCCTGCGTCTTTAGAATGTAGTTTGTTGCTCAGGTTCTACTTGACGTGTAGAACAATTACTATGTTAGACTTGATGGCTTTCTATGCTTTCATTCAACCAGATAAATCCTAACATAGACTATCACTGGTTTGAAGACCCTTGGTTCTCACTTCACTGAAGATATCCCCATACCTGTTGTAAGGTTCAATCCATCATGTAGTGCTCTGTAACTTTAGACATGATCAATTTACTGCCCGTTAGCCACACCGATGTTCCTTGTGATGGTGGTGAAAATGTACTTTCACACATTTCAATTCTTACAATTTTGTATGATCTTTTTCAAAACTAGACTGTAGTGAGCTAGTACCTAATATAATGCATGCATGACTATAATGGCAATCATTTCGTTCTAGTATTCCTTTGCCCTTTGAAATTTGTAGTAGGTTACTAGGCTATAGTCTAATAAATTTTTCTTTGGTGCCTTTTATAATTTTTCTCACTCTGCAGCCGTCCTTTTCCTCAGCTTTATCACAATGATATATCAATGTAATTGCAGGGTACAAACATCAACTTCTTGTTTCGTGAACAGAGGCATTCTTCAACATGTACATTGGGGAAGATGGGGATTCACTGGTTTCACAGGTAAAAAATGACGACATCGCCAGAACGAGGCTGAACTCATTGCAAGACGCTAACGAAAGCAAAATTAAAGATCAGCTTGTTGGACGATTTATTTCATTCTTCTTGTACAGTTACTTAGGACACATGATCGGAAAATAGACTAGAACTATTGTAAATTGTAAGTATAAAGAGTGATCTGTGTCGTGTAAAGAAAGCATGCAAAAGTCCAACGAATATGTGGAAGCATAGCATTTCAGTTGTGCAAGGGCACCCATTTTTTCTGCTTGAATAGGCCTTTTGCACATCCGTAGCTACTGTATCATGCATGCTCTCATTGAACCAGAAGTTCTAAAACACTAAAAACTGAATACACTTCTTTTGTAAAATGGAAAATGCAAGCTTGAAATATCAGTTTCATGTTGGGCTGTGCGTAGTCTGGGCTCAAGTCGCTTTTATTCTGAACTGCTCATCGATTACTCTATACAGAAGAAAAGAAAAATACAATAGTGCACAAAATGTACACATAATCGTCACATAAGTAAGACTCTAGTGTCAGGTCTGAGTCTAATACATAAAAATCTGGCGTTGGAGAGAGCCCAGGTAGGTTAACGTACAGACAATCTGAAGCCGGCGGCGAATGGCACATGGATCCGGCCATCCGGGGCGACGGCCTGCTAGCTGATTCCTGCGCGTAACATGCAAAAATGGACGGCGGCGGGATATGTAGAGGTGCCCTGAGCTTTGGTGGACGGGAAGGGAAGCAACCGGGGATGATGCGCCGGCCGCTCCGACGATTGGCGACGGCTCAGTGCATCTACCGAGGAAAATAGGTCGGGGAGACGAGAATAGGTAGAAGGATAGAAAACGATTCAATAGGAAATAGTTACTAAAGTACCCTTAGGTAATGGATGGCTGAATCTTTTTTATACTATATACTCCCTCCGGGTTGGTCAAGGAAGATGTTTAGGACATTGACACGGTCTCTAAAACACAACTTTGACTAATACTTTTTAGTATAAAATATTTATAAAATATATTTTAAAAGTACTTTTCTAAAACTATATTTCAATACAAATCTACTCATATTATTTTTATATTTCTAAACATAATACTTAAAAAATTATTTACAGACAAAGTTTACAAAGTTTGACTTAGGACAATCTCAAAACGTCATCCTTTACCAATACGGAGGGAGTAGTACTAAGTGGTGGTATTGTGTGCTGTAAAAGAGCTCAAAGACTATAGAGGTAAAGAGAGAGCCTGCAATCGCTGAGAAAAGCTGGGAACAAACAAAAAAGTTTACTTGAAACTTAGAACTAAATATATGGGTAATATTTTTTTCTTTCAACTTATTTATTATTATTCGTAGGGAATGGATTGATCTATCTCGTATACTTTCTTTGCGATGTACCTGTTGACCTCTGGATGCAGAGAAAAAAAGATCCAAACGAAATGTCTTTGCCATGTATTATTCCTGGCACATAGCGAAATAAAGCAACAAACGGTAAGCATCAGTTTCTAAAACAACCAAAAAAAAATTCTAAACCAACCGCTGCACCACACACTTCTTTGCGTACTCTATTTTCATTTCCCATATATTATATCAAACTAAGTGTAAAGTGTTTGTTTGAGGCCCTAAACAAATTTAAATTGAAAATTTGTCAACTTGAAAGTATCACAACTTTCCGAAATCTACAACTTTTGTTATGGAAGTTTCTCAATCCGAGATCATTTACAAAATTTTGAATTTCAAATTTAAGAAATTCAAACTTAGTTTTCATTGACAAGATTATTTCAAGGCCACATGGCAAGTACATTCATTTGTCGTGTGCCCAACAAGGGCACACGACAAATACCTTATTTGTCATGTGTCTCTTCTTTATCGTTGCCTCTGCTCGTGCACACGGCAAAGAGCTCGTTTGCTGTGTGCCCGAAATAATGCACACGTCAAAGAATCGGGCATATGGCAAACAACGAGTTTCCGGTAGTGTTAGTTGTATGCAAGAATTAGCTAATGCCAAATATGACTAATAAATAAAGGCAAATGAGGTCATTACCTTTTATCTTAGCACATTCCTAAAATTTGTTAATCTTAGTAGTTATAATTTTTTTCCTAAAATTTGTTAATATTAATAGTGATAATATTCTTTATAACTTTCTAATTTACTTATGTTACTTAACTTTCTAACATTATTAAGGGGTTGTTTGAATCCACGGTGATAAAAAAACTTAGCACACTACTTTTAGCACTCCATGGATCCCAACGGCTTGGCTAAAAGGTAGTGCTAAAACTTTGCATCCTTGAATCCTTTAGCACCTTTTTTTGTAGTAACTTATTTTTTTAAAAAAAATTAGATCATTTCTGGATTTGTGCGTGTCATCCTTGCGGAGGCACCATGCTTATCTTCTCTGTATCGTTCTATTTTTATCGGATGTCTCCGAAGAGACCATCCTTTAGCACCTTAAGGGGGTGCTAACAATGTGATGTTGTGGCTAAAAGAGAACCATGCCCCTCATGTATTGACTTCACAATCGTCTCCCCTCCCTCTCCTGGCATTTGCATTAATAAGGGGCAATGGGGTCTTTCGTGCAACCAGTGCTAAAGTTTAGCCCAATGATCCATTTAACGGTACTAAAATTTGGACATAGGCCATTTTTTCGACAAAACATACCCGGAGCTCGCATGGTCTACTCTACTAAACGAGCCATTGGACAATTGGAGTAAAGACTAGGCTTGTATATTTTTTTTAAAAAAACTAGGCTAGCTGCTGCAGATCTTGTTGGCTCTAGGCTCTAGCTTAGTAGCTTGTATCAGAATTACTATTCTAACCGTACCATGTATTTTAAGTTTTTAACGGTATTCGTGTACTATAATGGTTTTATATTAATGTTGGTTTACTTGAACTAGATTTGTTGTTTTCCTTAACTTTTTTTTTTCCCAAAACTGTTATTAATTGACTGCAGGTCTGCTCTGATCCAACCGCCCCCCTCCAACACACACACGCACACCTCTTAAGTTTACATCACTTTTGACCTTTACATTTATGCTAGTATTGTTTGATTCCATGCTGTGATCTTATGGATGAATAATGTGGCTCGTGCTTTGTACTTGAAAATGAGTTACTGTAATACTATGCATATAGATAATCTCTTTTTGTTAATTCAAGCCCACTCGGGAAAAATACAACATACTATAATGGTAGAGATTGCATGTGTTCTTGGATTCAGTATTGGCATTGTGATCATTTTGGAAATGATAACACCAGTCCCATCCGAAATAAGTGTGGCAATATGCATGCCGGAAAGTTGCCTGTTCCATCAAGAACAGAATAGCTGAGCAGAGCGCGCAGGAGTCAACATGGCACTGTCAAAAATCCTGAGAGTAGCCTCCTCGATAGTGAGCACTCACTGCCTCTGTTCAGAACCCACACAGATTCCAGGCCGGTCCGTAATGCTGTGCAGGTTTCAGGGAGCATGCTTTTATTTTTCTTTTCTTTGAGCCAGCTCATTATTTTGCCATCCATGTCAAATCACGTTTAATATGATGTGCTGCCAGGGTTCTGATGAGTTCATGTGATTTTGCTGTCCCTTGGAGTTCTAACTTTGTGGAAAAAATATTCTTATGCAGACATGTATTAGTAACTTGTGTAAAAGATCTTCTCAGGTTGCTTCAACACTAATGTTTTTACTCCCTTTAATTTGGTTAAAAAAAGACATTTTTAAATGATAAAAATGTGTCATTTCAGGTTGTTCTATGCTATCAAATTATCTAAAACTTGAATCTTAATATTTTTTTTTACTTGTGATGATTCAACTAACAAATTAAAATGTTGCCATTTTCGTAGCACACTGCAATAACGTAAACTAATAGCCAAATTCAAGTTTCACAATTATGCCGGAGGTCTGAAACAACACTTCTTTTCCACCATATATATGTAGGGATCACACATGTTAAAGAAATTTAATGTAGCACTTTATTTTTATGTATGTGTATGCTTATGATTATCTATCTATAATTATTCGACGACACATTTTGCAAACATCTGTTATCAAGTGTGTACCCAAACCAGGAATCCATGCAACAGAAACAAAAGATTTAGCTAGCATTGATCAGGTGCACGCATACATATACTTAGAACGAAGTAGAATCTCAGAACACTTCTCTCTTCAGTGCCCAGAACAAGGTTCCTAATTTCATTCCTTCATGGCTCTTTACACTAACTTAACTGCATTAATTAACTAGCGTACACGGTTCGCGTCTGCTGCTCAGGACGGAGGAGGCGTTCACATTATTATTATTTCTGCTGTGACCGCCGCAGCCGAAGCTGCAGTTGCAGAGCTTTGTCGGCCGCCTGCACGTTCGCTGCAGCCGCCGCCGTTGCTGCCACCGCCGGTGGCGGCGCGGTGGTGAGTGGTGCTCCGAAGCAGAAGCTGCTGCCATGGTGTGGCGGCGGCGGCTGCATCAGTGCGTCGCCGGCGGTGACCGCGTGGCCGATGACGTAGTCGCCGACGGCAGGCTGCTGACGTGGAGGAGGGCCCGGGTACGTCGACGGGTAGCTCATCGCCGGTTGCAGTGTGGATGGCGCCGCCGTGTAGAGGTAATGGAATGGCGGCTGCGGCGACGACGACAGCCGTGGATGCACCTGCCTGAACGAGAGGCACGGGTCGCCGGCGACGCCGCCGCCGGTGGCGCCTCCTCCGAGGATGGTTGATGGGGCAGTGCTTCGCATATTGACATCTCTGAAACTACAGCCAGCAGAAAAATTGCAGTGTATGTGAAACCCTAATCAACAAGAAGATCATATGATATGATCGTGTGCAGTTGAGTGTGGGGTATTTGCATTGTATCGCTCACCTCATCTGCGCGCCGACGGTGGCGAGGCTTTCGCTACCGAAGACGAGTTGACGGGCACGGTTGAGGGTTTCAGTCTCCCTCTCTGGAAGAAAGTAAAGAAACCTTAGAAATCAATCACCCATAAAATTGGAAGGAAATGTAACCATGGTGTGAAGAGTTAGGGTTCTTGTAGATGGTCTTACCTTGCCGATGCCGGTTCATGTGGCCACCAAGGGCTTGAGACTTGCCGAACTTGAGGGAGCAAAACCGGCATTCGTACACCTTGGAAGCATCATCCTTCCCTCCGCCGCGCTTCTTTTTGATGCCTACACACAATCACACATATATACATTGGTATCACGATTAACCGATCGGTCCCTGGAAGCCATATGCAGCTTTGCACTACAAAGTGTAGTGAGATCTTGCACTTCACACAAATTGATGAGTGGAATTAATGAAACTTTACTTGACATTCTAGCTGGATCGTTCATGAGGATCCTTCGCGTCAAACAGAAAGCAGTTGTTTCACTTTAGCATAATCCTACAAACTTTTTTTTAGATTAAATCCTACAAGCTAGCTAGCTGTGTGCATACATTCAAAGAATCAAATTAAGTAGGAAGGTACAGAAACAACTCCATTGGTGTTCAATCGAAGGATTTTCTTTGGTGACGCAGATACAACTAGCAGTTAACCTTCAAACAAAAGAAGAGAAAATTAGTGGCGTAGTTCTTACGAACTGCATCGGCGCTTGATGTGGCGGTGGTCGTAGAGCTCTCCACTGCTTGCTTGCCGTACTCCTCCGGCAAGTTGTTCAAGTCCAAAGGGCTCCCTTCTTGCCTCCTGGAGTTCAAGCACAAGAAGATGGACAAACACGAAACAAGTTAAGTTCTTGGCCAGGAATCGGAGAACATTTTATATAGAGATCGAATCACAACTTCACAAGATTAAAAGAAGATTCTATATACGGAAGCATGAGCGCAGGATCTCAGAAGGAAGAAGAACGAGATCGATCCGCATAGAACAAAACTAGTACAGTAGCAGCAGTGAGGAGAGAAAAAACGCAGTAGCAGTTGAGGTTCGTTCTACAAGAATGATCTATAGACAAGCAATTGTCCTTGTAGATCCAGATTCCTTGCCTTTATGAAAGCACAAGAGGAAGAGATGTACACACAAGACATTGAGATGAACAACACAAGAAGCCACCAGGAAAAGTGATGAGAGGCCGGGGTAGTTGTGGTTCTTACATGTTGGTGGAGCAGAGGGAGCAGGGACTGAGACAGATGAACACTGTGATGCAATGGAGGTTTGGAAGTAGATGGAGAGAAACAAAAGGGCCCGGCCGGGGTTATATATCGGATGGTGGGGGTGGGGAGAGAGCTGGTAGCAGATGGGAGGGTGTGGCCTGGTGTGAGTTGAGTATTACGGCTTATTACTAGTACTCCTATTATGATGGCACAAAAGCAAAAAGACAGTAGTGTAGTTTGGGAGCAGCAAATGCAAATGCATACTAGAGGGAAAGTGTTGGTTTGGGACCTAGATAGAGTGATAGAGTACTCCAGTGAGCTATTATGTGGGGAGAGAGGAAAGCCTGAAAGTTCTCTATCAGTTCGCCTGTGTGCTCTGCACACAGCCGTCCCTTTCTCTCTCCTAGCACACATTCACACACCTATACCAGTCTGCTGCGTTCCCCGATCCCTCTCTAGCCCTCTCAAGATGCTGCTCCGCTGAAAGCAGCTACCAGTACTAGCAAATGTGATCCTTGGATTCTGTGATGGTTGCAATCCAAATGAAGCTGTATGTATCCCATCTCTCTCTCCTGAATCCTGATCCAGTGAAAGAGAGAGAGAGAGCATGCCTCGCCATGTTTGTGAGACCGACCGTACCGTCCACATACGCTAGGCAGAGGAAAGCCCCCACAGCACCACGCCACCACTACGCTCTTAACACTGCGCTGTATCTATTTGCAACCAGCAACAGGTGTGCTGCTCGCCTCTCCCCTCCTGCTGCCTGAATCATTAAATGGAGTAAGCTAGGGCACGCTAGATCTCTTGCGATGCAAGCGCGAAGAAAACACAGAGACATCACACACACACACACAAACATATATCTGTACAAATTATAGGCAATAGACCCTGTGTCCTTTGTTTGCTCCTTTCTCCCTCATCCAGTCATCCTGTGCTGGTGTAGGAGGACATGCATGCAGCTCATCTCAGCTTGAGGGGGAGAGAGATAGAGATGGGTAGGGTAATAAAGACAAAGGGCACCTCTTACAAAGCCCCCTGCTCCAGTATTTAGTTGAGAGGGGCATGCAATGCACAAGCACAAGGGAGGCTATATCCATCAGGCTAAGGCCTAGGGCTGCATGCATGCTTTGCTTAGCCTTTGAGCTGGCTATCCTACTACTCCTATATGGTAGGTTGGTAGCTAGCAGGTGTTGGTGTCAAGTACTACTGGGAGTTTGGAGTTTAGACGTTAGAGTAAGATGCACCCGGTCCTCAAACTTGGTTCCGGTCTCCGAACTCCAAAAATACTTATGTAAGTAGCTAAACTTGCTAATTGGTTCACGTGAACCAATTAATAAGTTTAGGGTCTTAGATATGCATTTTAGAAGTTCGGGGACCGGGATGACACGCTCTACCAAGTTTGAGTACTGGCTGTGCATTTTACTTGACCTTATATAGGGGTGTCAAGGGTAGGAGAGAAGTGTGCTTTTATTTGTATGAAAAAACACGAGACGTTTTGACTTGATGGTGTGTTTAGATTGTAGGAAAAAACACTGTAGCATAAGAAAAACACTGTAGCATTTGCTGGGAAACGTGTTTTGTGAGGGAGGAATAGTGAAAAGTTGGAATGAATAGTGAAAAGTTGGAATGAATAGTGAATAGTTGGGAATCTGAACATGGCCTGAGAATAGAAGAGAGATAATGTGATATGACCTCCCTGTATATACTCCGTACGTGACAGTGACCTTGGCATGCCGTACAAGTTTTAGTTTGGCTGTGTTCAGATTGGAAGGAAAAAATACTTTTTCTAGATGAATAGTGCACTGTGAAACGTGTTCTATGAGTGGGGTGAATAGAAAAAACTTGTTGGAGAAGTATTTTTTTCTAAATCTAAACACAGCCTTTACCTCTCTTTCTAGAATTAGCAAGGATACAAGTATAGGTTAGTGGCAGTGGCTTGGCTTGGCCATGTAAGCCCAGACAACGGTGGAAGCTGGGGGTAGGATGTGGGGACTGGGGAGCATGCAGGAGCCATCGAGGAAGAAAAGATGAGAAGAGAGGCAGGCTTGTGACCCTTAAGTACATGCATGCTGGGCATTGTGACAGTTAATTTACTGCCGGTCAAGTCTAGGAGCTGAACTACTGCACGTCAGGCGGTTGTTTCAGCTTCCTCGTGATTTGCTATGCGTGTTGACTTTTGATCCATCTGTTGGAGTAAAGAAGACTCGGTTTATTACTGATTTGTACACTTGCATTCTTTTGAGAATTAGCTACTGCTCTCTCGTATACTTGTATTTTGTTTTTCTAAAATAGGATCTTTGTCTTTGTCTTTGGCTTTGGCTTCCTACCATCCTAAATACCATTAGGGCATAACTCCCTACCTTAACTATAACGGCAATGCACATAATTAATTAATTTAGGAGAAATAATAAATCAGTGACATGGCATCTTAATTATTCAGTTGACCCAAAAAAAAATACGATTGGATAGCCACTTGCATCCCTATTGCCCTTTTGTGACGGAGAGGAGAGTTAACTCTTACTCCTAGGACATGAAGTACCTGATCCATAATATGCCAGACTAACTAGAATATCGACTATTTAAATAAAAAGAATTATATCATTTTACGATGAAACTAGTAGCAACAATCTTGTATTGTCAATCTAAAATCATTTAGCCATTGATGGTAGCTTATAAATTTGGTATTATAATCAAAGGCAATTAAAAGAGTTGGGCATCGTGTTCGACATTGAAGGGGTGGTGAATGTTATATACTTATATGGTTTTTTCCTACTGCTTTGAGCAGAGGTGAAACCCTGTTGACGCTTTGATCAAAATATGTTAAAACATTAAAAACTTTTAACATTTAAAATATTTAGTTTGAATAAAAATGTAAGCTAGTTTTTTATAAAAATATATTCTAATTTCATACTTAGATATTCTAAGTTTATTATAATAAAATTATAGGTGAAAGCTAAAAATAAAGACAAAAAATCAATGTAATAAAAAATTATGACAGGCTGACAGCATATATGGATTAGATTGTGTCCTTTGTATCATGAACTTCTTCGAAGATACCAGCATATTAATGATTAAAATGACTATTATGTGCTCTCCCATTGTTATTTCAGAACTTGTTCGATCCACAGATTGTTTCACTGTCATGCATGTGACCCTTAAAACCCAGTACATGCTTGCCAATTAGGACAAAGCAGGTTATGCCACAGTATATATGACCATGATGCTTGTTCAATAAGTCTCTTGGTGTGATCAAAATGCAAAAGTGCCTCTTTAGGGATGCATGGGGACCTAACATGTAGGAGTATCTCATGTTGCTCCTACCACCCTAGAGTGAACCATGCACGCACATATATATCAGGCCGCTGTGGCCTTCTTTGCATGCTGCGTGTCCACTGCCACACTAGGCATGCATGTTATGGCAGTAACTATTAGAATCATGTGCGACGACATGGCTGGCGCGTGCAGTGGCGCTTTTATGCCCTGTGATGTACCACATACTCAATTATCTTCTACCTTTTCTTAACCTTTCTACTGTACTGTCACTGTTGTTGTCAAGCTTCTATACTCTCCATCTCAGAAAAATGCAATTCTGAATTTTGAGTGAGTAAAACTTTCTTAGGTCTCCGATGGAGACGATACAGTACCATCGGAGACCTATTTTGGGTTTGGATCTTCTTTTAGGTCTTCTGTTGGAGATAGTCTTAGCGGCGGTATTCCTTCATGTCCAGTTATTATGCACTCATGCTCATGCCCTGGAGGAGAAAATAAATAAAATTAAAGGAACTGGCTTTCAACAATATCTATCCATGATAAAAATAAGCAAGCAGTAGAACAATTCAATTCAGAGCATCTAGTAGTTGAAGTCGTGCTAGCCTGCTTGGAGAGTCAGGATCCAACAACTGACTGGACGATCGACCGGACGTACGACCGGGGCTCTACAAAGATTTTGCGAAACAGAACTCGATCGACCAGCGCGTGTGCAGTAAGTAGCATGAGCATTGAGCAGTACATACATACAGTGTACTGTACAGAAATGAATAGAGGCGTATGGAATGGAATCCTTCCAAACGGATGCTGATGCATGCGCCCGTGAGGTGATCGAGGAAGGAGCTGCATGGTGGGCTTAGCGAACAGACGATAAGAGCTCCAAAAAAAAAAAAGGACAGGAGAGGCTGTGTGTGAAAGATTTGCTGCATCGACGATCTGAGGCAAAGTGGCAGTCGCCACCTGCTTCCACTTCTTCGTTCCCCAATATTTTTTTTCCTCGATCGACCGCCTGCTAGCTGCTGCTGGCCGGCCGCGCCGTGTCATGTGGGGTTCGATCTCCTGATCCTCTCTCGCTCGTTAATTCACTGCCTCATCGCAACCACTTCGATCGCCACTCTACTAGCTCACACATGGAAACTCACGTGGGCCCCACCAGCGCCTTCACTTCGTCGTCAACCTCCCGCTTGAGCCAATCAGCTACGGTCCGTACGTGTGTGAACCGGTCATATGGAGAGAACTGTACGGATACAGCCATAAGCCATACAGGCACCTCGATCAAAGTCATGATCCGATCGAGTTTTGGATAGGATATGGTCAGCTAGCTGCAATGGATCATGCGCATGCCAGCCAAACTTTTTGCGAGCCGCCTGTATAGACACGAATCGTAAGTGAGATGGTGAGCAACGCATATGGATGACGATCAAATTTGAGGCATCTGGATGCTTAGTACTCTGTTCCTACTAAGAAGAAGGCAACTCTTTCCGAGAAGTGAAACAATTTTAATTTTGACTAAATCTTACTATTATCAATTGGATGCTCTTTTTGAGACCTCCACGCGAAGCCACCTAGAATCCTAGTTGGACACTGGAAAAAATAAAATAGTACAAATCCTAGAAAATCTAAAAAAAAAAAGAAACATGCGGTGATCAGTCCAACAACTCTAATCATAATAGTCATTAGATCTGTGATCTTTTCCAATAAATTACCCACATTTGCCATTATGAAAATAGGCTAAAGTAACCCGGCCCCAAAATATGTGCCTTAATTACCCACTTCTGCCATTATAAAAAATAATTTAATGCAACCCCTTATTTTTTTTAGAATAACTCGCTAATTTGATATAAATTATCCATCTATACCATTATAAAAATAATATCAAATAAACCCCCCTAAAAATAAGACAAATTATGTCATTATTAAAAGTTGAATAACCATTAAATCTGAATATAAATTATATAACTACAACAAAATCTTAAAATGTACCAATATAAAATTCTAAATTACTATTTCTATAGTTTTAATATATTATTTATGTTATTATTATGTAAAAAGAATACCCATAATATGTGTCACCCTGCATTCATGTTTGAGGGGCTGGGAGAGATAAAAAATAATAATTTTAATATTTACATAGCTCAAATAAAGGGTTTCAATTAAGTACATATCAAATAATGTGATGCCAAATGGAAAACCAATGTTAGTAACTAAATCCAATATAAATATATAATAATAAATATGTATATTAGAGTATTATTAGAATATTTAACATAGATGAAAGAGAACCTCATATAGATATATAACATTTAACTATTTCTAATTAGCCTACGAGGGTAGCATGGGTTGATATAATAGTTTATATAAAATAATACTGACACTTAATATCATTAGATTTAACTATGGAATATATTTTCATAATAAATCTAAAGACATACATGACCCTAATTTATTATATAAATTTGGTGAAACATAAAATTGTTGACTTCTCAGTAAACAGAGTTGCATTCTTTTTGGAAGGAATATGTGCGGTGCGGAGCCTACGCACGGCACAATGCACATTTATTTCTTGAGTTGTCAAAGCCTTGTGGATGAGTCACGCTCACGCATACCAACAGGTTTGTACCACGTACTACGGTACATGCATCTTACTTCCTGATCCATTTACAAGAGGGGGAAACATCCGGAAAAGCTATAACTTGTGATTGAATTACGTATATAGAGCTAAAACATTAATTCTTGTCAGATAATAGAAAACTACACCTTAATTCAGGAAACTAGTTTATCAACCCATGCATCTACACTACTAACTCGATAGAAATACTTAGAATATATTATGGACAATAGAACTTTGTGAAAAAAATCATTGTATCTATCGTGGCCACAGTTTGCATATGTTTTTCCTCCTGGTTATGGAGGGATTGAATAAGATGATCCATTTCGCAAGATGGTGAAGAAGAACTTGAAGAAGTTGTATGAAAAAGATGGGTAGGTGCTTTAGACTACTCCCTAGCTCAGTCCAAAAATGTTGCTGTCTTTTGCTTATCCCGAGCCAAACTATGTCAGACCCAGTCCCAGATTTTACCAAGTTTATAGAACCAATATTCATGTCTACAATACTAAAAAAGTATGGCATAAAAGCATAGTTCACGGTTAGTTGATTTTATAATAATTTAGTGCCATATATGTTTGATGGATTTTCATATAAATTTGGTCAAACTTAATATAGTTCCATGACACAACCTAAATATAGCTATATTTTGGGGGAAGTGAATAATTCTGTTTACCAACAAAGGCGTGTAATTCAATTAGAAGTATGTTAGACCAAATAGCTATTGCCATTGAGAAAAAGGTTGATTTTTACCATTGTACTATTAAACGTGGTTGCGATTTGCTAGATTTTAAACGTAGTTTATTAATTTTTTGGAAAAATGCATATATGTAATAATGTAAAAGGGAAATTTGGATATGTACCATTAAAAGATCAAACCAGATAGAGGTCCAAGTTTGTCTGGTTTTCATAATTTGATGGTAAAAAAGACTTTCCTAATAATGATGATTCAAATCTTTCCAATTGATGATCGGAGATTTATTTTGTTGTTTTATTTCTTTGTGATTTATCTCCTTCCCTAGAGCGTCTGATTTAACAATCAACGTCAGAATTTTTCTAGAAGGAACATTTAATCAGTAATATAGTTTTTTTTTTGCGGGCTCACACCAATAATATTCATATTTTTTTTCCCTGCAGAAATTTGTATGAGTGACCTAGAGGGGAGGGGATGTACCATCTACGAGACTACTATAGCACACACTGTACAAGCAGCGGATGGATCTGTGATCTTTTCTCCCCCATGACGGAGCAGAGGCAATATCTTGTAGCAAGAAAACAAGACGGCCTCAAAAGGCAAGTTCACGTACGTACCTTCCCCTGCTTCAGGCATGGCATGCGCTTGCGTGGGCCTCCTCGATCATGGTCATGGATCGGTCGATCCTAGGCTGCCGGCGTAGCTGAACACCTACGCCTTACACATCTGATCATCTTAAGTGTCAACCACGATGCGCACGCTAGTAGGACTAGCCGTGTTTAAGTTCCAGAAGTTCTTTTGGACTCTACTATTCATCTATCAGAAAACACGCTTCCCAGAAAAGTTCTTTTTTAACTCCTTTTTACTTTCCTATTCATCCCTCTCACAAAACACGCTTCCAAAAAAAATTCTTTCTCCTTCCCTCCCAACTAAACACACCCTAGTACTGCCGCTGCGTTGTAAGTGGTGCCGCCCTTTGTCCTCACGCTCTTGCTGCCATTGTAGTTGCTGGCTTTGCTGCCTGTGCCTTGCCATTGCACCCTGCTGCTTGCTTGCTTGTGTCGTCTAACTCCAACAGGTAAGCTAGGAACCATCATCCCATGGCCCCCCTGGGTTTTCAACTAACAGTCTAACACCAGTTAATAAGCTCCATGAATCCCAATGTATTTTAACAAGCCGATCTGCCGATGTATGGTCAGTCAGTCAGTCCTGTGATCTGTTTTGGAAAGCAAATGGTAGAGTGAATTTTAGGTAGAAACTAATCTCGTCATTGCGATCCTCCAGCCGTCGTTCCTAGAACTCGTGAGCCAACGTCGATATAGGCCCAAAAATCAAGCTCTTCGACAGCTCGTGCCTCTGACAAGAGATCAATTGACTTTGCAGCATGATTTTCACACACGGAATAAACAAAATATTGACTTCCCAACCGGGGATCAGGGGATGAGGTGTGGTACGGCCGTACTGGCACTACCACTAGCCACTAGTAGCTCTCAGATTCTAGCTAGCTAGCTCAAGTAGTAGAGCATTCATCACCTGCTTTGATCGGCGTGTCCTCTCCTTCCCTTCCCCGTGCCGTAACGCTTTCCAGTTCGGGCGCTGCATACCCCGCTAGCCTTTCGCCGTCCTACCTACCTCCAGCCCATGTATGTCCGGCGACACCTCCCCTGAAAACCTGGCGGCAGCACGCAGCCATGTGGATGTGGACTCACTCACTGCATCAAGGTGCACCCAAAGGCATGCATGCCTGAAAAGAAACGGAGACGGCAGCAGAACCATTGGGGCAGAGCATGAATCATCTCTTCGGACCGCACCGATTGCCAGCGGCTCCCATCTTCATACACAGAGACATATAGCCTGCAACTGCAGGTTTACACTTTACACTAGTGGGTCGCCTCTTTACCTGACCGTTGCAACATGAATTCAGGGGCTTCATCTACATTCGTAACTGTCAAACTGTGTACAAAATGTGGTCGTGTGGAGCAATTTCAGTAAGCTCCGTCACTCCTCTACCCATTATGGCCTACTTACAAATCATATTGTTCACTGCTATATGCAGAAAAGTTCTATGAGTAACGAGGTCGTGGCCTGCCCATACAGGTTCAGTGGGGGAGCATTCATCATTCGCTCTTACTAGTACGGCGTCTTTGGAGGGCCAGATGCTGTTCTAATGATTTGGGAACCAAGCTCCTGTATTTTGTGCAACAGCATTGCCTTCTCCCGCTCCAGCACTTCTATGTACTCTTCCTGCTCTGTCTGGATGCCTTCCATCTCTGTTACCGCCAATGACAGGGCCTCTGGGTCACCACCCTCGTCGATCAAGCCTGTGAATTTTTTCAGGCCGTGTCTCATCTGCGGCAGATCACATAATCATGTTCATCAAACCATAACAGGTGAATGTTAAAGAGAGGACTCAGCACAGGCAAACACTAAACAGCAATCTCAGAAACATTATTCAGAAAAACCAAGCATCGCACCTGTGTTGTTATCTTGTGTCCTTTGCTGGATGGATCTGTTCCTAGCATGGTTTTCTTTTCTGAGTCTGATACTGATACCCTTCGTGCAATCTTTACATGGATTTCTCCATTTTTTACCCCTTGGAGTGGTATCCATTTATCGGCGGACTGATTCGGAGAAAGCATGCTGTACTCGACGGTGCAATGGCCAATACTAGCGGTTGGAAGTACCGCGTTATGGTCCTTGACATGCAAAACCAGGGGTTCTCCAGTTTCTGGAAACTCAAACGTCTGGTTCCACTGCGGAGAGAGTGTTTTGTAAATGACCTGCGCAGAAAGAACAAGACAGCCTCAGCAAATTGCAACTTCTCCATACATAGCAACAACAAGAAATAGCCTGTCCAGGCAGCCAAAAGTCTCTCTCAACTCAGATGTAAGAAACTTCAAAAGCAATGAAATATGGCTGCGAGAGTGTGCACTAAAAACTAACAAGCTTCCTCGTGTTACAAAGGAAGTGCTTCCATTATAGCTAAGAAGAACAGGACAAGCTACTAATCTGAAGTAAACGTTAAGTAAAAATGATGCCAGATACTACTACAGCATAGTGTTGCAAAGTTGCTTAGAATAAGTTGGAGCAAAATATGTGCTCTGTTCGTAAATAAATAAATAAATAAAAAACTAGCACGTCCCATTAGGCAGAGATTGTGTGCAAACAAGATAAGTAGTCGCCAAAATTTATCATCTAACCTTGGTTCGTTTCTTCTTGTTCCCATATTGCACCCTCACATAAGGATCACTAGTGCCTCTCAGATCAGCAGCAATAAGATCTCTTGCTTCAAGTATGGCCAGCTCAATCCAACCAGCTCCAGCTTTACTACTTGAGCTCTGTAAAAAGGTAGGACAAACAGGATTTCAGAAGCAGAGAAACAAGATTTGCAATACAGTGCTTCTAGTGAAAGGTCACAATTATCAATGATCTAGTTTTAGTCCAAGCTTCAAATATTTGAATTTCTACTGTCCACTGTTTTGAAAGTTCTGTGAGCTTTTCAAAATCCAATTTGGTGCTTAAGAGGAGAAATACCTGCATGCTATTGTTGTGATCATTCTTTACTGGCTCTATTTCAAGCCTGATCTCTCCCGAATCTACTTTTTCAAGTGGGACCCAAACATCACGGCTAACACCATCTAAAAGTCCCTCCAAGTTAACTCTTGCACTACCAATGCTTTCATCACCAAATGTATCTGCATTATAGCATTTGATCTTCAGACATTCACCACCAGCAATCTCATCAAACTCAAACTTGTCATTCCAAACTGGCCGAACCGTATGTGATAGCGTTTTTGTTCGGTATAGAGCCTAGTAGCAAAGTAAATATTAGAATTTAAAATTGCCTTAACTGAGTAGATTGTAGAATTAAACTTCAGCAAGGTACCAAGTACCAACTAACCTTTCCGTACTGGAGTTTCACATAAGGATCACATTTTCCAGATTTACTATTTGCTGCAAGGGCCCTACCCTCGACAACTCTGACCCTAAGTCTCCTTCCAGTTATGGACTGAGGCTTTGGTGATCCATCAAATGAGGACTGAAGTCCATTGCTCAGAGAATTATTCACTGTAACTGACCCATCAGAGAATTGCCATTCTTTCAGCATGAGGCTCACAGTTAACTGCAAATAAAAGCATTCAGACCACTTTGTACCATCATTTATACTTCATAAACAAAACAAATTAGTCCAGGTTGTAGTCGAACAAGTAAAAATCCATATATCTAGATTGTAATTGTTATACCAGTTTGGTTTTGCTTCTAGTTACAATCAGGATTATCTAATGAAATAGTGCAAACCTCAGATGCTCTAATTAATCTGCCCATGTTCCCAACATGGATGCATAAGATTTAGGACACTAAATGAATATGAATGGAGAGGTCAAGTAACAACTTAAACAGACAAATAGGGTATGCCGTTTTTGGAAATTTCTGAATGTAATGGTCTAAGAATGTAAAAGTATGATCAGTCAATAGTTTGGAGATAAGAAGATTAATGGTGGTGTTATATAAAGCGTTGCACTGTATAATCAAAATGACACCTAACTATTCAGCCATTTCTATGAAATTATCTTGAAGTCCATTTGAATAAAATTTCATTGCTTCTGCAGGTTCTTTGAACAAGAATGAACATTTGATGCTTCCTCTTTCTTTCTCTCTTCCACAAGTCTTGGTATAACCAACAATCGGCAAAACTCCCTCTATCATAAAATATATCAAATGTTCCAACCATAAAGGCTGTCAGAGTGAAACTTCAACAAAAAGTAACATAGAACTGTGGAAGCATGAAAATCTATAACTATAGAGATTACAGAGGTCCTCGTGTGTGTTGTCACAACGTGTGTTGATGATACTATCCTAAAAACATATGGCATAATGGCAGACCAGACATTTATGATCAGGATATTGGGCATTCATGTCTTCTAATCTTATATAAGGTTCAAAAAATAAAGTAAGAGTGTAAATGAATAGGCAAGAACCTCGCCATTGATATCCTCAAATGGAACAACCATTCCAACTTCTTGGCCACAATGTTCAGCATGCTTTGCGACAACACCAGAGTTATGCCCTATAGCCCAAAATATTGTTGAACCATCATGAACATACTTGACCTGTTTACATTAATTTTACTTGAGTATCCTTGGATACATGGGAAGAACCGCAACTGTCACAGGAATAGGGGAAAATAAACTAAAATAAGAATAGCTCTATATCTGGAATACCTTTATCTCACAGCTTGTTAAGTAATTGAACTTCACACCACCAGAATCCAATTCATACAAAAGAAACTTGACAATGCCCGTCTCTCCGTGCAGTACCATGTTAAATGTACTGTTCCACGTAGGATTTAGACCCTTACTGGTACTCGTTTTTCTCGTCAAATTGCCAACTTCTACCTCAATGAATGTCTGTGATACCTTGTTATCAGTAATTCCAGACACGGTCCCTCCATTTGAGCTTTGGCGGTTTCCTATCGCACTAGCTGTGCTCTTGAAGAGGTTACTAGCTGAAACAACAGTAACTGAAAGAACACCTCCAACTGCTCGTTTCCTTAGATCTACTGCTGGCAAAGAAAAGCATAGTCGCCGAGGTTCAACCATTGTTTTCCCTATGGTTTCAGTCAAAAGCTTTACCTGCATGGTTCACGAAGTAAACACCAGATATCATTAGATATTCAAGCATACCATCCAAATTATAGTATGCAATGGCTGCCATTACTTGTAGAGATTACAATATATGAACGGCTTTTTAAAGAATTACAATTTGAACCTAAACCTTGGAATTTTGTCCCTAGATAGCCAACACAAACCCACCAGCCATGTCGAGACACCTGGCAACTCCATACCAGGAATTGTTTGGCTTCCACCACTTCCAAATGCTACCCCAATCCTGACTTCCGGGGTAGATTCAAAAGAATAGAGTATAGCTTCACCATCAAGTATGGGTGATAGTAGAAGCTGCAACAATATAATCTGAATCAGAGATGGTGTAAAATTTAATCTGGCACAGACGAGCAGGTGATGCAATAATCACCACTTTAAACTTTAGACTAGTTGTACATGTAGCGTAATCCAGGGACAAGAGATCTATATTTCTTTATGTTAAGAACAGGAAGGGACAAGCAGAACAGTCGTAAGCTTTAAAGTGATGAGAGTGCTTATGTACCCAAAATTCTCTGCTTTGCAGCTAAAAACTAAAGTTTATTATAACATCTTCTTCCGATCGTTCTAGTTCAATTCCAGTCATTAGCTGCCCAGGCATAACAGTTGTGAGTTTTAAAGTGATGAAAGTACTTGTGTATCCCAAAATTCTCTGCTCTGCAGCTAACAACTAATACTTCTTATTACATTCAGTGAAATAGTATAGTGTTGCTTCTTTCAGTTGTTCTAGTTCAATTCCATTCCTTAGCTGCCCATGTTGCTTTGTTGCCTTGTTTTTTTTTTTTTTTGAAGCCTGCTTTGTTGCCTTGTTGACATTGGGTGTGTGTGAGGTGTATGTAAATGGCTATGCTCTATTTTGTATCCATTTTCTTTTACTTCTTTAATGAAATTATATGGTGCAAATCTGTTGTAGTTACAGTGAAATAACACACTCAGTGTACTAATTACAAATATGAAATATGGTGCAAATCGGTTGCAGTTACAGCACTATTTCCTAACCATGTGAAACTACAAATGGCTCCAACAAGACAGCTTTTTATCATCCCAGCTCATTGTATCTTTTGGAATTTCTCAGCTTTTGGAATTAAGAAAAGTATTTTGCAGAATTATAAAAATAATATATAATAAGTCAAGGAACAAGACAATCGGGAGAGGAAAGAGCATACATCTCCCTTGATGTGAATGCTGTTTATAACAATACGACATGTCCCAATCAGTGGCTTTGCTAATTTCGCCAAAAACATTACACTCATCTCATGGCTATTCCAATCAAAACCCAAGCGCATGACTTGCTGTGAGAGAGAAACAAAAAGAGTTCATGTTAGAGAATAACCACTAAAATTATTTGATAGTGTGCAGAAATACAGAACTCTTCATCTTCTTAGGACATAATCTAAGAAGATGGAGATGTCAAACTATTAAAGCTACAGGGGGAGCACTAAGCTACTTGTTTATACTTTGTCCATACAAATATTATTACAAAGCTAAAATCAGAATCAACAAAGATGTCATTAACAGTACTCAAAGTATGCAATGGTTCACTTTTTCCTACAATAAGATAAACCAATGTCATATAATTTGGTAGGACTCCAAACTGCCTAATACCTCTATATCCATCTTAAGGAAATTAAAGGAAAGCGAAACTTTCAGATGCACCTGCAGTTCGGTTGATACACAACTAACCTGTTCACCTGAAGTAATCCAGCGCATTCCCTCTTCTCCCAATGTAGGTGGACAGGAGCCAAGTGAGAATTCCTGTAATTCTATTTTATCCTGGTGATAGGAACTAAACCTTAGTACTGAAATCATATGATGAGCACATGAAAAGAAAATAAAATAGAAAACAAAACTTACTATTAATTTTGGTTTTCGATTCTTCAAACGTCTCTGCAAAATCATAGAGCTATGTCAGCTGTATATGAATGAATAACGATGCATGGTAGCGATTGCGTATGTTTCAGTGCATATTTAACACATCAGCGTAGGAATATACTAGTGAGTATCTCTTCTGGGATGTATCCACTTGAATCAAATACATCAAGTTTGAATAGCACAACCTACACAAGCTTGTCTGGCCTCTAGTGATAACAGATGATTAGCTTAGCTCACACTGAAATGTTTCAGAAATTGCATACCCACCCACCCACCCCCCAGGTGCGGCACATGGTCAGTTTGTCGTTGATGTTACTTAAAGCTGTTGCTATAAAATGGTTGTTGAGAACCCTCAGTTTAGTTGGAAAATTAAACTTAGTTTGTACAAAGACTGCTATACAACCCATGTTTCTCTCAACACTAAATTTCTAAAAGCAGTTCTACAAATACAATTACCAGTATTCACCGTCAAGCAGACCCTAAGTATAACTGACATCTTTCAGGGATTAAGAATATGATGAATTGAAACTAGCACCTTAGTGGTGTTTAAAAAAAAAAAACCTAGCACCTTAGTGTCATAGCTCAAGAGCTAAAGAAAATACATTCCTCAGAAAAGAGTCATAGAGAATAAATATTCAGCAAGATTGCAGAAGCAAACCTCAACAGTAGATTGAAACCTGCTTGATAGTTTTGGTTCCATGTAATTGGGCCAAACTTCTAACAAAAGTTTGTTCAACCACTCACAAGGCTCGATTGGTGTGGTGGGCTATAGAACATAAAAAAAGTAGTATGATTGAGAATCTATGGAAAGAAACCAATAAAAATAGGATTAAAAGAGCATACAGTTGTATTCAGTATAAGATGCTTCCATCTTTTGTTCAAATCCTCTACAGTTATCCTCCTTTTAAACTTCCCATACTGCAATAACCATACAACAAAGTAAGATGACAATTCAAACTACAATAACAGGGGCAGAAACAGTTCCTCATGAAAAAAAAAAATGAGACAGGAAAAGAAGCAGAACACTGCTTGATATTAACTTTCCCCTGGAATTATGAGCACTTCGGACAAAACAGAGGAAAGATCAGGACTTCATGAACAAGAAATGAGCAATTGCTATCGGTTCTATCCTTCAGTCAATTCCTATGAAACAGCATGGAAGGACAAATACCTGAATGGTAGCCCAAACAGCTGCAGCGAGGGGAACCCAGTTTGAGAATGGCACAACCCACCGTTCAACGAACCACGCAAACAGGCCAAGCGGAATCAGGAAGGGCAGCAAGGGTTGCTCCACCATCACCTGGTTAAAAAACTCTCGAGCATCTTTGCGATATAGCTTCTTCAGGTTCTTCTTCACCATGGCTCCTCCTTTGTCTCTGTAGCTTCAGCAACAAAGCTCTTTGCTCACCTCACCTGTAGGAGACACCTTGACCTTATTACAGATACCTCGCCGCTTTATGCCTTTGTTTCCACTTGATTCTGAGTTGCTGTCAACCCAGCCCAGTCCCTCGCACCCTTTTGCACTGTGAGTAATGGGTACATGTCCACCTACAATTCAGGCCGAATTAATACCCAAGAGAAGAGCGACACCTAAGAAAACGCATGAGCTGAGGGTGACACATTGCCCCCACTAATTGAGATCTTTCACAACCCCAGCTTCTACAGTTAGGGCCTCAAATTTCCTATCTTCTCGTGTTGACTTTTTTTAATGGTTCTAATGAACAAGAAATTGACCCTAAGAATCTCTTCAGCCAAGTCAACAGGTTAATTATTCACACAGAGAATAGATGTCTGCTATAAACATAAACTCGAAATTAAGTCTAACATAACATATGAAGTTATCCCCCTAAAAATGAACTTGCAGTAGTCGCTCAAGTTACAGAGCAAGGTTGCTGTTCAAAACGGCAAAGGGTACCCAAATTGCAACTCCTCCATGAAATGAAAAGCAAACTAAAGAAGAAGCAAGGCTCCCAGAGAGAAAACGAACCAGTTGAGCGCTGCAGATTCCAGTAACTACCTCCTTGCCAGACGCCGCTCGCCGGGGACGCACCTGGGGACCGATTGGGCGCTAAAATCCCAAGTTCCAGAACCAATCACAAGAACCGCTGCTGCCCCGGAGCCTCCTCTTGAGCCAAGAAGCCACACGGCGGCCCGTAGAACCCAAAGATGTCGGCAAAGATCGAACCTTTTTAATCCGCAGGAAAGACAACAAAGAAATGTCTAAGCTTTGCAGGTTTGGAGCGGCCCCAAAGTCCAAGAGCCCGGATCAAGGGACAGGAGGGGTCTAGTGGTGGGATCGAGGAGGAGGGTTTGGGCTGGCAGGGCGGAATCGGTTGGGTTTCGGGCTCGCCATTGTTGGAACTTAGAAGGCGTCAAATTTGGAACACATCGCCAGCCGCCAGCCGCGTGCGTGTCTCGCTGCCGTTTCCCGTTTTTTTTTTTCTTCGCGAAGTTAATTAATCGACTGTGACGGTGAGATCTGTTCCCGTGGGGGTTCAGGGACGACGAGTCGACGACGGCGTGCTTTCTCTGACCAAATGATGACCGTCTCCACCGGCCCACCTGTCTGGCTGCGTAATTTTTCCGTTGGCCGGCGGTTGCTGGTAACGGAAGGCGGCGGGACCGTCTGCGGTTCATCTGTGGAGTCAACGTGGATATAGATACCTTTTCTTTGGAAATGAAAAATCAAACCAAAATGGATCTTTACCGTAAAAAAAAAACCATATTGTACTGTATATACTATTAAAGGAATTCGCTTTGCAGGTTTGCAGCAGTTTAGCGCTTAACGTTGAGGGTGGACTATGTCATCCCCAAAATATATAACCAAGTATTCTATATCTCAAGCTATAAAAATAAAAAAAAAGAAAAAATCACGTCCAACAGAGGAGCCATCCAGATCGCTATCTTCCCACTCTCGCTACCCCATAGTATTTTTGCCAAGCTAGGCACGCTCGCCATCGGTGTCGTCGTCCCTCCTTCTCGTATCGATTTTTCCGTGCCCATGCTTCGTCAACCTCTTTTACGCGCACGAGGCAGCGTCCCCCGTGCGACGTGGCGGATGTCGTAATTGTAGGACTTGTGGAGCTACATCGGGTTGGCAGCGGTGAGGTCCTTGGACGAGATCCGAATGTTGGAGGCGCCCTTGAGGATGGCCTCGACGACGGCCTGCCATAGGTGCCAGCTCCCCGACTAGAGCAACCCGTCGGAGCCGTAGATGGGGTTGACGATGCGGTTGCATGCCTCATAGAGCAGGGAGAGGAAAACGGCTAAGCGTGATATCGATTAGGTTGAGCAGCCCCCAATGGCTGTAGAACTTCGTGAGGAAGACGGTCATGTTTGCTAGACCATTGTAGGCAAGAAGACGATCATGTGGTCTTTGTTTAATCCTGGTGGTTGGATTATGTGTTGATCATGCACAGCAGCAATGCAAGGGGCGGCTTCCGTAGATTTGGATCACACCGGTGCCCAGTTTCCAAGCAGCGTCATTGTTCAACGTCGGAGACGGTGGTGGCGGCGGCAAGCGGAGTTTGGGCTACCAGCTATGTGCACGAGGGATCAAATAAAAAATACCGGTTGATGATGTGTAATATTTTTTAATATTTAGACATCAAGTTTACCTAGTCTTTTGAATTCCCTTATAAAATCAAATGATTTTTTATTTTTACAAAGAGATACAATCTTTATATATTTAACTAACATAAATACAAGAGCGTACGGAGAAAAGGATGCCTTTCATCCACAAAACGATCCGAGATAAAGTTTTAGCGGAAAAAAGTGGGATAGATCGCGAAGCCTCATTGGTTGAACTGGCTTTGGTTGATGGCTGGCCCACGGCCTAGCCACTATATTTGCTACAGTTGCTTCTCTGATAACTCAGCTAGTAGTCAGCTCTATCTGGTTGTACAACCATCTCTTCCAAAAAGAAAGAAAAGTTTCCGCTCAAAGAATGAGCTCGAACAGCAGTCGCCATTGCTCCCTGAAGCGCAAGGAGATGGCCGTCATTCCGATCTGATCCATCGCCATTGCCCAGGTCGTAGTGGAAAATCTAATTTTTATCCTCCAACTATTATAAAAGTATGATTTTCAACATTTCACTACAAAATCAGACATTAGTATCCATCCAACTATCAAAACCAGATAACTTTAGGCCGTTCCAAAGGCGCTTTTTAATTTTCTATTTTTATAGAATCCGTAAGTAATTTATTTCAAATCGTAAAAATATAAAAATCAATATCATTTTTGTCTAAAACGTAACACTCTGCTTCTGCGCCATCTGTAGCTATTTGCATCTCATTTTATTCTATTCCTAGCACTTTAAGAAACAAATAATATTTAAAGCATTAGGAACATGAACAAATAATAGTTAAATAACGTTAAAATAGTGTACCAATGGATATATATTTTCTTAGGAAACCAATGGATATATGTTAGTAGGCTGATTATCAAAAAACTTTTGACGATGATTTCATATTTTTTTTAAATTTAAATGGGCTTGCTATGAACTTCTGTGAGTTGTGTGGCAACAACAAATTATACAAAGGTCTCACTCACTTGAGTCTTAGCCTATAAGGTGGTTGTTTGTCGAAATAACTATCTCGTTCTCTCTTTGTATTATCAAGATTGACTGCTTACTGATACCAATGTACCTATCGTAAGAATCACCACCACACACAAAAGGATGAAAATAACTCTTGTAATTTCTATCAATGTCAAAGCGCATTTAGATCTTGTCATTTTGCAAAAGTCTTATTGGTAACCTAGCGCATATTTTTGAAAGGGTCAGATAAATTTGAACTTTTTCATGTACGAGCCAACAACAATGGCATCCGGTAGTTGAATGGAGCCGCCGCTGGCCTGTTTGGAGCCGATATGTTTTTTTTTTTTTTGATAAGTTTGGAGCCGATATGTGTGCGCAGTGCACGGACATGGGTTTGTTCTACGGCCGAGGCTGCTAACAGTCGTCATGGGCTATGTGTTCTATAGAACCAAAGGAAGAGGCAGCCTGACTTACGGAAATCTTAGCCCGGCTCCCAAAGCAGCCCATGTGTGGTATTTTCTTTTGGATTTTTAAAGTTCCTTAGGAAAGGGAGTGACTAAACAGAGAGGTCTATCCTTTTAAACTTAAGTGGAGAGCCCTCCACAGTTTCTATATTTGGAGGATAGCGAGAACTACGAAAAGTGGGAGGGAGGAGTGAGCGAGCGAGCAGAGCACCACCGAATGATAGCTGACACCACATGTTTAATACTTTGTGGAGAATGTGGAAGAAGTAACTTTTCTACTCTGTCGGTATCTTAAAAAGTAACTTTGCATCTAATAAGCATCAGAGAAAGTACATCTTCACATATTTTGCAATGTGAAAAGTATCTTTTCTTTCTGAAAAAGGTAACTCGGCCACATTTCATCAAAACGTACTCGACTGAGATCTTGTTTTGAAGTATTTAACAAGACAAATATAATAGTGCGGTCTGATTTCTATTTGGATGCGTGCTCGTAAAGTTGCGACTTTTTTAAGCTTCGAGCTCCACTTTGCATGCGGTTGCACATGGCCCCCCACGTGCAACCGGTGGTTCTCCCACGCTGGGTGGCAGTCCCCCTGGTTAGAAAGTAACTTTGTGCTCCGCTGATGTTTTGAAAAAGTAACTCTATGGCCAACGAGCATAAAAATAAAATAACTTTATACTCCGCTACTATGCAAAGAGCGGCTTTGATGTCGTGGTAGAAAGTAACTTCGTCGTATCTGTGCGGTATAGAAAGTAAGTTTCAACGTATCCGTGCGATACAGATGGTAAGTTTCTTTCTCCCAAAAAGTAACTTCGTCATTCTTCATCAGAACATAGTCGACTGAGATCTTGTTTCAAAGATTTTTATCGAGACGGATATAACAGTATGATCTGATTGTCATTTGGATGTTTGATCGTAAAGTTATGCCTTTTTTACCATAGCACTCTTCCACCCCGTATGCATTCTTTCCCCAAAATAAAATCCCGGGAGGCCTCTCCCCAAACCGCTAATTGGAGAGGCCTCTCTCCTTAGATTTTGCGCTTAGAAAATTGGTATAAAACCGGGTTGTACTCTATGGATTTTTAAAGCTTTATACAGAGCCTGGTTAATGCAAATTAGTCCAGGGCTTGCAACAGTGCCTTGTGGCTCCGATGGAAACTAGATCAACGCATCGCTGGGTCAAGAGAAGTTTCGATTGAAGTTCAGTATGAATCTTTGTGACTTATCATGAGATTTATGCCCACTATATTATAGTGGGAAATAAAAAAAGAAAATTATGTTTAATACTTCTAATTAATATTAAAACATTTGATGCAACAAGCTAAACTTTAGCCTTGATCCAAAAGCGTTGTAGTCCTAGGTATGGAACCCACATAAGTGGAGTGACAACAGTCACAATGTACCACAGCCGGGTAGTAAACTGGTGGAAGTAATAAATAACAAATACCAGATATAATACTGCAACCTGGTAACAAGAATATTTTTTTAAAGATTCCTCCCCTGTTCTCCTCGCTTTCTCTATGCAGCTGTGGGCCTATCTGATCTTATTGTCCGTTTTGATAAGAGCCATTGTAACACTGAACAAGAACAAAAATACCTTCTGAAGAGGATTTGAAAAATTTTTTGTCGACATATAATTAGCCCCACGCAATATACTTTAATTTAAAACTGTGAAAGTATATAATATGTTAGGGCATGAGGGTACGTGTCATTTAATTACAAGTGTCACGGTACACATAATTGTTACAGGGCTGTCAAGTGTCAACTGAGCGTCACTCTGATCTGTGGATGAGTCTCTTGGGACAAGTCGTTTCAAACACAGCTTTGGCAATAAAATGTTAAGGGTGTATAGAAACAACCATACAAACGCTCGACCAATAATATCAACCGAAGTCGCAGATTAAGAGTGGATATACTCTTCTTTTGTTTGTTTCAAAATATAGGTCGTTTGATTTTTTTTACCTCAAGTTTGACCGTCTTATTCAAAATTTTGTGCAACATAGTCAAATTTAGGTCATTTTTAAAATTTGTTTATGACTAAAGCAAGCCATAAAAAGTATATAATATTTTATAATTTTTGAATAAGACGACCGACCAAACTTAGGAAAAAAAAAGTCAAACAATATGCATTTTGGAACGGATGGAGTAGAAGAGAAGTGTGAGGCGTTTTTGCGATGCATGGAACGTAATGGCATTCTTGTATCCCGCTTAATAACGTGGTTATTCACTTATTCATAGGGATCACTCTATCTATGTCTCTATCGCTCTGTCTATAGTTTTTTTATAATTATATATAATAAAATATAAAAGGATGAAAAAACTGCTCCAGTTGCCAGTTGAGCATCGGTTACCATTGTCACTGGAAAGGGTCGCTCGTCACCCACGTCACTCCCTCTCGGAGCGGCCCGGGTGGAACCACCACCGAGCGCCGCCTCTTCCCCAGCCTCACTCCCCACCTTGGCGCCGTCAGAGCAGCCGCCGGAAGTCCGCGCGCCCGCAAGGAAGGCGGCGACGGGGCTCTACCCATTCCAATCCGCACTGTGGGGGACTGGATCCTTCCTTCGCTTGCCGGATCTGCCCCACCAGGCCCTCGGCGCAGCGGGCTGGCTAGCGTGCGGCGCAGCCCTGGCGGCGGCGACGGGCCTGGCTGCCGAATCCGGGGTCCCAGGGACCGGATCTGGCCACCACGGTGGATGATCTACAGGGGCTACGCGCTGGGCAGCATGGAGCGGCGCCCCCCGTGTCGTCTCCCTTCCTCGCCGGCGGGACGAAAAGGTGAGCCCACTCGGGCTCCACCTCTTCCTGCTCGCGGCTGCGGCGGCGGGCTCGCAAGTCAAAGCAGCGCCTTCCTCGTTCTCTCCCCTCCCTGAATGTCAAGTGACCTCGGCGCTAGGCCCTGCCGTCTGCCACCCGTCCCCTCCAACTGTCCAACTCCTTGGAGTCGGCATATGTGAATGGGTGGTGCTCATCTTCGCCACGCTGCAGCTCCTGTGGCCCTACCCCTTTCGTCCTCCATCGGCATCATCTCTCTATCGACCGGCTTCGTCCTTCCTCGACGCAGTTGTGGTATGGTCCTGGAGTTTCAGTACGACAGATGTGGCATATTGCTTGGAATCTGAGTGTTATGCAACAAAAGTGCCGCGCCCGGTGCACCGGGGTGCCATTCACCTCTGCACTTCCTCGGCGATGCTCTGCCCTCTTCGGTCCTCTCTCCTCGGCAGTCGTGCAACGAAAGTGTGGCGCCCGGAGCACTTGGAGTTCTACCTCCACACAGACAACCGCCTCATCTGTGGCCATCTTGGTTGCTAGGTTCACCTGGGGGATTCTAACTGGAGCCCAATTAGTTGTTTCAGGTGAGGCTTAGTCCTCCCCGTTGCCAACGCTCATTGCAACCGAATTGATCACCCGAGTGCTTGGCTTCCTCTTCGGCCTGGATGTCCTTGGATGCTGGGCAACTTCGCTATGGTTCCGTCCTTCATTTTGTTGCCTATGGGTGTGCTTGGCATGGATGGGACAGCTCTACTGTATTGGGGGAGTGTGTGCTGCGATTGTAATCTCTTCTGATCCCTTTTCTTCTTCCACTGTGTTTGTATCCACCCTGACCGCCAACTCTCAATGATGGGGGTTGTGTGCTTGATCTTGTAATATTGCTTTGGAGTAATGAATTTTAGGTGGGCTTTCTTAGCCCCTCGTTGACGCTTCAAAGAAAATATAAAAGGATGGCAACGGCTTAATACTTGGTGACGCAATCGCAGCTGCATGGTCACACATGCTTGTCCGTCCCACAACGGAACGGTACGTGGTCGGGCACGACGACAAGTATATATTGGGGAAAGATTCCTCGAAAATACACTGTTCACCAAAAATACACGGTAGATGAATAGTATTCTGTGAGTGAGATAGATGGGATGAATAGTGAAAAGTTGGATGAATAGTGTTTTTTTAGAAATTTTGGGAATTAGGGTGCGTTTAGATTCATCAAGTATCTCAAAAAAATACCATTGATCCAATTTTTCCCTATTCATCCTACCCCTCCTACAGAATAATATTCATCTATAATGTTTTTTCGAGGAATCTCATCTAAACGCATAGTTGGTTTCATGAATCGACTTCCTCCACCTGTGGAGGCAGATTACTATTATCCATCTATCTATCTCGTCTCTCGGCCTTATCTACTGGCCAGCCGGAGCCCGATCGACGGCCCAGCTCCCAGCGGCAGACGTATCAGATGCAGACCACTTTGTATGCTGGTAGACTGGTAGAGTGACCAGTCTGCGGCCTGCACCGTGGCGGTGGTGCACGTGGCATCTCCCAGATCATCACACGACACAGCCTTCTAATCTCGTCACACCTACCAACCACCTTCGATTCCACCCGCCGGCGAATCACTCAATTCTCATCAGATTTGGACGGCCGTGATTCTACCGACACCTACAATTAATGTAATTTGCTTGGTTACTACAGTACAGAGGTGGTTCTAGAATTAGCGCACACACACGTAGGAGTACAGTCGTCACGTTTTTTTTTTTGCAGGGAGAAGTTATCAAGGACACCAGCGTCAGAACCAGAACACACCGTAAGCGAGCCGGCAGCCTTTTTCAGCATCATCCACGGTGACTGAATGAACATATCCATAAGAGCATATATTGCCATATCCAGCTCATATCTGCATCACCAAAGTTGTTGCCAAAACCAACACAATCCAAAAGCTGCAGCACGGGGGAAAAAAAAGGTCAAAGGAATTGGCAAGCAGTTCCAGAAGAGTACGCCGAGAAAGCGAGGAAACGGAAACGAGCCGGGGAGGGAGAAGAGAAGCGAAGACCTGTCCAGCCAGGGCGTTGGGGTGGTGCAGTGCACGCGACGCACGCGGCACCTCGCCTCGTCGGGCACCATAAAATCCGCCTCGCCCTCGCGTCCTCGTCCTCCTCTTCTCCCTTCCCCTGTCAGAGCCAGACTCCTTCCTCTCTGCTCGTGGAGATCAGGAGTAGTGACCTCCTCCGCCCTCCTCCCTCCGCGCGCGCGTGTCGGGCATGGCGATGGACGACGTCGCGGGGTCCTCCTCGATGGCGGCGGCCGCCTCCTCCGACCCGTTGCACGGCTGGCAGACGGTGTCCTACCCCAAGCGCAACCGCAAGCAGGCGCCCCGCGCCGCGGCGCCCGATCTGGCGCTGCAGGCCAACGGCAAGGGCGGCGTCTTCGACGCCGTCGAGAGGCGCTCCCAGGAGCGCCACCGCGCGCTGCAGCAGCAGCTCGCCTCCAGGGCGGCCGACCTCGACGACGCGCGGATCGCCGCGGCCACGGGGTCGGGTTACTCGGACGACGAGGACTCGGACGAGGCCGCGGCCCCGCGCCAGGAGGGGGAGCCGAAGAAGCCCAAGAAGCCCAAGGTGAAGAAGCCTAAGGTCACGGTCGCCGAGGCTGCCGCCCTGATCGACGCCGAGAACCTCGCCGCGCACCTCATCGAGATCTCGGTAACGCTCTCCTCTCCGTGAAACTGCGCTATGCAAATCAGATCTCGGGCGGGGGGACTTTGGTACGGATCAAGGTTTTGTCCGTTTGCTAGGGGTCGGATCTGGGTAGGGTTTAGTGTTGGATCTCGCGGGGTTCGATGAAATTCCAACGGAATGCTAGGTCCTACGGGCTTTTGGATCAACATGCTTGAGAATTCTACTAGCTCCTATAGCAAGGTAGTTTTAGAGAAAGTCGGATCTTAGAGTGTAAAGTTGGATCTCGTGGGGAGCTTTGGGTTTGGATTCAAGGATTGAATCCTGCAAAAGATTGGAGCGAGCCTTTTCCTTTTTTATGTACGCAGATTCTGATCGTTTGTTCTGTGTGCAGGGATCATACGAGAATCAACAGGACATTCAACTCATGAGGTTTGCTGACTACTTTGGCCGAGCATTTGTAACTGTTAGCGCAGCCCAGTTTCCATGGGCAAAGATGTTCAAGGAATCTCCGGTGTCCAAGATTGTTGATGTGAGTTATCATTTTCCTAGAGGTTCCGCAATCTGTTTATGCACGCATGCGATGCAATTGCTGTTCGTAGGATGGTTATGATTTCACTATAGATTACTATCTTGTAGCCGCAAGTACTGCTGTATTTGGAAATTATGTTTTCGCGCCAAAATTTAGAATTCCATGCATCAGCGGCTCTGGTCTGGGAAACAGCTATGGTGCTATTGTCGTGTATACTTAACGAACTGAGGTAGCCTACCGCGAGAAGTAGTTGAGGCCCCAAGGCTATAATAGTCACGGGTGTGTTCCCTGCATGGTGGCAGTATGTAGGTAGGCACCCTGATTATGAATGTTTTGTGTCGCGGTTGACCACCAATGAGATGATTTTGGCGTGCTTGTCAAGAATATCGGCTTTATTGCACCGAATTTGCTTGTGTTTGCGATGCGTAATTATTGTATTAAAGCATATAGCTGTATCAAGTCATTTAATAGTATTGTTTTTGCCACCTGCTTCATTTGAGGATGGAGTTATAGTCTTTATAGGTCACATTGATTTGTTATTACGTGTTTGTACAATGCTAAAATGGTAGCTATGTGCGCAATTAATACTCCAGTATACTGATAGTACTGGACACCGCCGTTTTCGCTCGATTAGCATGATTGTATTTGTACCTTACATTGCGATATTAAGCTTGAGAATGCCTTTGATTTCTGTTTGTTGGTTATTTCTGGTATGCATCTAACTAGTTGCTGTATCGAGCAGATCCCGTTGTGCCATATTCCTGAGCCAGTCATCAAGACGGCAGGCGATTGGATCAATCAAAGGTCTTCGGATGCTTTGGGGGACTTTGTTTTGTGGTGTATAGATAGCATCATGTCTGAATTGTCAGGCCCTGTGGCAGGACCTAAGGGTTCAAAGAAGGTTGTCCAACAGTCTCCAAGGGCTCAGGTAATGATAATCTGATGACTGCTTTAACTGATATCACGCGATGTGTAATGTAGAATTGATTTGAGCGCAAAATACCCTGGGTAGAATCATATTCCTTTTTTTTGCATGATATGCTCCACTATTGGTAATGATAATCTGACGACTGCTTTAACTGACATCATGTGATGTACTGATGTATAATGTAGATTTGATTTGAACGCAAAATACCCTGGGTAGAATCATATTCTTTTTTTTGCATGATATACTCCACTATTCTTAGCATACTCTTTTTTTTTTGGGGGGGGGGTGTGTCTCTATACAATGTACATTTGGTTTGTTAACCTTATTCATCTGCAACTTACTGGAGTGAGGCAAATCTATTTTGCGAGTGCATTTATAGACACTTGTTAGATAGGACTATATACTATGTAGTGGCATACACATCAGGTTCTGATTGTGTATTAGAACTTGTTTTAATCATGTGTTAAACTGGATCCCTGTTACTGGAGTCCAGTAGTGATCTATTTTGCTAGTGCATTTATAAATACTTGGTTAGTGGCATATACATCAGGTTTCTGATTGTGCGATCTTACATATAGCTTGCTGTGGTTCCTTTTAGACCTCCTCCATGAGTAAGCAAGCAATTGGATGTTACCATAGTTATTTGATCACTATCACTACTCCAATGTTTGTTCTAATGTGCATCTGTTCATTATCTGATCCTGAAAGTTTTACATTGACAACTTGGCTTGAATTATTGATGTGAAGTTTGATTCTCCAGTTGCTGTATCTTCCCCTTTTTATTTTCTTCCCGCAACATGTTCATGAGTAGAATAAAATATTTGTTGTAAGATCTTCCAAGATTGCATCAATCATATCTCTATATGTTTTAAAGCTTAAAATGTTGATCTTGTATTTTTACAAAACACTCACTGAATTATCGGCCTTTCATCTGTAATGATGCGCAACATCTTTCTTTGGTTATAGTACTTGTTTACTGAATGTTACTGCTAACAGGTTGCGATCTTTGTTGTTCTTGCCATGACTTTAAGAAGGAAGCCTGAGGTACTAATAAACGTTATGCCAAAGATAATGGGAAACAATAAATATCTTGGACAGGAAAAGCTTCCCATCATTGTCTGGGTTATTGCTCAGGTATTCTTTTGCCTTGTACCAAGTTACTTACTGTGTTCTGAATTTTACCATTTTATAACGTTGCACCTTTCTTTTGTGCTATACCCCAGGCATCTCAAGGTGACCTAGTGACTGGCATGTTTTGCTGGGCTCATTCCCTATTTCCCACATTATGCTCGAAGTCTGGGAATCCCCAGGCAAGAGACTTGGTTTTGCAGTTGCTTGAAAGGTATTGCTTAATGTAAAGCTGATTAATAACATTTTGCTGTTGCTGTATTCTCTATTATAGAGCATGTTCTGATCCTATTTTCATGCACTTCAAAATATTTGTCATTCTAACACTTCACATTGTTTATCTGTAGAATTTTGTCTGTCCCCAAAGCTCGATCGATCTTATTGAATGGAGCTGTTAGAAAGGGGGAGCGCCTGGTTCCCCCTGTTTCATTTGACTTGTTCCTGAGAGCCACGTTTCCTGTTTCTAGTGCTCGGGTCAAGGTTTGTTCTGTCATTTCTATGCTCCTGTTTACACTTTCAAATCAGTTGTGTTCTGACCACCTAAAGCTCCTGTAGGCTACAGAAAGGTTTGAAGCAGCCTACCCAACAATCAAGGAGTTGGCTCTTGCTGGTCCTCCTGGCTCTAAAACTGTGAAGCAAGCATCACAGCAGCTTTTGCCTTTATGTGCAAAGGCAATCCAAGAAAGTGAGTTTGGAATATAGTGTTTTATGAAATTACTTTTCAACATACAGTCTATTGCCTTTGTTTTGATATACCACATCTAATTAGCTTTTGGTGATGTCATATTCAGAAAACGCAGAGGTCACCAGGGAGGCTGTTGATGTATTCATTTGGTGCTTGACTCAAAATGCAGAGTCCTATAAGCAGTGGGTGAGTAGTCTTGCCTATTTGGTCACTATTGTTGCCCCATGAAAGAAAGTTGACTGAATAATCTTAATTTCCAGGAAAAAATTTATCCTGAAAATATTGAAGCGAGTGTTGCTGTCCTGAGCAAAATTGCGATTGATTGGAAGGATTTGTCTCTTAAGCTCAATTCTGAAGCTCTTAAGGCAACTGTGAAGAACTTAAAGGCTAAGGTAACCAAGTGCTGGTTTTATAAATTGCTTTGTTCGATTTAACCTTCCACAGTTCAGATGTTTGCATCATCCAAATTTTTATCTGTGCGCCACTTTTTGCTGCTGCCCTGAGAACTAAAATTTCAGAAATAGTTCAATGGAATGAAAGTGGTATCACTTCGTGAAGTGCTTAAGGTTTTATGATGTCTGAACCATGGTTACATATTCTGTTACTTGAGGCACCATACGCAAAGCCATGTGAACTACATTTGCATAAATTTTTTGAATAAGAGGAATGGTCAAAGTTGGGGTCAAAAAAGTTAAACGACTTACAATTTGGGGCGGAGGGAGTAGTTTGATGGAAGCAAACACTATCGTTAACTGGAACTCTCAGTATATCTCCAGATATTATGTGTTCTAATTTGTTCATTTGTTGCTATTGCAGAATGAGGCGGCGCTAGAGTCAGCAACAGATGCTGGAAAGCAGGCATCGATCAAAGAAGCAGACAAGCACTGCAAGGCGATCCTTGGAAAGCTGACACGTGGTGCCACCTGCCTGAAGAGCAGCCTGGTAGTGATTGCCCTCGCCGTCGCAGCTGGCTTTGTTCTATCTCCTGACATGGATCTCCCGGCTGAGTGGGAGAAGCTCCAGGCGATGGTCTCTTCGCACATATCTTTCTAAACATACCCGTGCAGATGCCCATCAAAGTTATACAAGCCATCCAAAGGGGATGGCTCGCTCATCAGTGAAGAGAGCTCAGGGGAGGGACATAATAAGAGGGGATAGATGCTAGTACCGAAAGAAGGTTATAGTTTCGTGAGTTGCCTGTTTTTTTTCCCGCGTCTCCTCCCAATAGCAGCACCGCCCTGGGAGGAGATGTAGTCGACTTTGCAGAGAGTTGGGTTAATCTTAGACTGATGGGTGCGAAGAAGGTTCGGTCAAATGGGCTCAACCAGAGGACTAACACTACTGTTTTTTTCTTTCGTTCTGCATCTGAGATGATGGTAAACAGTTTTGCTTTTTAAATCAAGAAGCTTGAATCGTATGCCTTGTCTGTTCGGCTAAATGTATCTGCTGTTCGGCGAAATGTATCTGTTGGGCGTTGATATCCGGTTAAATTGCTTGCGATGCTTTGTTTACGTCGAATTGTGTGTGATTTTCCATGTCAGTATGCTTTTTGCCCAAGATCACCCTTTTTGCTGGGGTGCTGTTGGATGGATCGACAGGGTGTGACGTTGGATGGATCGACAGGGTGTTGTTGCTTGGGTGATGTTTGGATCGACATGGTGTAGTTGATTTCGGATCGTTTTGGATGAGGAAGATTGGACTGCATGTCAAGGACTTCTCAATACCTACTCTTTCTTCTTGTGATGAGATTTCAACTTCATACCTGCAATTTATCTCAAATCGAGGATTCGTCCATAATCAATTATTTCCTGCTGGTGACGAGGCGAGGTGGAGACTTTCGTGAATCGTGATTCGGTTAACCGTATAGTAAACCATACGGACAATAGTTTGTTGGATTCGGATACCATGAATCCAGACATTCTTTCCGTGTGGGAAATCATATATACGAGCAGAGCCGTGCGCCGTGCATATTCCTGGGCAACGACGTGTCGCGGCGGAGGTGACGCGCCGGCGGCGAAGGGACGGGGACGGAGGTCGGACAGGGGCACATGGCCGCGCGTTTGCTTTGCTTGACTCGTGATACAATGGAGGAGTCAGCGCCAGCTCGACGCTGGGCTGGTGCGGACGGTGCGCCCGCCCACGCGTCCCGTACCACCGCCCCGGCCGACCTCCTCCGGCGGGCCCCTCCACCGCCCCTCATGGCATAGGCAGCCGTAGACGAGTGCTGTGTGTGAGCAGAACACTAGCTAGCAGGTTGACGAGGGCTCTGCCTGAACTTGTGTGAGTGTGCTCGGCACTGTTGCAGTGGTGCTGCCGCCGTGCGGCCGTTTTACAAAGCTACAAAGGGCGCTCCACCAGCGCCCGGCTCGAATGGCAGCCCACCACCTCCCCCACCTGTCCTCTCCTCCCTCCCTCCCTCCCCCGCCCGCGCCCCGCTTCGCCTCTCCACCCGAGAGACATGGCGTCGTCCCCGTCCGCCCTCGCGCTCTCCTCCACCACCACGCGGGTAAGTACCCAGCTCTCGACTGAATTCGCCTCTCTGCTCCCGTGTAAGCAATCGGCTGAATCGCTCTGGTTAATTTTGCTGCTTGCTCCCTGTCGTCGCCGCAGGTCGGCCTCCCTCTCGTGCTGGCGCTGCGGCAGCGGCCGGAGCCACGCATCCCCGCCGCTCTGTTCCGCCCGTCGACCGTGTGCTCGGGTCCCTTGCTGCCGGAGCTCGCCGCGGGGGCGTTCCCTCGTGCCGGCGCCCGCAGCACTGCCAGGGGGACGCCACTGTTCCGGCCTCGCGCATGTACGCGTTTTTCCCCCCACTTTGCTTCCTTCGATAATTCGATTTAGCTAAACGCGGGCTTTAGTGCTTCGAATTATTTGCTTAAAATTGTTCTGGATGAAAATGGTTGTTGCTTTCCAAGAACAGTGATGACGACGTCCCAGATTGCGAACGCCGCCTTCACATGGGGCACCGTCGCCGTCCTCCCCTTCTACACACTCATGGTCGTCGCTCCCAACGCCAACATTGTGAGTCATACACACTCCCCTCCTCAGCAACCCAACAACGCACGACCATGACGGTCTCCACGCTCTCTTCGTCCAGTAATCAGTCATTCAGCTCCCTGTTCTTAACGCAGACCAAACGCACCGTCGAGAGCAGCGCCCCCTACGTATTTCTGGGCCTCCTCTACGCCTATCTGCTCTACATGTCGTGGACACCGGAAACCCTGCGCGCCATGTTTGCAAGCAAGTACTGGCTCCCTGAGGTATTGCCACTCACTGCTCCAGCAGGATCACTGGAGAAAGAATTTACGAATTGTCTGAATGTTCTTGCTGTTGCTGCTTAGAGAAATCAGACGATTTCGGCTTATGCCTTATGCAGTTGCCGGGCATCGTCAGGATGTTCGCGAGCGAGATGACTGTTGCCTCTGCTTGGATCCACCTCCTCGCCGTCGACCTCTTTGCGGCCAGGTCAGGCACACCACCGAACCTGTCATCTCCAACACTGAGGAACTAGTTAACATCTTTGTATTGTGTTTGTATAACGCAGGCAGGTGTACCACGACGGTCTCAAGAACAACATTGAAACCAGGCACTCGGTCTCGCTGTGCCTGCTCTTCTGCCCGGTTGGGATCCTTGTTCATGTGGCTACCAAGGTATTGGCGGGGGCAGTTGGCCGTTCACATTGATGATTGGAATTGGGTGGTTGACTGGTTGTATGTAGGATCTCATTGTTTAGCTGGTGGTTATGTGATTTGGATATCAATAAAATTGATTCAGTGCACAGATTCTTTTCGTATATGGGCTCCTAGCAGTTTATGATAGCCTATCAATAGCTACTGATTACATATACTGTAGCAAATTTATGTGACCTAAGATAAGCTGAAAAATTCAGAGACCAATAGGCGAGGAAATGAGTGGAAAAAGAATGACATTGAACTGCACTTAACTTCGTGGGAACAGGGAACAACAGAAGGGCAATACGCCTATATACATTTAAATATATAAATAGTGGTTTATAATTACAAATGCACACTTCTCTGGATGATGTGCTATCTTATTAGAATTCATGCTAATTTACTAGAGTAGGAATTGATCAATCATTGCAATAGCGGTAACAAATAATCATAACTACTACTGTACTTGTAATGGCATATCGTCTACTTTATCCCCATCAAATATCTGGTTAAGTATCATTGCCAATCTGATGCCGGCCTGTGCCAGCCTCTTCTCCACAACCGGGTATCGAGTGAAGAAATAATCATCTGCATCCAAGAATGTGGAATTCTAAATATTGTTACCAAGAACAAAAACATGAGATGGCCACGTAGTTCTAAGTTCTAACCATATATGGTTTGCTTACCTCCCAGAGTAATGTCTTGCTCCACATCTTTGTATGCATAGTTGCAGGAATAGTAAATGCTCTCAATGGCATAACTGCATGATATGGCCAAGGTCACACAATGTCAGTTTGTGTCTATAAACGTAGTACACATTCTGAATTGAATAACTGTCTTACTCGTTTGCGCAGGTTGCCCATTTGTTATCACAATTTTCCCACTCTGTAATGTCGTCAGACCATCCACCCTATAACTTAAGAGTTTTAGAAACTAGAAAAGCATCATTCAAATCGATAGAAGAAACAGAGATACCGGCATTAAGTGTTCTAGTATACTCACTGTGAGGTTCATCTTGAGAGACTCTACCATGGTATCCATGCTTTTGTTGTAAAAGTCCTTGATTGCTGTGTCTATGATGCTGACATCCCACACCTAGCAAAACACTACTTCTGTCAGACTGAATATCTAGGGAGTAAATCTGAATGTAGGCAAAGAATTTATATGAGAGTTGGAAGAACAGACGTGGTGCAGATTTGTTTTCCTCCTGTACCAGTGCACGATGATCGTGTTCCCGCCTTCATCTTCCTCATAGCTAACGTGGAGTGGCTGGTGCACGTCACCGACGAAGTGCGCCAGGAACATCAGGCTCTCGGTCAGGTTATCTGTTTGTCCATATGAATGCTCAGAAATTCAGAGCGGGTTATCTTCCTGCTAGATTAGACAGGATTTCGACATGTGCTGCAAATAGTTGGCCGCGCGCTTACACGAAGTCTTCTTGCCATAGCTGTAGAGCTGTTCGGTGTAGTTGTTGATGGCCCCGACGACACACATCCCTTGCTGGCCACGAGAATTGTGGCAATCCCCTGAAAGGAACATTTAACTGCATGAGTGCATGCTTGACGCCGATGCACACCTTCGGTAATCTGAAGAGTCTTGCGCTTGGATCTTTTAAACATCTCTGTCAGTCTGTCACTGTCTGATTAAATTTCTGGGTTGCCAGATACACGTCTCTTCTGATTTACCACATGAATATTACTTCAACTAACGGAGCATTATTTGCTAAGACAAGAGATTCTGAGAGTATGTCCCTGCATGGCCAATCGGATTTTTCCAGGCCATTTGCATTCACATGTAACATATCCAACTCTAACAAAGACTAAAACTACAAGAGATTATGCGCGCACATGTGGCTGCCGGCGACGTGCTCGAAGGTGGCCACATTCCTGAATCCTGATCCCGTAGGAACGTGGGCCAAAGATATCAAGGTACGAACAATATCCTGTTCTGATCCCGGACAAACGACACAACTGCCTCTCTGTCTCACTTGTCCACGTGCAATTATTAGTTCATCTCCCTTTTTTGTTGCATTTCACTGGCTCTACAAATGTTTCGAGAAGAGGAAATTTGAAAGAGATTAAGGCAGCTAGCAAAAGTATCGTTTTTAGTGATGAAAGCGGCTGGCTGAAAAGGTCATATATGGGCTTCACAATGAGGCCGAGCATGTGGTGATGCGTGAAGCAAAGGCAGCTTAGAGATCTGCATCTTCACTCAACCCCTTGTCCTCTCCAAGAAGCAACAGTCTTTTGGTTGGCCATGGAACTTGAAGATGCCTCAGCGTGCATGAGCCAACCAGCTAGGCACAGGTTCGGAATTCGGAAAGGATATGCGCGGCATCTCCATCATGGATCACCAATTTCAACTCAAATTCTCTCGTGAACCTCGCAAGTCAAGGAACCAAGAACAGAAGTGGAAAAATGCTACGATGGACATGCGGCAATGAAATTAACTTTTACAAAAGTGAACCTTTTTCATGAACCTAAGGAAATTCAAAACCACATGTGAGTTTGCTCTCTCTTCTTTTTTTTTGAGTTGGAGTTTGCTCTCTTGGCTGGTGCAGAGGTCGGAAGTTATGCCTTTCTTTGTCTAAACGCAATTCCTATACTACACTCTGGTAATCATATAAAAGTTTGCTCGTCAGAGAGTCCAACCGTCGTCTACTCTGGTATCTAATTGGCAATTTTCAGTCTTTAAAAAGGCATAACTATATTTGCTAAAACTATGCTCTGGAACCATGCCTGGCTCCACTACACTTGACCCTGCTTAGCTTTGCTCATGCAGAAACTAACTTTCATCGGCACATTACATTTTAATCTCTCCTTTTTGTTTTCCAACCAAGAATGCACTTTTCTGTTTATCCGCACGTAATTCGTGCGACTAATAACCATAAAACAAAATCATGCAACTAAAGTGCCGCTGATTTTCCTTTACTGGTGGAGTTTGTTTAGGGGACTTGTATAATTTAGGTGAATGGCACTTAACATTGCTACACGACATTTTTAACAACGCTCCCTTCTGCCTGTTGAATTGTCCTAGAGCAAATAAGCAATTAATGGAGAGCAATGAAACCCCCAACCGTTCACACAGAGCTCACTTCGTTACAGTAGGGTGCGTTCGATGAGTAAAAAAACATTATAGTCGCGTTGGGAAGCGTGTTCTGTGAGTGTGAGGAACAGAATGAATATGGAAAAGTTGGATGAATAGAAAAAAGTTGTATGGTTGGGAAGGGAACTAAACGCACGCATGGAGCTGGGGAGAGATGGAAGGAAACGAAAGGGGGAACGAACATACGAGAGAAGTTGAAGTTGCAGACTTGTGGGGTGTTGGCGTAGTGGAGCGGGCTGGACCAATGGTAATGCCAGCGCACCTGGTCCGCCCACGGGCACATCGTCGACAGCTCCCCGCCGGCCGACTCCGGCAGCAGCGCCTGCACCGCCGCCGCCGCCTTCTCCGACAGGTACTTCTGCACGCCATGGGAGAGGCACACATCAGAATTCAGGAACGAACAAGCAAGCGCTCGGCCTGCTCTGCTCTGCTCCCACGGTTCGATCTGGCTATCCCGGGGGTGGAATCGGGCCCGACCTCGGCGATCTTGCAGACCATGATGTGGCCCTCCTTGCCCCACGCGTCGGAGCGGGGCGGGGCGAGGAGGAGGAGGAAGACGAATGGGAACAGGAGCAGCGCCCGCTGGTGGAGCGGGGGCGCCATCTCTCCCTCTCTGCTCTCGGCTGTCCTCCTGCCTCCCTCTCTGCGTTGCCGCTGACGAGACGAACAGAGCGCTCTGTCTATTCCTTCCTGTTGATATTTGTGCATTGGTGTTGGGCTGGTATTTATTTACCCCCCTTGAGAATTTTGGGCCGAGGAAGAACGGGCCTCATTGTTTGACTACTAAAAGTTGCGAACACAAAATTCGTGCAAACCAAAATGTTAATGTGCCAAGTTTGTTTGCACGAATTTTTGTGCCAATTTATTTTTATCAAAATTTATGCGAGAATGTTACAGTAGCACTTGATTGGACGTAAAAAAATACAACCTAAATTATGTTACCAAACAGGGACGGAGCCGCTGTGATGCCCCCAACATTTTCTTCAAGATATGAGTACGTGTTAAGTATAGACGTGTATATTTCTATATCTTATTTTGACTTGCGACTTCTGTGTCTCCTAACTTGCGTCTCCATCCGTGTCTTTATGATAATTAACAACAAATAAATCATGAAAATTTAATTCTGACCAGACCATTATGTTTGTTATGATTAGATCTTCAAAACTAACCACACTTGATCATGTTTGGACTATATTTTCTTTTTAAAATATTTTTTAGATTAAACAAATTATTTTAACACAAAAATATTCTAAATATATATATATAGTCCAAACATGGTAAAGTTTGGTTTAGTTTTGAAGATCTTATTATCACAAACACAATGGTGTAATCAGAATTGAATTTGGATGATTTATTTGATGTTAATTGCCGTGGAGACTTGGATGGAGACACAGGTTAGGAGACATACAAGTCTCAGCCAGCCTTACCCATAGCAGAACATCCTCAGGTCAGTCCAATGACAGCACAGAAGGACAGATAGCTTAAATCCACACCCAAACACACAAGGCCACATAGACACAAGACCCTGCAGTCTGCCATCGTCTCCCAACCGTTCGGCTAAGGTCCCGTTCAGTTTATTCAACTTTGGAATTTTTTATAGTTCATTAAAAATCATGATTTCTCTCACATGCTTCCTAAAATAATTTGCTACACTTCAGAAACAAAATGAACCCTAATTTTCTCAAAGTTGCTAGTTGCGATGGCGAAAATCTAGGCTCAGCCATGATGAGGGACGTGTGGTGGCCGGCCGCAAGCAGTCGCGGTGCACGGCGATGACAATGCGTCATAGCAGCGGCGCATTCTATGCGCAACACTTCGCGAGGAGCAGGGATCAGGTTGCATGTAGCGTGCCTGCGGTGAGGACCCATCCACTTGATGTGCGTTTGTGCTGATTTCAAAGTAGTTGAGATTCACTAGAATTTTGTGTTTTGTGAAAATTTCCCTCATTGATGAGGTTCGTCCATTCTCACATTTTTTTAAAAATTTTTTCCCTCAATGCCATATTTTTTGTTGGTTTATACCTTCAGTATTGTTCCATCTTTTTTCTATCCATGTGATGTTAACTGAGATGTGAAAAGACAGACTTTCCCCTATCCCCGCATGTCAGTGAGGGAATTAGCTCCATGTAATTCCCCTATCCCCGCATGTCAGTGAGGGAATTAGCTCCATGTAATTAACCGGATTTTCTAAAATTGATCATAAATTAGTTATGGCACGCAAATTATATCTTGCTAATTAATTACTAGATACATGATTGTTATTCTATTGATAGGATCGTATTTTTAAGGGATTTTTTCTTTAAATACTAGAATTGCACTTTATATTGGGATTTTTTTTCTTGAAACACTAGAGTTGCACTTATATGAGATGGAGGTGGTAAGCAGATGTGAACGCTGGAGAGTAGAGTAGTGATGCACCGGCGCAAGAAAGGGGCAGAAAGCGAAAACTCCCTCATGGACGCCGGCCGGCAGCGGTGTGCAGATCCGGTTCTTTAATACTCTTTTTTTTTCCGCAAAAAAAATACTCTTTTTTTTTTCCGAAGCCGGTTCTTTACTCTTACTACTACGTAGAGACGGAGAGCAGTCTGAACACGGTCTGCAGATTTTCAACGAGGTGTGAGCGCGATGAGCCGAAGAGCGTTCATGGCCCGTAATCCGACAGAATATCCGACATTTGTGCCGTATGCCCGTATCTCGCACATACTCATTACCATTAATCCATCCAGCAATCCCTCTTTCCTTAAACACGCACACTCATGGCATTCCTGGCCTGTTTTAAATGACCTCCCTCTGCTGTGCAGATCGATCTCACTCTCACCCGTGTTCATCGCCGCCTCCGCCTCTGTCGACCACTCCCCTCACGATGGCGGCGGCCGCGAAGCTTCCGCCTCTTCTTCTGCTTCTCCTGGCTGCGGCGGCGGCGCTGCCGGCTCCGTCGTACGGCTGGGGAGTCGACGGCCATCTCATGGTCTGCCAGATCGCGCAGGTACACGCGTGTGCTTCTCTCTCAATCTCCATTCTGTAACTTGTTCTGCGTTCTTCTGAAACCTGTCACCACCGGGAATGCTGTTCAGGGCCGCCTGAGCGACGCGGCGGCGGCGGCGGTGAAGGACCTGCTGCCATCCTACGCCGGCAACAACCTGAACAGCCTCTGCTCTTGGGCCGATGACGTCAAGTTCCGGTACCACTGGTCGTCGCCGCTCCATTACATCGACACCCCCGATGGACTCTGCACCTACAGCTACGACAGTAAGCGATCACGCGATTCGTTCGGAATTTCTGAAACTCTGAAATTCACACGCAAACTGCACCAAAATTTCATTTGGCTCATCACCCTGTCCTGTCTCCTGTGTCGTTTATCTCGGCCCTGTTTCGTCAGGGGACTGCAAGGACGAGGACGGCGTCAAGGGCCGGTGCGTCGCCGGCGCCATCAACAACTACACCTCGCAGCTCCTGACATACGGAAGATCATCTGCTCCCCAATGTAATGTACTAATGTTAATGTTAGAACCATTCAAACTTCTGAACATTTTCTGTGACAGTGATAAAGAAAAATCTTTCTACTGAGTTCAGATAACCTGACGCAAGCGCTCCTGTTCCTTTCACACTTCATGGGAGACATACACCAGGTAGAAAGAACAAACAAGACTAATGTGCCCTGCTCTGTAGACTGTAGTTTACGACTCAACCTATAAACTATTGAATGTAACAATCGATTGCTACTGTATTTTACAGCCACTTCATGTGGGGTTTACATCTGACAGAGGAGGGAACACCATCGACGTCCACTGGTACACAAGGAAGACGGTTCTGCACCATGTAAGACTACTGTTCATTCTAACCAAACACTGCTGTATATATGATTCTGAAGAAACCTTAGCTGGAATTTGTTTTCTGCGCCATTCTGTCAGGTTTGGGATGCCAATATCATCCAGACGGCCGAGGACGATTTCTACGGCAATGGTGTGACAGATTACATCGATGCACTGACAAAAAACATAACGGTGTGATATCTATGATTATGTGTTTGTTAGTTTCTATACCTGTGCCAATTAGCAATTGATGAATCATTGAGATATTCATTCACGCTGTAGGGAGAATGGTCGGAGCAAGTGCCTAGCTGGGAAGAATGCGGCAAGAACCAGACTGCATGCCCAGACATGTAAGCATGCGTTGCTTCAAATTCAGAATTTGCTTGGGTATTTAGCTGAGTTTTGTGCGCTGTCCTGCCGCGACAGCTTGACATTGCCATTGATTAGTTCAGCAATTATCCTGATCTTTCTTTATGTTGAGAATTCTTCTATGCCGTTTGCTCTTTTTGAGTAATGACTTGGATCTTTGTTTGTAAATGCTGCAAGATATGCATCCGAGAGCATCACTGCAGCATGCAACTGGGCTTACAAAGGCGTTGATGAAGACTCGACACTGGAGGGTACTAAGAACGCTCTTACTGTCAGCTTGACATTGTTTTAAGACATTCTTTAGTGAGTAAGAGTATCCTGATTGCTCTGTTATTGTTTTGCTGGTGCAGATGCCTATTTCTCCAGCAGACTGCCGATCGTCAACTTGAGGTTAGCGCAGGGCGGTGTGCGGTTAGCTGCTACTTTGAACAGGATATTTGGTTAACGACGTAATATGTACTCTATGAGAGGATAAATGTCATTTCCGTTTCTCAAGTTTTTCACACAAAGTTTTAAGTTATGCACTGCTGTGATCTTTCATAAAAGGTGTTTACTGGTATGTGCACTGTGCTGGAGATGACGACGTCATAATGACAGAACAAAATTCGAAGGAACAAACAAGCCAGCTTGGCAGGCCGTGAAGAGTTCTCAAGAAATCTGCCAGCTGGCCTCGAATGAATACAGTAGTGAAAAATCTGAAAATCAAACCTATAACCTAAAAGAAAATGCTTGAAAACGAATAAAAATATTTCTAATTTGATGCAAACAAAATCATATGCTCCTAATCATTGTGGTGACTGCATCTACCGCTTAAATCCCAAATTCCCCATCAATGAGCTCTAGATCTAGAATAGTTGCTCCATCAAGTATTAAAGTCTGTGCAAAATGTCAGTCTCGAGGAGCAGACGGTGCTTGCCACATTGTGCGATTCGGATTGTTCAACATGGCCTTCAAGTTGAATCCCTTAAACCTTGCTTCATCTAATCATCTATTGTGGTTTTGATGAGATTGTTGGAAAACAAGAATACACGAAAATCACTATAGCTCATTTTAGTGTAGCAAGAACAAATGTATTGAGTGATTCTCGCAAACGTATGACTATATTAAAAAGAGGTCCTTGTCGTATGCATTTTGGTGAGAATAAGAATATCTTATTTAATAATGATTGCAACTGGGGTAAAAAAATAGGATAAAAATAAAGAGATCTTTTAGAATGATTGCGAAGTACCACGATACTTGCAAAATACTGAATCCGACAGTGAGAAATATATCAACCTAAATAAAAGTATTTAAAAGTACTAAAATTATGGGACTAAGTACCAATTAAGTGGGCCTAGGAGGTAACTTAATTTTATTTTCTGGTAAGTACCATTAAGTACTAGCAAAAGTACCTCAATTACCTATTGTCATTCTAAAAGAGGTCGGCCTAGTAATGTAATTTTTATAGGCCTTTTATTTTTTATCCTATAAGCCTGTATCATTAAAATTTAAAAATACTTGATAAATCTAGTAATATTTTTATAAAAATTGGTCCTTTGTGTTACAGATGCAGGCATAGCAGAAAGCATATGGGCCAAATTTAACATGGAGGCCCAAGTTCAACAGAAGCAGTAGAGAGGATGACGATCAGATAGCCCAGCCCCCACATGGACACGGATGGGCGGGTGGGAAATGTAGTTTCGGCCTTTGGGCCTGCTGTATGCTGTGTAGCCGATGCTATATGTTAAAATGACATTGTCTAAAGAAAATATGTTACGATGACACCATATGCATTATTAACAGAATATTTTAAGCTAAAAAATCAGACGTTAATTGCTTATCTATATTTTTGGTGATCGAATGAGGGGCACCACAGTCATTCCTCATTGTCCGTAATCTATCCCAAAAGTCCTAGAAATCCTCACATTATTTTGGACGGTGAAAGTACCAGCGTATACTAACCACCAAAATAATAGTACGATGATACCAAAAGAGTTGGTTCTCAAAATTACCAAATAGCATTTTATTTTAAGAACGACAAGGAGAAAATAATCTGACGTCGGGGTCAAACCTTACCTAGGACTAGGAGGGAAGGGAAGGAAGTGGCTATAAATTAAACTAGGGTTATTTGGGAGCGGCGACACATTAACATAGGCCGATCGAAGCTAGCTGTATTAAAAAATTATCCGCTTCGTGCCAAGCTAGCTAGATGCCCAAAAATGTGTTCTACCGTACTAACTTCTAAGGAATATGGAAAAGGACGGCATTACTTAACACAAGTAGTAAGTACCGTTGGACGAACTAACCAATCTTTTCCTTGGCAACATGTAATACGTACGATGTTAGTTTTCAGCAGTTCGGTGTCCCCGACTTTCCCACTACTTAAACCTGTAATTTGTGTACACCAGTACATGACATGCTCATGCATGTAACCTGCCCAGCAATTCGGCCCCAACTGGCACTTCACCTTATGTGTTCAGCGTATGTGTTCACGTACAGACGGTTCTGATGGGAACTTGGAACTAATCAGTTGTCGTCATCAGCCCTGCCGGATGCATCCAAGCATGCTTATGACCTTTGTTTCAGGCGACACTGTCAAAACAAAATAAGTCCAAGAGATTGTACATGCATGCATGGTCGTGCTTGTAATGATTGTTGATTTGAGCTTTGAAAATGCTCTGCCGCCATGAGAGACGCCCGGCGAGACAGGCGGAGAGCTGAGGAGAGCAGGCGCATTGCAGCTGGAACATATTCTTTCTGGAAGGTGTGGCACTGCACAATGATTATTGGAATGTGGATCCTGCAGGTGATGGCGATATATCTGTATAATCACTTCATGCAGTTCATTCTTAGATTCATGGACTGACCGGTAAGATTTACCAGCTGCTGCTGTTGATTTACGTACTACAGTATGCAACAGGGTCGCTGGCCATTAAAATTAGTTGAACACCCAAACAGGATGGCCGGGAGAAAAGTCCCTTTGATCGATGCGTACGAATAGAATAAGCTACTACTAGCTACTTGGAAATGTAGGGGCGTCGTCTTTTCCAGCTACTACTTCAGTTCTCTCTTTTTGGTGTTCTCGTTAAGATTTGGATGCTGTACAAAGTTCTTTTCCCTAGCACGTAGCAGCTACAGTTTGCTAGCTGTGATTCCACTAACCCTTACGATCGGGTTCAGTACGTGTGAATTGAATATTGTCATAGTATGTATAGGTAGTTCTCCAAGCAGCAGGAACAGTATGGAAACGTGCACAATTCATGCGTGATGGAAAAGCATACTACTTACATGCAATCAATCAAGGAGCGGTCATCGATCAGTCAAGAGATGGGTGCGAGATCGAGTGCAGCACGATCAGATTTTAGGCTTTAATCCCTGTACGATGCGCGCAGCATAGTCATCATCGACACATATTCGCTGGAATAATAAGCAGGTCGGCCGTGGAACATAAGCAAAGCAAGAGTGGCGTGTTCAAGTTACGGTCCATGGACTTGTCACTTCATCTCCTGCCACGTCTCTACCTCGGCGACCACCACATCATGCATGCATGCCGCCGATGATCAATCGACGGTGGTCGCCGTCGCGCTCGTCGGCGTCACGGTCGTCGTCTGCTTAGTCCGATCCGCGCGAGGTGCGCGTGTAGGTAACCTACCCTAATGGTTAGGCTTAGACTCTTGGGATCAGAACCACTTGAGCGAAAGGCAAGTGGAAAAGACGTTGGTATCATCCGATCCGTGCATGAGGGGATGGAAAAGGGGTTGAAGGAAAGATTCAATGGTGGCGATAGACCTCTCTTCTCCTTTTATCATCATGTTGCACCAGTGAAAAAGAGAGGGAAATGGCGATCGCTTTCGAAGGGGATTGGAGGAAGCCAAAAAACCAGCAGCCGGAGTGCAAAACTGGATGCCATGTGTCGTCCGTGGAACGCAACCAAGTGTTGGTTTCAAGGACTCCAGGGTGAGGTCAAATCAACGTTAAAGATGTGTTGCCTATGTAGGGTAGTAGTACCAAGCAAGTGGCGTGGTAACAGTAGTGTTTTGCGTTGTAGTGTGAAAAGAACAATCTAACTAATAATAATAGTACATTGTAACGCGAAAAAAAGTAGTAATACAACTCTATGGACGGTGCTCCGGAATGCTCTGGTTAGTAAACGATGGAAAACAAAACTATTAGAAATTCGGCCCACACGTAATAATCAAAACAGGTTACATTTTTCCCCTCTCATGTGTTCAATATTCTAACATAATACTCGTATAGACATGTGCTTATCTTTACCTTGACATGTTGGCCTCTAGTAATCAATGATTTGTACCCTCATTCATTGTCACACCCTGAATTTTGGCATTTCAGGATGTGGTTAGAAAAAATAATCAATTGAATGATTTTCATGGATTACTAAAATTTTGCCAATATTTGTTTTATTATCAGGGTATTTAGAGTAGGAGCATAATTAGTTTATGAAATTAAATTAATATGATTCAGGTTGTATTAACTGAAATATTGCATTCATGTGAGCTGCTTGAATCTTGTGTTTCATTATTGCAAAGTTTGTAAAATGTGTTTAAGACATCAATTAGGCCTCTGATAATTTTTCTTGTTTTTTATGGGATTTATTCTCGCATTCCAAAATCAATCCATTTATTGGATGACTTTAAACTCTTTCACGAGCTCTGAATATTTTATTTGAAAGACTCTCTAATATTTCTTCTTAGATACTCTTTCACGACCTTTGATTTTTTTGAGAATTTCTACATCTTTTCCGTGGGTTAAAAATAATATCCAACAAATATGCAGATGCCTCTTTCAAATGGGAAATCTTCCTGGAAATAAAAATCAATCCTTTACTCTTGGGCTAATTGGGTGGCAGGACAACCCGACCATCCCCTCACGTCCCTCCTTTCCTGCCTAATTGGGCACCACACCTATCCTTTTGTGCCGAGCCCATCCGAGCTGAGCCCAAACTTGACCCGTTCACCAGCCGTTTCCTTCCATTCTTCTTCTCTCAAGGCGTTGGATGCCTATACCGCCATTGGACATCCTCAACTTGCGTGCCAGGCGTAGACCCTGCCTCTCGCGTAGCCCCTATTGCTCGCCTCTGCACCACATTGCTCTACTTGCATCACGCTGTGTAGCCGGCAGCTGGGGTTCGCCTAAGCTTTGATCGTCCGATTCCCTACGAACATCGCCTCGTGGAGCGAGCCACCGTTTGTACCCTCCTCTCCTGTCTGGTTGGGCACCACACCTATCCTTTTGTGCCAAGCCCAGTCGACCTAAGCCCAATCCTGGCTCATTCACCAGCTGCCTCCTTCCATTCTCCCTCTCCCAAGAGGGTCTAATCATTGCAGGAGGAACTGCGCTCGCTTCAATGCTCAGAGGAACTGCCTCCACTACCAATGGAACCGACATCCATTACCGTCGATTCGCAACAGTAGAGTATCACTGGTGTAGGCAATGTTTGAACTACACATACACTGCAACCTTTTACGCTTTCATCTTAGCTTGGCATGAAAGGATTAACCTAAGGTTGCAATGCTCCCTAGAGCTAGCTATTTAAGTTGGCACTCCCACTTTAGGCTAGCATGGTGGGACTAAATCCCACTTACTTGCTACCATGGTGGAGTGAGCTATCACATGGCCACATTTGGCCCATGGGCCTCATATTCATCCACATTTAGATATGCAAGTTATATATTTTTGGTCACTGCGTCAACCCAAAAACTCGACAAAATGAACTAGAATGATATTGTTGTAATTAATTTAGAAGGATAAATAGATTACATGGCATACCATTGTACTATGTAATTGATCCAAAAAAATACTTTTGAGTACCCCACTTATATCCCTATATCCACGTTCATGTTTTTTTTCATTTTCATTGTACCTCCATACACTCTCACTTTTAACAAAAATAAGTCATTCCACCATCCAATATTTATCTCGTACACCAAGTCGTTTACCTTTTGAACACATGGTGGCTCCATAAAAATTAATGCACCCCTCACCTGGTCATCCCCTCTCTAGACCTGAGAGAAGCAACCATTATCATTAGGATTGCATCCTATTTTTCTATATAATTTCTAACACTTATCCTTTCACATGAGCATGTGTTGATTGATTAGTAAGAAAAATAAATATAAAGTACCCCCAATATTCACATTTGACATTATTTACCCCCAATATTCACATTTGACATTATTAGAAATAACGGCCTAAACTAACCTTAAAAAACCAGAAATGATTTCCGATGGCCATCAACCTATCCCACTAACATGGTGCATGGCGCTTGATGTGCTCTGTGAGAGGTAATCTTCAACACACCCATGTGAGTGGGCACTATCATATCATATGAGGGCACACTCATAAGTCACCCTATTTGTTTGCATGGTACATCATTATAAATTAAGAATGCAACTCTTGCTGAGAATCACGCCTTACCTACGATAAGCTAAAGACTTAAACATAAGTGGAAAAGGGCAATCACTAGATATGATCATGGACCTCCCGACATGAAAAATATCTGAATCGATCAATATGTTGTGCACAGCAAACATATATTTGTATTGCCAACATCCATTTGACTATATTTGGAGAGAGTAATCTGGACTTTTTCCTTCTTAATTAAATGCATATGAACTGATTATTGTGTTGCTAACATCCATTATGCGACATGGCAACTTGCATGTCAATTGAAATGGCATCAGTGCTTAGCTAGGACGCAAAACTAACCAAGGACCATGAGAACATCACGAGCCACACAAAAATTGCAACTTGATGAATATTGATGAGATGGGGGAGCAGAAATGTGTTTCTTCACGTAAAACTACCGTACACACACCTATAATGAAAAAAAAAAGAACAATCCACATATATAGTATTCTAGTTCTAGCTATCCATAAAAAAAAGAACTGATTTTTTTTTTCAGACTGTAAGAAAGCTGTAGTAAGCTGTGGCCTGTACCCAGCAGACTCCAGTGCATGCATGCTGATGGAAGAATTCATTTAGTTTTTTACTGTAGTTGCTAGCTACTAGTAATTTGAATTAACTATGGCCTATTATATCTGGAGTGAGCGTTTCGTGATGCACACGGATGACAATTCCTTGGTCACGTTAGTGCGCGTGCGTGGTCCATAGCAGCGTTTTTGCCGGTACACATTATATGCAAGTGTAATTTTGGACCACCAATTGTATTTTTTTCACCTTCCTTTCGAGCTAGTTGCTGTTGTTACTTTCAGCTGGGAGCTAGAATTATCGCGAGTATTCCTAGCTGGAGTACTCGATCGATCAGCAACCTAGGTTGGTCCATTGTTTACACAAATATGTACACAGATCGATGATCTGTACCATCACGCGTGATCTCTAGTTATTTAAATATTGTGCTAAGGACACTTGTAAAAAGCAGTCGTGTTTTGCAACTAATAATTGATGCTTGAAACTAAGGCCATGGCACTGATCGTATTTGTACCACCTGGGACGCTGTGTTTCTAGATAAAACTGAGATAGGTACATATTGCAGCACACATCCTTGTTTCTAGTTTATCTACATTTCTACAATATAATGCACATATTTATTTCATATAACACCTGTTAGACTAAATTGCATGATTTTCGAATTGAGGGCCTGCTTGGCAAAGCTCACAAAGTAGCTTCTTGTAGAATCCAGTAGTAACTCTGCCAAACAATTTAACGAAATAAATGATTCAAGACCGATCCCATAAAGTGTTTTTTTACAATGAACTAAGGGGCGGAGTTGGAAAAGTAATTTCTACTAATTCACTTCTGGCTGGGTAACGCTTCATGCTTAAAATTTAAGATTCACTTTAAGGTTCAGAATCACTTCTCATACTAAACCAAATCAGAAAGAGCTCTGCAAAGACCCCACTTAAGTATCCCATCCGGGATAAAAGTAGCACGAAAGCTCTCAAGAACTGTGTCACATACGTGTGATTTTTTCCATGCAAGCTGGGCTTCTTTGGAAAATTTCCGGGGCCGCAGGGTCCACTACAAATTTGATGTATATATGATGTCTCGTACTTGTATCATGTTAAATCAACTATCTAAATAACCTAGCTACGAAATTATATTTGTTACCCAAAACAGTTTAGCAACTAGTAGGTTGTCTTGCCAAATTAGGGATTAGACCCAACCCAAAGGGTTTAAACCTAATTTCTTGGCCCGTTCTGACATACTCTTGGCATCAAATGTTCACTTCCAATGAACTGCAGCTGTGTTATTTTTTGACTTGCTATGGTTTCTTATAAAACGTTTTTTGTATAATTTGTTGTTCTTTGGGATGATGGTATATGTGGCTTTGCATATGTGTGTTCCTTGGAACCAATATTTATATACCGTGTTGATGCATGATGCAATGGCTTGTCATTTGACTATAATTTCAAGTACATTCACGCATGCTCCAAGTAGAACTTCTCTTCAGACTCGAGCGATTTTTTGCAGAGAATTTAGTCAAGGAGCTTGCAAATTGCGAAGCCGCAAAACAACCACTTCGGACGACAGATTAGGTACATCACAATAATTTGACCGCCACTACTCCATGTCATTCGTTCATGCAACTGTGGCAACATCATGGACGAGCTGTGTGTTCAAGCTGCTAGGCTGCTAAACCGTTGAATTTGATTTTTTAACAGCATGCCTGACAGTTAGGTCAAGAATCATTAGGTTCTACGAATATTTTATATGATTATCCGGGAAACATGTGCAAGCATTCCTACCAAATCTTTGCTTACTCCCCAGGGTGCTGTCTCCAAAGTTCAGTGCTTTGTTAGCTTTTTTGAGAAAACAGAGCTGCAAAAGCTACATGCTTTGCCAGCAGAAGTCTCCCTGATTGATTGCATATTCTTTGCTTGAAGTAGACTATCTCTGGCCAGATAATTCTTGTCCAATTCGGTAAATGAGTACGCACCACGTTGTTCTGATTCAAACAGTAGTGTAGATCGTAGGCTCAGAGGCACGAGGCTGCTTCAGTGAAGAAACATCTGCATTTTTTCATACTAAAGAATTATGTTTTCTTTGGACAAACATATATACCAATTATTTGAGGGAGAAATATAAAAGTACGTGTCAGCCTTCCATTTGATCTTATCAAAAAGAATAATGAGCACTCAAAAGCAAAAGGAGGAATAAGTACATATCTAGCAAGTTCGTATTTTTCGTGACTTCTTTATCCTAGTCATTCAGTGCAAAAGGAAGGATGTGCATGGCTCACCTCCACCATGTGTACATCCAACAATTTGCCCATCTCTCCATGTCACTCCCCCCTCTCTCGTCTAATCCCAATAGTGCAAGGGTGACAAATTGTTCAGTCAAACACGCTTCATGTAGGGGAAGAATCTAAAGAGAGTGGGCACTATTTCAACGAAGCCTCTCTCTCTCTCTCTCTCAGTCTCTCTCTCTCTCTGGTCCTTTTGGTGTGTAACTGCACTAGCACTACACTTGGCCTTCTTCCTCAAAGTGCAAGAAGCAAAGGTAGCAAAACAAGCTACCAAACCACCCTCTCCTACGAGAACTCAAGTCTTAGGACTTGGGAATCAGAAGCTGCCCCCTGATCAGACATCCCTGCATATGATTGCCACAAGTCATTATAAAAGGGAAGCCACCAATAAGTTCTCTCTGTCCCTGCATGCAGCTAGGCCCCTCCTCATCTCCACTTGTTGGTGTTGTTGTTCTTCTTCTAGCTGATCATCTTGCACCGTTTCTTTTCCAAATCCCTTACACCTACACACCCACCCACAACTTTAAGGTAGCTGCTAGTAGTGCTAGTGCATGGCTATATATATATATGCATCTATAAGTATAGGTTGCACCCTCCCAGGGGATCACCATCTATCCATCACCTTATTAGAAGGTGCAGGGAGCTGAGGGAGGCCCACAATAATGTCTCAGAGGAAAGGGGCCGCCATGGCTTCAGTGACGAGCAGCAAGCAGCACGAGGAGGAGATGATGGAGCTCAGGAGAGGCCCCTGGACGCTCGAGGAGGACAACCTCCTCATGAACTACATTGCTTGCCATGGCGAAGGCCGCTGGAATCTCCTCGCCCGCTGCTCCGGTGAGTTTTCTGTGTTCTTTGGCTCTTCCATATATACCCTGATCACTGATACACACAACACTTGCATAATCTCACTCGAAATTTAAGCTATCTCTGATCTTGATGTGCTGCTTGGTTTTATTTAGGGTTGAAGAGGACCGGCAAGAGCTGCCGGCTCAGGTGGCTCAACTACCTCAAGCCTGACATCAAGCGCGGCAATCTCACGCCGGAGGAGCAGCTCCTCATCCTTGAGCTCCATTCCAAGTGGGGAAACAGGTAACTTATCATAAACCTGCAGTCTTTTATCTGTAACATATAACAATATATGAGACTGTAACATATTGATCTCGATCATTCAAATATTCAATTCATATGATTTTTGGATATGGACAGGTGGTCGAGGATAGCGCAGCACCTGCCGGGACGAACGGACAACGAGATCAAGAACTACTGGCGGACACGTGTGCAGAAGCAGGCGCGGCAGCTTCGTGTTGATGCCAACTCCGCCGTCTTCCGCGACGCCGTCCGCTGCTACTGGATGCCTCGCCTTCTCGAGAAGATGGCCGCCGCCACGAACCAGGTGGATCCGCCGCTCTTCCACCACCCAGAAGCCCACATCGCCGCCGCCGCCATGGCCTCCGCCGCCTCCTCGCCGGCGAGCAACGCGCCGCCGGGCAGCGGCCACGACAACCAGAGGTCGTACCCCGTCGTTGACCCGAGCCCGAGCACGTCGGCGACGTCCGGCTCCGGCTCGACGTCGCTCCCGCCGGTGCCCTGCTTCTCCGAACTCAGCTGGGTCGTCGACCAGTACGGCGTCCCCTGCTACACCGACATCGCCGGCGCCGGAGGCGGTGGCGCCTTCGACTCCGCCGCGCTGGGGAGCCTCGGGCTGGACGGGCTGGACTTGGGCCCGGCCGACTGCGACGTCGACTACTCCGACGATTCGACGCTGCTGGACTACCTCAACTCCACCTGCTGCACCGGCGGCGGCGGCGGCGCCATGACGACGACGATGATGGGCGGCGCCGGCAACAATAACGCCCATGGCAGCAGCTGCGGCGGCGCCATGGGTGGATACGGCGAGTACGGGCCGTCGTCGTGGCGGACGCCGGCCGACGAGCTCTGCCACAAGCTCGGCGATCATCCGTGGGGTGGAGGAGGAGGAATCTAGAAGCAACCGAGGAGGGTAGCTCGCTAAAGCCTAGCTAGGAGTAATGGAGTATGATGGGTTCAGGTTGCTTCTCTTGCGACGTCTCTCTCCTAAAGCTATGAATGATCGAGATGTCACACTAGTACTAGTTAACTAGCTAGATGCATCATCAGTGGCGCGCGGCGACCATCAAATTAAAAGCTTTAATTTGCAGACGCATGTCTCGGGCCGATCGGATCACATGGATCGATCGAGACTCTCAGCTGTACGTTAACAGCTACTTGATCGTTCATGGTGGTTTGATCGTGTAGAAGCTGTAGATCATGATGGTGCACGTACGCAGCACATACGTTGCGTACACGTGTTGTCACTTTTTTTTTTAATGGCGCGTGATTTACTGATTTCCATTTGGGGCCGTAACTCGCGTACTACGTGTGCGTTGTTGCTTCCATTCATCAATTGGTTTCATCATCATGTGATCGATCTGGTGCATGCTTCGTTGTTGAAAGGTCGTGTTGTTGGTGTTCATCTGGGAGCGACCGAGAGGTCGTTGTCCCCAAGTGATCGATCGACGGAGAGGAGATCGATCGATACATGTGGTGCTGTGTGTGTTGGTGGGGTTTGTGTACGTGGTGAGTGGTGTAGTGGCGTCGTGAGATCGATATCGGATACATACGTGAGCGAGCGATCGAGATGGTCTCGATCGTACCTGCGTGCTCGCCAGGGAAAGTCGGCAATGACATGTCGCTTCGAGATCGATTCTCTCCATCGTTTTGTGGTTGCCAAGCTACAGCTGGTGGCAACTGCTTTTTGGAGGGATCGACCAAGCTCATCACTCGGCTTTGGACTTCCTTTCCGTGGATTTAGATTGTAATAATGCATCGGGGCATCGGCTCTAGGTTTTTGACTCCACACGAATTAAACTTGGATCGGAGCAGCCCTTTTCTGTCAGTTATGTTTCTTATGCTCTTAGCTAAGCTCACTACGTACTTAGCCATTTTTTCCCTTCAAGGAGGATGACACCTTTAGACTTCAATCAATCATCTAAACAAAGACTCGTCCTATAATCAACCGTGCAAGAATGCCAAATAGGCAGTGATATTTTCTTTAGGAATAGTCGTAAGCCACCAGGTGCCAGGGTGACCTAGCGGTGGCGGCGGACATGGAGGCGAGTGCAGGAGAGGGGGGAGATGGTCTGGAGATAGGAGGAAGAGATGCCTCTGGAGATAGGAGGAAGAGAGTGGGATGGCTCTGAGCCTCTGACCCACCTATAGGTGCCAACAGCCGGTTGTGTATCAACCAGTACTAATACTTTGATTTGTACCGGGTCTTGGTCCGTCATTATGCTTGCTTCTCCGGTAATGATTGTCTTAGTGGTGCAAAAGATTGAAGGGCAAAGAAACATAAGAAAAGGACGAAGAAAATGACTACCGGTAGATGGATATTAATTGGAGGGCCAGTAAAACAAATTGTTCAGCTGGTTGATCTATAGCATTGCTCTTTGTGTCACACTCAATCCTAAAGTGTAGTTAGCCAGCTATCCAAGCACATCATCTTTCCTTTCAAGATCTCTCTCTCTCTAACTAGGTTAATCCTAGTTCGGGGGGGGGGGGGGTTGTGCTCTCATACGGATATCAATGCTAATTTCAATAAAATCATCCAAAAATTGTACACAAATTTCAATAATCATGTGCAAATTCATACTATGTCAGTAGGTCAAGAACGACCGCTGAAATTTATGTCACCACACTCTTCGGAGATGCAAATGAGAGTTTAATTTGAACTTTCCATTAGCTATCAGATACTTTGAATTTTGGAGGACGGTGCATCACTGTTGGCTAGGGATTTAACACCAGCCACATGTCCTGATGGCTTAATTGGTGCAAGATCGTTCCTATGATGATTGTAATATAATCTTCCCACGGCCATTTTTTTTTGTCATAATCATGTTCAAGTGGTATCTTGGAGCTGAATGCTCTAGCAATTGACAAAAATTGGGTCAGTTAGTACAAATGTAAATATCCATGTTTTGGACATAAAACCATAAACTCTAGACATAATTATTTGATGTCCAAAACATAGAAACAAGTTTGCTTATCAGTAATAGTGATATCATCATTGTTAAAGAACTGTCAATCGTACCATGATGAATGAGATAATTTTGTGTTAATGGCTACAAAATTATTTTTCAATATTATATTTTTATGGATGGTGAAAGGCGGAAAAGAGAATACTACCTGTAGTTGATTTCAACTTGAAAAATGAGTTGATAAGACTCATGCACCTTTCAAGCATACTGTGCTGGTAGACTTCCTCTTAAAGGGGGTGGGACATGGTTTGTGAAAGAGAATGAAAGGAAATAAAAGTGTTGTGATCAGATGGTAAAGGGAAGGCCTTGATTGGAGAAAATGATAAGTTAAGGTGTATTCCTTTCCCAACTTTGATGTTTTTTTTTTTTTGCTCGAAAACCTGTGGGAGAGTGCCTCCACAGTGTAAGCCATTTTATAAATGAAAGTGACTGAGTATGTACAAGAAAGAGGATGGAAACAAAAAAAAGAGCAAGAAAAAGAAACAATACAAAATTATCTAGGCATGATTAATATATTATAGAAGCTATAATACTTTTTTTGGCTCTCTAGACAATTAGGCAACAAGTTCCTTTATTTCCTGAATATGAAATAGTAATAATGGAAAAAACATCCAGGAACAAAGTTAAAAAAACATTCAGAAACAAACCAAAACATGATACACATTTTATAAACAAGATTTTAAGATTTATATTAAAAGAATAACTAAAGCAGCACTTGTACATGAAAGAAATAATAAATGTGCCAGGATGCACTAAATTTTTGTGCCAGGGAAAAAAGTTAATTACATATATAGCTCTTGGTTGGCTAGGGACATTATTGTAGTGTGTAAGTACTCAAGTTTTGTGCAACTATATTACATATATTTATAGTCTGAAGATGGCAGCATTTTAATGCTAATTAGCCTTTTTGTTGACTGCACATTTACTTTTTGAGAAATTTTAAGGTAGCCAATATATTGCGTTAAGAAACTACCAGTGGTCAAACTTCGTAAAATTTCACCGCACAGCATGTTTAAGGCGTTGAAGCAAATGCAATTAGGAAAAAGAAAACAACATTGAAAATATGAAAATTCCATGCACAAACCGGTTTTCCTAGTCTTTTCAAATAGAACCAAGTTTTTTTAAAAAAAAATAGCAATTTTACCAAGAACTAAATGGCTCATGGCTGGATTACTTTCGTGGTCGCTGCGCTTATTTGGAGTCCGTTGATCGACTTGCTGCGAAGTGGGAATGTATGATCAATAAGTAATCATCAATATATCCTATTCGAGCCGGAGTTAATTACTTAATTTCAGAACCGGCAACAAGTACAGCAACAGACAAGCGTCGCGAGAAAGAAGGACTGTCCGAGTGATGAGATGCATGGACCGATCTGACAAACACAGAAATATTCCGCGCATACATCAATTTTCCCTGTTGGCAGAATGGATGGAGAGGCTAGCTACAGCTTTACTGCTCGCATCATGCAAAGACGCGGCCAGGCCATGCCATGCCTCCCTTCCTTGTTCATCTTGACCGCCAGGGACAAACACAGATGTCCAAATTTTGCAGGGCACTGCTAACAGTCCATGTAGCTATATATAGCAGAGTTATGCTTGTGTTATCCCAAATTATTACTCCACAAATGCTTCCATGCATGGGCAAATAAAAATCCAGCACCAAGAATAAGCACTAGCCAGTTCTCATATAGTGATGATTATACTGTACTCTGTTATGCTATAGTAGCAGCATGCATATATTGCAGGATGTCGACACAGGTATAGACGTCTATGGATGCCAAATCGAAAGTAGAAAAAGAAACCGACTCATTTTTGACAAATAAGCAGGTTTCAGTTTCTTGTTCCAAGCTCTACGTGTGGAGGAGAATTATTTCCGAGTCCTTTTCATGTCAAATCTATGTGACTCAATAAAGTCAACTATTCCACTTAGCACATGCCTGCAAGCAAAAGGCAATTAGGAGATAGCTAGTGCTCTATATATTATGTATGCTGTCTTGGACAGTTACTAAATATAGAAATGATCAACAAATTTTATTGCACTCTTCTGAAAACAGCGATGTTAACATCTGTCTGCCTGCAATTATTGGCATAGTCAATGTTCAGAATACCAACAGTTCTGCATACATATTCGTATGTTAATCTGATCTTTTTGTTTTTTTAATATTGTTTGTCATCTCGTTTTCCAAGCCATTCCATTAGCTCTCTTTTTTATATATATTTGAGTGAATGATTCATTTGAGGATTCATTAATGTTAATTATCCTAAAAAACCGGCAATTTTAGAAAATAGGCAAACGTCATTTAGTCCAATCAAACAGACACATAGGACATCTATTAACGTCGTCTTCGTATTTTCTTTTATAAATAACTAGGAAGATGATGTTAATAGATGTCTATTTTGTCTGTTTTTTAAAATACTAAGATGATATTAATGGGTGTCTATTCTGTCTGTTTTAAAAAGTATTAAGATGATGTCAAATGATGTCTATTTTTGTCTGTTTAATTGGACTAATTGCCAAAATGGATAGGCAGCCTTTTCCAATCTAGTCGCTTAATTATTAGAGCCCCCACAAAAAAAATTAAGAGGTTATCATTGACTTATAGGGCCTGTTTGGATCCAGTACAGATTACAGTACAGATTATAAAAAACTGGTTTATGAACATAGATTATAAAAACTGGCTTATAAAAAAAAACTAGGTAGAGATGTTTGGAGGCCAGATTATAAAAATTGTAATCTAGCTATTTAAACTACCTAATGACATGTCTACCCCTCATTTTTAAGCGGTGGCATATAAGGTAATTATCTAATAAAGTTAAAGGGCATGCGGTAATTTAGGAGCCATAATCTGGTTTTAGTTGGAGTGGAGTAGATTATGGGCTTATAATAATCTGGTACTATAGATTATATAAATTGACATAAAAATTGTCTTGTGTGGAGGCCCTCTAGATTATATAAATCGTTTGGAGGCCCTCTAAATTATATAAACCAGTATATTATAATTTGGGTGGATCCAAACAGGGCCTTAGACCGGTCTTGTGCAGTTTTCCAATGGGACAGTATGTCCTCCGTGCAACATATACAATTCGCAACGTGTTGGAAATACGTTTGTACGTATCTGGCCTTTCTTGCCTGTTTTAAAGAGTAATGGATCGCCACCCATAAAGATTTTAATTTTATGCAGTAGAAATAGGTTTGTAGTGCCCGTAATTGCCAAACAAAAATTTGTAATGGTCCAAGAAGAAGATTTGAACACCGACCAATTGTTTGGTTTAAGGCCAAAATTTGTGGTCATACTTCAAACAACCTGTCTTTTATTACCATATAGCTTGCATTGTGTAGTCGATCAGGACAAGCCACATAGTGCAGAATCAAAATGATGACTTTTCATGAAATGTACTTCACAAGTTTTGTGTACTTTTAAGTATTTATAATGGGTTTTAACCCAAAAAATAACTTGATTCAAATTACTACGGTAGTGCTAAACATTAATTGAAATGGAAATAATAAGTACCCTAGCTAAGAAAAAACTTACATTTTTGCTAGATGAATTTTGCGGTGCTTGAATGGGCATATAGTACTATTTTCTCTATATGTTGCCGGCCCCACCAGCGCATACGTGACAAAAACGGCGTTATTCTGGACGAATATCTCCATCATGCACGCATCGCATCAACAGGGAAACCATCCTATCCAATCAAGTCGGGATCATATCCGAAATCGACCGTTCATTGTCATCTTGTTGTGACCCACCTCTGCATTCATTTGAAACGACGACTGAACTCAACTCTTCGGAACAAGCAAGGGAGGCGCCTAGCGGTGGGGCCAAAGAACCCGGGGCCTTTGGCTTTTGCTAACGACTTGTATATTGCTACTAGCTTGTGTTATGTGCTTGCAGAAGAAGAATATGCGAGAGAGAATCATCCAGTACAAACTTACAAAGAGTACGTGTATATATGATGATAGCTAAAGAGTTCAATAAAAGACAGTTAAATAGGTGCAATAAAATAGACTTTAGTTAAACACATTCTCACTGTTTTTTTAATTTGTAAGGCATCATAAAAAAGATCTAAGATACAATCAAAGGCATATAGGTAACTTGACGTCAAACCCACTGTCCCCAAAAGTTTTTTTTTTAAAAAATAGCATAGTAGTAGAAGCTAGCGCTGCTCCATAGTAAACTATTGTGCTTGTTGGTACCATGCCAACTTGTTCATCATGTCGTCGGAGTCTTTGAGATAAGCGTGTCAACTTTGAAGTAGCCTTTACGTTCCTCAGATTAGGATAAGTCAATGCAAGAAAATTAAGCTGAAGTCATCCGTGTCATGTCTTGGTCATATTGTCATGCAAACTATATATGTTCATTGAACCTGTGGAAACAACCATCGCCCTACTTGTGCTAGCACAGCGGTTAGATGAGAACATGCTACTTATGCTATGCATACGATGTTAGCTTCCATTCTGAATTTCTGCACGTTTGCCTGACCCTTAAAAGTGAAACTTGACTGCTTGCCTAACTTTGAACGTCCATAATCTATCATATAGGCAATGCGCCAGACTTTTTACTCTTAAGGGTACTTCTCTTCAACAAAGCCTCAGTTAGTTTGTAGCATGCTTGTAAGCCAAATTTATGAAGAACTGACCTCCATTAATATTACATCATATCCTATCCAATTTGTATGGCTTCATTATTCGGGTATGAATATATCATGAATAATAATGTTATGACGACATAGCTCGATCTATATTTTGAACTCCTTTCACAAATAATCTGAGACACAATATATAGCAAAGTCAGTGACGGTGTTCTGATTGTCATAAGAGAAGGATAGCTAAATCTTGAACAACTTCAACACTGACTGGCTGCTCTCGTACACTACTCTGGTTGAGAATAGTCCGTCTCTAGTAGTGGGTCGTGCCCCACCAATACGTAATCTCCAATCCAGGAGAGATTACCATCCCAGAACGTATTTGTTTTCCACACATGCTGGAAAACAATAGGCTGGTTCAATTCACCCGAGCTTTCCCATCAACGGGCCTCAACGCAAAAGGAAGGAACAAGACACACAAGCCTGCAGAAAAAACCCACAGCACGAGTCCAGCACTCCAGCCCTGACATAACCATTCACCAGATCAAAATTCCAAGCTTTCTTCCCTCTGATCTGATGTGCTAGGCAACTAATATCATTTATATCTCGATGCATTACAAAAAACTAAACTTAAAAAACGAAGACTATAAGCCCCATGCTTTCCCTTGGCCGGCCTTCACCACCACCAACCATACCTGTGTTAAATTCAAGTCTCAGCGTTAGTTCAGGAGTGAATTGCAGTAGACTGGAAGAAAAGGGTTGTGAAAGCTAATCCATAGGGTTAGCTCACTAGCTTCATTATGTTGCTTGAGCCCGTGAAACTCCCCCTCGAGTCTAGTCTTGACCATGCACGGGTCTGACGGCCGGCACGGCATTATTCCCCACGTTTTGCTGCTTTAACAAACGATCACGGAGCAGATAGACGCTAGCTTTTGCAGACAGTCGAGATATATAATATCTCGTAAAGCATGGCATTAGCCGCGACGGCAGGGCATCTTGACACCGTAAACTAAGCGGCACGTCCACACGGACGGCGGCGAGTGGTTCGCCGTGGAGGGTTATATTTGTTCGTCTCTGCTGTCCTTTGACGAGACCGGGCATGCATGCACGGGGCACGCGGCCGGGCAGCATAGCGAGTGGTGTGTTCCTTTTCTCTCCATCGATCGCTAGCTGCACGACTGCGACGGGGTTACATACGCAACGGTGACTCAACCGGTCAGAGCAGTGCAGTGCAAGGACAAAGGGGCGACTGGGGCTAAGATTTGACGACACGAACTGTGTGTGACAAAGAGACCTTTGGGAGCTCTCCTCTCCTCTCATGCGTGGCGTGGCGTGGCGTGGCGTGCATGGGTCCAGGGGACGGCCACGCACGCCCGTGGATGGATCGGAGCTAATAGCCTCGTGCCAAAATGCGCACTGTTCAACGCCACGATAAGGAAAGGTGGCGCTTTCGCTAAACAGATCGATCGGGCCGTCGGGCGTCGGAGGAGGATTGGAAGAATGGAAAAAGGCAAAGCAAAGATGAACTCTCCCGTTGTCCAATCTCTCCTCTTCCAACTCCCCAAGAGCAAGAATGGTCGCTTCCTGGAGACAAAGCCCACTGGGCCGCGCACTACCACAGAAGAACCCAGTGGCCCGTTGACAACTTGAACGCACTAGCGAGCAAGGAAAATGCCAATAGGACATTGCAAATCGACATGCACTAGAGTAGTAGCTGGAGGGACCAGGAGGCAGCAAATATTGGCAAACAAAGAGAGATTGCAGCAGGACAGTTAGAAGTTGACGTGCACTGGATACGACAGTGGGTACGTAGAAGTAAAACAAACCTGCAAATTAAAGCCATCGGCAAGTTTAGATAAGAGTGGAAATTAGATTATTGTATATGATATATATTTAAATTTTGAGAGAGTACCTTGTTGCATTTTTGACATTGTTAAAAAAAAACCTTCAACATTACAAACATCAAATTAGTTTCACTGAATCCACCAAGATATATATCTTGACAATGAATTTGTTTTATATTATAAGTGTTGTTATAATTCTGCTATGAACTTAGTCAAAATAAGATAAGTTCAACTTAGGGCAAAGCTAAATAGATCTGTCACCACGTCCGACGCCTCGTTTCCCACCTCAGCTGTACGGGAAATGCCTCAACTGCAGGGGCGGACCTTGAGCAAAATTTGAGAGAGGGCACACCTCAAAACACCTCTAAAATAACTAAACTAATGAAGCTTTTATATAGTAAAATATAGTTAATCAACTAGATTAGAAGAAGTTGAGTGAGGGCCTCTCACTGACCACAACGTGGGTCCACCCCTGCTCAACTGTCTCTCTTCATCGCACAAGGTGGCGACCTGCAGGCCTGTGTTGCAAGGGCTTCCGCCACCGCGCTCGCCACTGCAAATTGCTGCGGGCGATGGGTTCGGCAAGGACCGTCGCTAACTCGGCCTCCCTACCTCAACGCACCATCCAGGGTTGCAACGAGTCCTCACGCACTCAGTGCGACACGTACCGTCCTGCTCGTGGCCGCCCCCTCGTTGCGCGCGTCTGCCATGCACGAGTCGATGCAGGGAAGAATTTTATTATGTTCGTATAAAGTTGCTTCATGATTCATCTAAAATTAGTTCGTTGTCAAAGTGGTTCTGCAATTCGTGCGCGAGAGAAGATTTTGGCCACCTGTGCGTATCATGGAAAGGTGACATGTATCATGTATGCCATCAAAATTGTTTGATGCTTTCGTGTGACGTGCGTATGCGAGGTTGCAGACCAAATGGACACGCAATTTCCTCCATCGTGAAGAAGGATGGCAGATCTCCAGACTTCCGGCTTGGTGTTCAGACTCGAGACCAACAGCCGGCCATGGATTGCTGTGTTCAGATTAGAAGTAAAAAGTATTTTTTCTAGATGAATAGTGTACTGGAAAGCATGTTTTGTGAGTGAGATGAATAGGAAAAACTTGTTAGAGAAATACTGTTTCCTGAATCTGAACACATCCCCTTTTTTTCAGAAGGTGGAACTGCTCGTCTGTCTCGCACATTGTCTGAAATGTTCAGAGACCATAAGACAAGAACATACGTTAACCGGAAACTTACCCAAAACTTACAAAGGAGCGCACTCCAGCCGTACAATTAAATCAAACCAAGGCTTCTCAACACGATTTTAACTCAGAGAAAGAAACATGGCTCAAAAAGCAATGATACACCAATACTTTCATCCGAGGAAACCAGTACAAGCTTACGACCATTTCTTTCTCTCCTCAGAGACGGGAACACTGGATACCTAATTGGCTAATTCCACACACAAAAACTGGTTGGTACTGGGATGGGTGGTTGCAGGAAGGCCTTGGACTAGTTGCAATCAACAAGCAGATGTCTAAGCCTTAGCTTGTACAGCCTGCATCCTTTGTTGCAACTTGAATATCTGCATAGCAAAGAATAAAAGCATAGACCAAAGAAAGGTTCATCAATCAAGTCTTGTATGCAAATGCATAGACTCCTTACCTAGTATTGTGAAGTGAACCTACTACCAAATATACAGCCAAGAATAAATACTAGATACCAGCGTATAGGCTTGTTTATGTTATGTATTTATTTCATATGGTCTCTTAACGCAATGCATATGCACATATCATATTCTCAGCGCAAAAATTCTATTGTTTGCAATGGTCATGTATCAGAATAGCAGACACCGATTCATTGCCTAGCTGGATCCAACCTCAATCGTCGATTGCTCGACGCTATAGCAACTGCTAACCTACCATTGCTTTTGATTGTGTCTCACTGCTACTAGTGTTCTCCAGAGCCACAGTATCTACTCAAAGTCAGGGGCAAATAGATCTGTTTATAGTGCTTAGTGGTACTTCAAGCTGAACTTTGAATTGAAGTCATCGCATGTTTTGTCTAGTCAAGGTGCCGTGCCACTGCTTCTTCTTCTTAGCAAGAACATTTAGATCAGGAGACTGAGAGAAGATAGATCAGGAGACTGCGGGAAGTTCAGATTATCTTCTTTATAGTTTATTTGACTCTATTTTATCTCAGCTCAATGTTGCTGCTGAACAGATTTCAAGTTATGAAATATGGGAGTCTCGACTTTATAATTAAGAATAAAAACTATACATCCTCCCCTCCTTTCCACACTACTAGACTGTAAACCTCTTCTCTGTGGATGTCTCCTCTTTCTCCAATCTCCACGTTCTGGTCCAGATACAAAATCGCAAGCCTCACTTGGCTAATCAACTGGCTGCCACAGCAAAAAATGCAAAATACACTAGATACAAACTAGAACCTAAACCTTGTTCGGGATAAGGTAGAATTGACTAATAAGTTAGCTAATGTGCGGCTATAAGTGGACTCCCCTTCTCATGGACATTTTCTTCTGATAGGATCTTGATCATTACATTAATCAGATGGTGAAGCCAAATCGCCATTCAAAGACTCAAACAAAGTCCAGAAGAATATCAATCCATCGATGGGTTTCTTGCGCTAACCCACTGTCATGTCTAGCCAGAAGATGTGCAACATTATCCCATTCTCTAAAACAAAATGATGCACAGGAATTATCCACCACAATGATTTCCAACTTCATTAACTGGCAGCCAATTCAAACTCATTGGCCTACCCGTTCACTAATCACTGGTTTACTAATTTTGTTGCAACGCGAGATTCAATAAACTCTAGTGCACTTTATGATACTACCGCAATATCGCACGGTTAATAGGGCTTACCACATTGATTATTCTTTGCAAGAATTTCTTTTTGTGTGTGCAAAATCAAAATACACAGTTATCATGCGCGTATTAGATATGCTTTAATTTTCCCACATAGGGAGATAACAGGATTGATATTGACAATTTTGATTCTAATTGCGTGCACACCTAGAATTCTGTAAAATAACACTCTTTTTCAAACAAAATTTCTTGGCTATTAAGAGAGGAGATGGAAAGTTTCAAAGATAATAAATGCCATTTTGCTCAAGGCATCAAAAGATTTGGCACTAAAAGTTAGTTCTGGATTAGTTTCACAAATGACCTACTAGTTCATATGTTTTACTGCAAATCACAAAGGTTCAGCTAATTCCAGTGAGGACAAGGGCAACAAAGAGGTTGGAACGTAAGGGTCTGTTTGGACGATGTCCAAAGCCAGCCGCACCAACTCTCTGGCGGCGCCGCAGGTGAGGCGTTGAAAATCAGCGCCAAACATTTGACGAGTTCTGGCGCAGGAATCAACTACAAGCCCAGCATAAAAGTATGGTGCGCCCAACATGTGGTTAGCAAGCAAACAACAGCCAGAATAGTTGTGGCGTGCCCAATTTCTGGTGTAGCAAGCCGTGGACGCTAACCAAACAGACCCTAAGTCCAATGTTCAAAGCATTCGTGGCATAGACAAAAACATCTACATAATCATTGAATAGTTAGCTCCTCATGACAATATCACAAAAATGGCATATTACACCATGCTTCTCTACTTCTCGGTTCCATCCAAATTCAAACGAAATGCATTTCCAAAAGTCAGGTAAGTTTGAGAAACCATCCACTAATCGTAATAATAAATATAAGAAGAAAAACAGCATACCGATTCCTTCTTGCTGTTCTGCTTGTCCTCCAAATCCTTCAGTGCGCGATCCATCCGCTTCCTGCAAAAGTAGCCAATTCCAGAAAATCAGCAAAATAACACAAAGACACCACTAAGTCACTAACTGATCTAATAGCAAACCAAATCAGATGAAAACAACTCACAGCTCTGCCGAGATGTACTCGATGCGCTTTCTGACGTTGGCCTTTGCCTCCGCGAGATCCTGTTTGACCAGCACCGGTCCGATGAGCTTGTACACGTTCGCCCCATCGTCCAGTAGCTCCAACTCCTGATAAACCAGATCAAACCAGACACTCGCGTCAAAACCAACAACAAGTTGGGAGCCCAAGCGAGCTAGCAAGTCAGGAAGAGCGGGGTCCGGTGCTTGCCTTGAGGACGAGCTCGTTCTCGCCGACCTGGATGGTGTACTGCTTGCGGACCTGGTGGTTCTTCGAGATGTCTGCGAGGGGGGGATGAGCAGAAGTGAGCTGGAGTTCGGAGGCGGAGACGAGGGAGGGGAGGGGATCCGCGAGAGTGGGGAGAGCGCTTACCTTTCTGGATCTTGCTGAGGGCATTAGCCTGGACCTCGAGATCCTTCTGCATCTCCCGGACGGCCGCCGGGGTCGACGACGACGCCATGGCCTGCCGGCTGCCGCTGCTTCCTCCGCCGCCGGCTTCGCGAAGCAGTGTGGGGGTGTGGCCGAGTGGGACGTGGGTTGGGCTTTTCCTGGCCGAGTGGGACTTGGGTTGGGCTTTCCTTCGTCATCCAACACAAGCGCATGAAGCCAGCCCAAGACGACCAACACAAGCGCTCCAGGCAGCCCAGCAATAGATATCCAGACCAGTATCGGGAGTGGCTAGTGAACTGATGGGCATCTGTGTTCCTGCCCCTACTTTGATATGTAATTGTGATTTTTTATTTGATCTCAAAAAATAAATTGTGATTTTGTATTTAATTTTTCAACTTTGTGATTTTGCAAAACACATACACGCATATACCATGGATTTTTCAAAACACATATACGCATATACGCCCCTAGTCAATGAAAATTGGACAAATTCGCCAAGACCAAAGGTAAAATTGTATTTGACTTGTGAATAAAATTGTACAAAACACATATACCATGGATGTAGTTCTAATTGATGGTTTCATGGGGGCCACTGCAACTTGGAGACCATCTTAAACTTCGAATTGAACAGATCATCATGGTCGATCTATAGCCCTACAATCAGCCAAACATGTACAATGAATTTTCTAGTTGGTGATCCTACGGCTGCAAATCCTGGATTTGCTGATCCTAGAGTTATTTTTCTGGAGTTAAGAGTGTTGTCAAACATGCCCTAAACTTTAAACCTGTATATTTACCCCCTAGCTTTGCCCTGCTTGTGCCATCCTTACGCTGGCCACAATTTTTTTTATTTTTTACCTTTTTCTTAAGAATAATTTGAAACTATATTTGTACGACATGAACCTAGCACGACAAGTAGAGCCGCACTAGCACGACGTGCGCGCCACATGCACCGTCACGGCATTGCTTGTACAAACGGCACGCGAGCCTCTCTTCCCTCTCCCTCCTTTATTCCTTCCTGAGTCGAGCCTCCCTGTTCGACCCCCTGCCGCTGCCTCCACCCTAAATCCCACGAGTTGGGTTGGGGAAAGAGGATGAATTGATAATTAAATGCATAGATAAAACTAAAAGTTCAACTAAACACATATGGAGGTACAATGAAAATTAAAGAAAAACTAAAAATATGGATAAAATGTATAGTGTAATTATTAATTTAAGCTATCACGACCTATATGAGTATTTTTTTTAGAATTAATAGATGAGAGTGCAAGGCACATAATTTTGATTGTTACTTACAAGCCCTATTCTTTTATAAGTTTTCAATAGTTAAGCCTCTCAAAATTATTAGATCGTGCTGGAGCACGGGAGATAATGAACTAGAATTAGATATAGTTGTTCCTGCTCCTACCGTCTATAATTTTCAACGTAGTGCGGCTCAAGTCCCTTATTGTCATACTTTGACTGAAATTATTGCTCCATGTCCATGTAGTATTTTAAACCGGATAGAGTATATTCTAAACTTTGATTGATTGACCCTAGTATCAGAAGACTCTTATACTTAATTAGTTTGTCACGTGATACACTTCAATAAGATGCTGCAAGACCTCTATTCTAGCTTAGTGTGGTGCTTTAATTCCACGCAACACCAGATCCTTCGATTGACGATCAACATTTTTTTTAACGAGCACTTCGAAGATTTATTTCGAACTCTGTGTTTTAACATATCCTATTGTGTGGTGTGGTGCTACAGTTTTCTAACCATACAGCGAGGTGCCAGTGCCACTGCCTGTCTGTGCGCTCCACGCTAGGAGGAAATGGAGGGCGGTGGGAAGTTGGCGTACACCTATGGCGTCGGCGGCGGCAGCCCCCACCACCATCACCATGACACCAAGCTGCTCAAGAGCTTCAGCAGCGTGGGCCCCCGCAAGTTCGGGCTCGGCCTTGTCGCCTGCCTCCTCATCGTCGCCTGCGCCTACTTCTCCACCGCCAAATTCGACGCCGTCCACATCGCCATGAGCAAGCCACCGAGTAAGCCACAAAGCATGCAAGAATCTGTTCCACAGAGCGCTCTTTGTCAATATCTGCATTTGCCTCTTGCTCACTTGGCTAACTGTTCGAATCTCTCTCGTATCTGTGTTTGAGCATGCAGATGCAGTAAGCTCCTCTGCCAAGAATTCAGCCGGGGTTAGCTCGCCGGTCAACGCCGCCGACGGTTCGAAACAACAACTAGGTGTGGTACATTTAAGCTTGTAGAGATGCCAGGTTGCTAAGTAGCCAGCGACATCTGGAATACATCAGTAACGAGTCACCGACACTTTTGTTCTTCCTCTATTCGGTTCAGATTTGGGTGTGCAAGAAGACCAAGGTGCATTATCGAAGGATGGGAGAAAGGCTGAGGCTGAGAAAGATGATGCCGGCAGCATTTCCTCTTCAGGGTCAGGTAAACACTAAACAGCCAGCATTAAGCAAGCAACAATCTGTAGATTGATCATGACTATCCATGCATGATGGAGATCAAGCTGACCTCGTGTTTTGGTACTTTTGCTTGCCGGCCTGCACGCAATGTCTAGTGAGTTCACTGGACGACAAGGAGAAAAATGAGACGTTTGCGAGTGATAGTGATTCAGGCTTTGCTGTTGCCTCTGCGGCACCACCAGATCCCGCAGCGGAGGGCGCCAAGGATGAGTTCATTGAGAAGGATGATGATCCAAGCCCCGGTGCTGTACTTCCTCCCTTGTCATCAGATTCCACAGACAGCACGCAGGAATCAGGTCCGCAAGCAGCCAGCAGCTTGAACAACTAACCCCTTAGTTATAGCTTTGGCAGGACAAGTTTGAGCTTGTTTTTTGCTTTCCTGGGCAGGTGTTCCTGAAGATCAGGAACTGCAGGTGCAGAATTCTGTAGCAGCAGCTGCCGCTAATCCACCCGAGAACAGCAACAGTTTCAGCATCAGCACCAATGACAGCATCCCATTTCCATCTGATCCTGCTGAAATCCTTGCTCCTGCTCCAGCAATCCGGGCTCCTGCTGACCAGATTCCAGAAATTGAGGCCCCTCCTCCTCCAACTCCAGAAATTAAGGCATCTCCAGACCAACTGACACCACCTACTACTCCAGAGGTCAAGCAAGCAGGTTTGAAGTGTTCTTGTATTTGGGACACTGTCGTGTAATGTAACTGCATCATTGCCTCATTGATTGACAAGCAATTCGTTCAACTCAATTGTTGCCAGATTTGGAGACGCCGACACGGGAGTGGAAGCCACTGTGCGACGTCACGTCGAACCACCGCATCGACTGGTGCGAGCTCGACGGCGACGTCCGCGTGGTGGGCACCAACGCCAGCGTCACCCTGGTGGGGCCCCCGGGCGCCGACGAGCGCACCTTCCGCGAGGAGTCATGGAGCATCAAGCCGTACCCACGCAAGGCCGACCCGAACGCCATGCACAGCGTCCGCGCGGTGACCGTGCGTTCGTCGGCGTCCGGCGACGCGCCGCCGGCGTGCACGGACATGCACGAGATCCCGGCGCTGGTGTTCTCGGACCGCGGGTACACGGGCAACTACTTCCACGCGTACACCGACGTGATCCTGCCGCTGTTCCTGACGGCGCGTCAGTACTCCGGCGAGGTGCTGCTGCTGGTGACCGACTTCCAGATGTGGTGGCTGGGCAAGTTCATGCCGGTGTTCAAGTCCCTCTCCAACTACGAGCTCGTCGACCTCGACCACGACCCGCGCGTGCACTGCTTCCGCCACGTCCAGGTCGGGCTCACCAGCCACGACGACTTCTCCATCGACCCTCGCCGTGCCCCCAACGGCTACTCCATGCTCGACTTCACCAAGTTCTTGCGCGTCGCCTACGCCCTCCCTCGCGACGCCGTGGCGCCGCCGCGAGGGCAACGGCGGTGGCGGCCGAGGCTGCTGGTGATCGCGCGCGCGGGGAACAGGAGGTTCGTGAACACGGAGGAGATCGTGCGTGGCGCGGAGAAGGTGGGGTTCGAGGTGGTGGTGTCGGAGGGAGGCCACGAGGTGGCGCCATTCGCGGAGCTCGCCAACAGCTGCGACGCCATGGTGGGGGTGCACGGCGCCGGGCTGACGAACATGGTGTTCTTGCCGACGGGCGGGGTGGTGATCCAGGTGATACCGGTGGGCCCGCTCGAGTTCGTGGCGAGCTACTTCAGGGGGCCGTCAAGGGACATGGGGCTCCGGTACCTCGAGTACCGGATCGCGCCGGAGGAGAGCACGCTGTTGGACAAGTACCCGAGAGACCACCCCGTGATCACAGACCCCGGGAGCATCAAGGCCAAGGACTGGGTGTCGTTCATGGGGGTCTACCTCTTCGAGCAGGACGTCCGTCTCGACATGAAGCGATTCCGCCCCGTGCTCAAGAAGGCGCTCTCGCGGCTTAGAGCCAAGCCCAAGAACAACTAATCATATGGGTCTAGTAGTATTTATTACCACCATCACATTGTAATTTTAGTACCTACTAAGTATAGATACATTTTTAAGGACAGTAAATAAAAAATCTTTCCCTATTGAGGAGAGCATCTACTAGTAGTACTACTCTTTCTTCATTTTTTTTTTAAAAAAAACTTCGATTTGATTACCATCAGCATGAGGATATAAACATTGCGCATATTGACAACATGTAAAAGATGTTTCTACATTTCGTTCAAAATTAACTTTTAAATTGCTTAGTTATCTTCATTTAAGATGCCATATTTTTTTTTTAAAAAAACTATTGGTAGACCACATGGTTCACTGGTAACCCAGTTACTTTGCTATTATATAGTAAGAATAATGCTGGCAAGCTAGAAATTAAAGAAGCATGGAGCAGTCAACTTCCAACATGCTACATTGCATTATTCTACGGTGCCAAGTTGCTCCATGGGGAAGTTCTATAGATCTTGAAACTCGGAAGTAGAAGCTGGTGCCGGCAAGGCAGGCTTGCTCTCTGCGCTGCTGGCAGCCTGGCACGCTGGCTGAAAGGTGCATGTGCCTGGGACAGCGCTAGCTCCGGAGGGGCACGTTGACACGGAGCTCGTGGCTCTGTTTGTTTACCCTAAACTTTTATAATCCAGCTAGAAACTTGTATAATCCAGGTGTTATACAAAAAAAAATAAACTAAGATAAGTTCGTTGAGGACATGATATACTATTTAAGATTATAAAGTTAAATAAAATGGATCATAGAACTTCTAGTTTTGTTCATGCTAAGTCGACAGCAGTCCTACATGTTGACATTTTATAGCGCCAAACTTAGAACGTATCTGCAGACCTTGTCGAATGTTTTTTTTACAAAATACCATCAGCAGCCTCTTAACAAAGCACCAAGTATAGGTGGTGTTAGTGTCACAGTGTGACCAATCGATGGCTGCCATTCTGCCACGCTGCAGAGTGAACTTATTGCTCGCCCAAATAGCATCTTGCCAAGTTCTCATGTCCTGGGCACGCAAAATGTCCAGATGCATACGCTCAAAAAAATGTCCAGATGCAGGCAAAGTTTTTTCTTAGCATGACCAAAACTTCGCAAATTGAGCTTTTGACAGTTCCTTTTTAGAGACAGCCCATTGGGCCGCATACCGAGTACGCCATGATAACAGCGGAAAACAGCAGCATCATACATGGAAAAAAAAAACATGAGGAAACCCAAATCCACTTGTACTAAGCTCGTCTACCAAGTGTCGGTTAATAAATCTAAGAGAGAAACAGTCTAAGAGTTAGGCTCGGTTAGAATAGACTTGCTTGCATGCGTGCCTACTCTGCATGTGAACATTTGTTTCCAGTGATCCAGATGTTACATAGCTGGAACACAATTGAACTCTGGACAAGGCAACCCAATATTTTGTACTAATCATCATTTTTATTCCTTTGTAGTGCATCAATGTGGTGTAAGACATTTTTACAGTAAATTATCAAGATATCAAATGAACGAGTTCATTCTTTCATCGGCATGTAGCCCTATACATTAGTATATGGAACCTTTTGCTAACTAATCATTTCATATCACGTATATTTCGTACCTGGGAACTCTTCCCTACAATTACAGTGTGGTCCACCTACAACACCCCTAAACCCTCCTTCCCTAGGCGACCAAAGATCGATGCACCAGTTAGCTGAAGAATCTGCTGTTTACCCCAGCCCTGTACAGTTGCATGGACTCGGGGCCACAGGTAGAGAGCTTAACCTCAGTGTATGCAGGGACGAAGAAAACATCACCTTCCTTTGCCTTTTCTCCGTCAGAAAGAGAATCAGCCTGGAGCTCACCTTCCCCGGTCATGACGAGAAAGATTGATGGGCCTGGAACCGGGAATATGACAACCGGTTCACCTGGAGGCACCAAGCAGCAATCGACCTCAAACTCATCAAATGGAGGGGTGTAGCGCCTTACGTGTGGTTGCACAGGAACGCCTCGCAAGATTTCTGGAAAGGCCTGCATGATGGTGGCTCAGTGATGACCAATGACACCCACATAATACAAAGCTTGGAAGAGCAAATTATCAGTTAATTTTTCTTTTTAATTGGCACGATGCAAGATTCATTACCTTGATTCAAAAAAATAAAATACTTAGAAATTTCCTATAAATGTTTTCAGGAAAAAAGTGGAATCTCTAAAATATTTTTTAAATACAGAAGAGAATGTTAGTGAACTTAGGTACAACTTGTAAGATTTAACAGCACAAGAAAAGTGACCCATGGCATGGATAACACAGTGGATACTACTTTGAACCATTTCCTCAGATCACTGGTACCATGGTAAAAACATGGCAGATATACTTGCGAAATAAATACTTCCTAAACCTCAAGGGTGGAACAAATAAAATTTGAATGTAGCAATATATATGCGACACAATATTAACAATGACACTCACCTGTTTGTATGTTAGCATTGAGCAGAGAGTTTGCACATCTCTGTATTTCGGAGTCAAACCAGCACGAACAACATTGTCTGAAGTCGCCATACATTCAATGCATTCCCCAGAGAGGTATGCATGTGGTTCATTTGCACCAATATAAAGTGCTTCACCAGGACTAAGTTTGACATAGTTTAAGAGAAGTGCTGCTAGAACACCAACATCCTCTTGATACTGTCTCTCCAGTGACAAAACCAGCTGTTCCTTATCTGTTAAGGTCCTAATCTGAGTAGAGAAAGAAATAAAAAATCAGGACAGAATCAAAGGTTTTTTCATTGTTGTTTATGGTGCATATCGATGCGCCACATATTTTTTTGAAGAAAGTAAAAAGGGAGACTGACTGTCTAGTTGCTTGTCAGTTACCATCACTCAGAACTGACCAAATTTCATTGTGCAAATACTTGAATATTTGAATTGCTGCATATCAATCTATCTATATCGCACTTGCTTCCAAAATTTTGGGTGCCAACTATATTAGTATGCCAGCCGTGTTTAGTTGAGGGTGGGAAAAAGTATTTTTTTTCTGGAATGCGTGTTATGTGAGGAAGATGAATAGGAAAGGTAAAAAAAGAATTTTTGGGGATGCGTGTTCTGTGAGGGGGATGAATAGAAAGTAAAAAGTACTTCTGGGAACTAAACACAGCCTCGTATGAACTTCAAAAGCATATGCGGTCTTATGGAAAAATAGGGAACACTGATGCAAATTTGTCTTATTATAACAGTGGAACAGGGTGAAAAAAAAATAACACCCAAATCAATCACAAACACAAGGGTTAACGACATGATGTATAGGCAAACGGCAACCTAGGATGCTCTTTAGCATGTCAGAATCTCTAGTTTCAACTCATTTCCAAATTACAACTATATATATGTTAGTAGTAAATGCTTGCAGTTTCCAATGGTTCCATGTCCCAAATGCAATAAATATATCCAAATGCTTTGTGATCAACAATGACAACTTGTCAGTTATGCTAAACATCTGATCTTTTCTGTTAGATCCAACACCATGGTGACATATTTCTTTTATTTTCAAGGAAACATGATGTTAACAAGATATTTAGCTTTGCAAGCAACACTATATTATAAGCTCTGTTCAACTTTATATTATCCAATATTAAAATTTAACATATACTACCAACATTTGTCACTTTGGAAAACTGTAATTTGAGGTGGAAGTCCCTAAAGATCACACCTACTGCGGAAAACATAGATGATCAGTTCAGTCTCACTGGGTAAATGGAAAGCTGTAACTATGAACTCATTTGAGACAATGGCACTTCCACTCCTCTTGGGAGAATTGCTGCAATGATCCCCAAGAACAATTTCCTTTGAATGCCAAAAATAAAGTTATAATTTTCCAAAGAACTGAATTTTACTTTACCAGTTTGTTCTCAAGTCAGATATCAACATTTTTACAGCTAAAAACCAAAAACTGTTGCTAGTTAATATTCTTCTACCTTTTCACATAGGTGTGCTGCATTTATGAAGGGTGCTCTAGTCCTCAAAGTAGAATTTGAAAATGGTGAAAACACATAAAAAAACCATACCTAAAAATTATGAGGAAAAACATAAAACTTCATGCTATAATATTTTCATCCATGCAAAAGTCAAAGTTCAAACTCATTCTAGTTTAATTCATATGAAAATGACAAAAATCCAAGGGCATAAGCACTAGATGACAATTTCGTCATGTAGAACATATGCCATGAAATTTGTGCATATGCACTATAGACAATATTTCTAATCTACTATGCACTAGATGAAAAATTTGACATTTGCACTAGATGACAATTTCGTCATGTAGTGCAGATACACATTAAATTTGTCATCTTCACATGAATAAAACTCAGTGAGCTTGTACTCTGCTTTTGCATGGATGTATATCACAATCTCAAGGTAGATGCCATTTTTTAAAAGAGTCTAGGTATACTTTTTGACGAATTTGCACCATTTTAAAAAATCAATAATGTTTTCACCAGATATGCTCCCCTGAAACCCTGTTCCATTGCTAGCGTGGATCCATCTGAGCTGTCCAATTAACATGTACTAGAACAATTACCATCTGCTTGATCATAACTCATAAGTGGCAGCGAGCAAAGAAATACAGTTCATTCCTACAGATTAGACATCATCTATGGAGCATTTGAGAAATGGGAAAGCATTGGAGCAACCAAACACTTAAAGCATTTAAAGGTATCATGTATTTTAGTTTCTCTAACTAATTTGGCATCTGATAACTCTTAGAGCAGTTTAGAATGAAGGCACTGGACCAGTACACTCTACAGTTTTTTCATCATTTAAAAAGATTGTACCTAAACTACTTTGCACGGCACGTGAATCAAGAAAAAGGTAAATTCATCATAAATGAAGAACCAGAATGAGACAAACTTTCTAGTAATCTCCAGCATATGATAAAATATATGGAAGTTACTATAACTGATGACTGATGTCACCAAAAAAATTGTAGAAGCTCACAGCAATTATAGGTCAAGAAAAATTTTCACCTTGCTCTCAATGTTCAGGCGACTGGTCAGTTTAGAAATTGCTTCCGAAACCATGTCTTTACTTGCTGTCATTAGCTTTACAAAAGCTGATTGCAAAGTGGACTTTACTTCACTACCCCCATCATACTCCATACTCATCAGCTTGCCAGCATCTTCATGCCCAACTAGGCCTTCAAATTCAGGTACAGTCCTCAGGACATCCTTGAGTTCCTTCATTAGATAAAGGATATGCCAATCTGTATGTAAGAATTGGTACTATCCAGACTAAAATAATAAATCAAATAGAACAAAATTTCCTATTTAAAGAACAAAAGGAGAATAAAATTATTTTGCTGTGGCGAATCAGCTGTCCTCCTGCAGCTGGATCTTTTCCAGCTATCATCAAATGAGCACAATTCAGTATTCATCCAAACAAATCCGTTCACACTGGACTAGGAAACCAAAGATGTACACAACCTGACGATAAGATAGATGTTCTTTTGCAAAGTACATAAAAAAAAACACAGAACTCTCACAAAACCAAAGATTGTGCACACAGCAGGATACTAATTTTTTAAAAGATCCTGCCTTAATCTACAATTAATCTACGCAAACAGTAAAGATAATGTGCCCCAGGACTTTCTCTTGTCGACATGGCATACATATTTTGTAAAATACAATATTGAAATTATCAAGATAGTACAGTTAATATCGGTTTTAGTTATATCCAAATAGGCAAACACTACCATAGGTGATCCGAAAGAAAACTCAATTTTGTTAGTCCTTACTAAGGGCAACTTTTAGACAAATAAAGAGCCCTTATATTTATCAGTCAACAATGTTTTTGTCCCAACCATTATCAAACAGTTGGATTGAAATAATGAAATCCAACAACCCAGGTTCACCCATATCTCCTTATTCCCAGGCAAAAATGATTTTCTAGGACATTTGACTTTTCTACCTAGAACGTTTAATTTGATTTTCTGGGACATTTGATTTTTCTACCTAGAACATTTATTTTCTCTACTTCGAATTTTTCCCATATACCAGAATATTCATAACCCTGCCCAAAGAAAAAAAAACGTCAACAAAAATATCTATATAAATTTGTCTTTTCTTTTCCAATATTTTTCACTTTAGCTATGTCATGTCCAAGTATACAATAAAACGTGATTTGAAAAACATATAAGAGAGATTTCTTGAAAATTATGTCATGAAGGTTATGTTTGTTTTCCCTAAATAAAAAGGTCAACCCACAGTATAACTATCACAAATATTGTCTGTTTTCTTTTCTAAGTAGGAAACCAAACTAGATTTTGTTATGCCCACTACTCCCAGCTTAATATATCAAAGTACTTGTTATACCTGCACATCAAGAACAGCACTTCACATTATTTGTTATGGCCATTAATTATTTGTAATCATAACGTCTGCTAACTAATCTATCCATGAGACGTTCCAACGATAGAACTTTCTACATCTTAGGCCTTAGCTACCGCCCAAATATCAAATAGTCATAAGATCCCGATTGCAACAGATCAAAACGACGTGAGTTGTACTCGTTTAGAATAACAACTTGGTACCACAACTGAAGCAGCAAGCACGTACTTTCCATTGGGTCTTGCCATGTGCGTTTGAACTTAGGGTGTGTTTAGATTGGGGAAAGATTCCCCGAAAATACACTGTTCACCAAAAAAACACTGTAGATGAATAGTGATATGTGAGTAGAAGAGGTGGGATGAATAGGGAAAAGTTGGATGAATAGTGGATTTTTGGGGAATCCTTTTGAATCTAAACGGGGCCTTACCAGTCGATGGTTCAAACTTGACAAACGGTTGGCTGACAAGACGAATAAAAAACCTCGACGAAGGAAAGCAGGGAAAAAAAACTAAACAGCGGTTGAGAGTAAACAATTCAAGTTGCGGACACGTACCTCAATGCCCGCAAAGCCACAAAGCGCCCGGAACTCGGTGATGGCGATGGCCATTTCCGGCTTGTGATTGTCGTCCTTGTAGGTGGACGGCCGCAGCGCGTGCAGCACCTCGGCGAGTTTCTTGTCCGGGTGCGCCTGGATCGAGAGCGCCTTGGCCACCGACAGCACCTGCGAGCCGCGGAGCGAGTCAACCAGCGTCCGAGACCGGCAGAAGCACGGAACGTGTAACAACTAAACAAGCGAATGGTGGAAGCGTAAAAGTTGACCGGGACCAACCTTGAAGAGAAATGGGAGATCACCTCCCCACCGCGCGGCGACGGCGGGTCCGAGCGCGTCGGGGTTCCGCGCGAGCCAGTCCCTGAGGAGCTCGCCGTCGTCGAGGAGCGTGGAGGGGCCCGACGGGTGCGTGCCCATCCAGAGCTCGGCGTAGGGGCGGTCGGCGTGCCCGTCGGCGAGGCGCGCAACGAGCGACTCCGGCCCGCGCCGGCCCCACTCGTAGTGCTGCACCGCGCAGCGCAGCCGCAGCGGCCCCCGCGGCGGCGGGGACGGCTCCACGTCGCGCTGCGTGGAGGCCGCTGGCTCCAGCTGAGAAGGCGGGTCCTCCATTGGGCGGAGATTTGGGCGACGGGGCGCGGTGGGAGGGAGGGGCATGGGGCGTTTGGATTTTAAAGGGGAGGGAAGAGGAGGGAGGCCGGCTGCTGGGCTGCTGGGCGGCGGCGAGGGAGGGAGGGAGAAGACGACTCTGAACTCGCCCGCCCGATGCGGCGTGGCAACTGAATTGACCGCGCCGGTTTTCCTCCAACCCGGGGCGAGTGATGCGTTGGCTGTGCATCATGGGCCGGAGGTGCTCAGGTGGGGACGGTTGCCTTCTTTTCTTTATCGCTTTTTTCCGGGTCTATCCTCTTTTTTTTTCTCCTTTATGATGGAATTCTTGTAACTGTAAATATAGGAATTTGTTTTCTCCCTCTGCCGTTGCATAAGGACAAATATAAGAATGTTTGCCTTTTTGCCATCCTCATGTATGGCATCTCTTAAAAAAACATTGCCACTGAAGAAGTGTTATATTTGTTGCATTTGTAGCTATAATCAAATTAAACAACCCAGTGTTCAATTTTTTTATAGTCGTTATTGAAAGTTTTCTTCGGATTAATTCACATTTTCTTTGTCATCATAGTTGTTTCATGCTTAGCTGATCCTAAGAGGTCGTTGAACTCACTAAGCTTTGATGGTTACTTTTTTTTAATGGTGGGATATGAATACCGGTCAAGTTATCTACTTTAATGGTGTTTTTTTTTTAAAAAAAAACATTGCTCCTGCTCTGTCATTGGACAATTTGGACGAGTGTTTTGTTGTAAGTTTGTTGCCAATGTGCCGATCGATAACTGCAAGAAAGGAAATCGTTGTCGTCACCGCACGACGCATCCGTCACACCGGAGCTAGACAGCGAGACGAGACGGGCGAATCGCGTCCTCGTATCGTATCAGCCTCGCCGACGCCCCCCGCGCGTGCCAACAACAAACAACGGCCGTCACGAGGCCCCACCACCGGTGCCCCGGACCAAAGGCAAGCCAAAGCCAACGTGTACACCGCCGGCCCCACCACCGGGGGCCACCCGGCACGTGACACGTCCGCACATGGTTCTCGCTCCCGACCCGAGCGCGGGCACGGCGTTGATCGATCGCTTCAGCAGCTTCGCCGACACGGCCGGTCTCGCTTTTCGCGGGCAAAGCAGAGCAGCTCGCGGCCGTCGTGTCCAAAGCTCTCCCAAACTTTCCCACACACATAGACATAGTAGGCCGGCCTGCCTTTTGGTGTCAACCGCGTACTCCTTTCGTGGTGCTATACCAAATTAACGACTTGGCGCAGCTAGGAGGGTACTGTACAATACAAGCTGTTGACGTTCGAGGCTGTGCTGAGTGCTGACGAAATCTCCACGCAATGCAACACGTCCGTATCTCTACGCATGTCGTCGCGGTGCAGGAAGAGGAACGAGCGTGCCTTCCGAGTCGGTTAAAGGGACAGTGTCCATTGGCAGCTTTCTCGGATCGCACTCTGCTTGTTTTGGACTTGTTGAACGGTGGTCTAATCCAAAGTGCCATGTTAGCACACGGACTACGTTTCCGTCAACAACAACAAAAAAAAAAAAAACACGGACTACGTTTGCTCGCTGGAACGACGGCTAAGACCACCCACGGAATGTACTTCTGTGCAACAGAATAAACGCTGCTATACCGAGCACTTGCATAGTTGCATTGTTGCCGGATTCGTGTTTTACTACTGCTTCGATACGGACAGTGATGTCCACAACGTTTAGGCACCAGCTTTCAGATTCAGCCTCCCATACCTGGACCACTCGAGCTTTCATTTTGTTCTTCCAGCACCGGGCCGGCACGGCAATTCTTGCCAGAGAGAGGATGCGCACCGCGCGCGGCTGCCATGCGAGCCCCGACGTTATCGCGCATGTCACTGCACCTTTCGTTTTCATCCTCCGCTGAATTTACGTTGCAGTCGAGATTAGCCAGATAGGGATTGAAGGGGCCGTTCACAAATGCTCCCGTATATATGCATCACCGACGCCTGGATTCGGTCCTATCGCATAGCATTTTTTTCCCCTTTTTCAAATTGCCGGAATACGTATATCCCATTGCAGAATGGCATTTGCCTGTGTGAATGTGAGGCCGCCGCGCGCGTATACGTGGCTTGTGTGTTTATCGTCGCAATATATGGTTCGTTCGATGGTACTAACTCGCGACTTGTTTCAAGAAAAATACAGCGACATCAATCGCTTTCAGAAACAAGTGCAAGTTCCACGATGGCCCCATACATACATTTGTGTTCAGGTAAGGGTGGGAAAAAATATTTTTTTTTCTGGGATGCGTGTTATGTAAGGCGATGAATAGGAAAGGTGAAAAATGAATTTTTGAGATACGTGTTCTGTGAGGAGGATGAATAGAAAGTAGAAAGTCCTTTTAGGGTGTGTTTAGATTGTAGAAAAAGACACTATAGCATAAGAAAAACACTGTAGCATTCGCTGGGAAACGTGTTTTGTAAGGAAGAAACAGTAAAAAGTTGAAATAAATAGTGAAAAGTTAAAATAAATAGTGAATAGTTGAGAATCTGAACATGGCCTTAGAAGAATGAACATGACCTGTATATCCGCGTGCAAGGTCACGAGGGCCAATTTGCTGCTAGCTGACACGTTGACAGTGACTGCTGTGCTGATCGTTTGCAAGCAACAGACGAGGCTTGGATCGGAAGGCCGCGTTTAGTTTCTAAAATTACTTTTACTTCCTATTTATCCTCCTCACAGAACACGTATCTTTAAAAATTCCTTTTTCCACTTTTCTATTCATCCCTTTACATAACACGCATCGTAGAAAAAAAAATATTTTTTTCCCACGACAGCTAAACACGGTCGAAATTCCGCGCGTTCGATCATGTCTGTGGCATGTAGCCATGTACGATCAGAACAGGTCGCACGAAATGATGCGAGATCTCTGAAATACTCTCACGCAAAGGCACGGTGCCTGCTCGCACAAGTGACTGAACGAAAAGCTGCAGGCAGAAGGCGCTTTGGTGACTCCAAAGTCAATTGGAATTTTCCGTGGCCGCGAAACTGGATGGTTCGTCCCAGACTTTCAAATTAGTATAAACTGTACGAAGCAATCAATCTACTGATCGGCATGGACCGGACGTAAATCTTCTATGGCATGACATTATATCTTAACACAGTACAAACCCATATGCCCGTACGTATACCTCAGATTGGATCTGTATTCTTTATAGTCCTTTTTCTTTTCATATTGGACTCTTTGGATCGGATGTCTTTTGAAATTTGGAAATATGTGTATTGAGATAAGAGAAGTTATGGGCTTGGAATTACATGAGGTAATTTAAAATACATTGGACTTTAGTCATGTTTTATACAAAGAAACTATCAAATCTCATATTACTAGTGAGCTTTGGCAGTGTGGGACCCATTGATTATACTAATTCGAACAAATTAATTAACTTAGTCAATTTTGCAAAAAAAATAAAAATAAGAAAAATAAAGGGTATGAATGCAAGGTGGGTCCAGCACTCGGCTTTGAACCTTGGCACGAACAAGCTTAAATGTCATATTGAGTCGTCATCTCTGACCGATTTCGGTCACTTCTCCTAAATTGTTCAACTGTGAATGTGAGGTTTTGTCTTTTTGGTCTAGCTTTGATGTGGAACCTCTACGTAGATCTTATCCCACTAATCCACAAAAAGTGGGTTACTCTCATATTGATCCACCTCTAGAAAATATCAGATAATTGGTTAAAAAACATTTTGCATTAGTTTTGGACTGTATGCTCGGCTCGTATATGAATGTATAACACATCGTATCAAAAAATTTGGATTGGTTTTTCTTTTTTGAGCGAAACTTGGATTGGTAGATCTTGGTTGTCGTCCGTTTTTTTCCTCTTTGAATGGCACAATAACTGGGCCAGAAGTTAGGCCCAGATAGTAACAGTAATTATGGCCCAATTAGAAATGGCCCATACTAAATATCCATCTGCTTTTCAGTTTTTTTTTCTTTTCCTCCTAAGTCCAAGAGAGAGGAAAAAGAAGTGATGAAGTAACAGTTTGCAGTTGAAAAATTATAAATAAATATTGTAGTGAAGGGCCTAATGACAATGGGCCACAGTTAAGGTATTTGTTTCAATGCTACTTTTTTTCCAAGAGAGGAAAAAGACGGGATGCAATAACAATTTACAGCTGACAAAGGACACCCTTAACTGGTAATGAAAACTAATAACCTACTTTTCTGAATACGAATGAAACTCTACAAATCAACCTAGCTAAAAGCCTACAACACAACTCCTTTTCACATCTCATCATACTAGTCCCTCTCATCGTCCTCACCGGCCTTCCGTGGTGAAGGATATGGAAATGGAGTTCCTGGACTCGTCCTCGTCGATATTGGCCAGCACAGAGCCCCTCGTCGTGTTCGTGTTCGTGTCCATGCCGAACGTGCTGTTGGTCTTCGTGTTGGAAGCACCGGTGGTGGCCGACGTCGACGCCGATCCCGAGGCCGTCGTCGTCGTCATCCACCGGCCGGTCCGGCCGTGGATCGCCGGCTTCCCCGGCTTGGGCAGCGTGAAGGAGTCGCTCGACAGGATGAGTTGCACGCTGTGCATGTCCGGCCGGTCCGACACCACGGCCTGGCAGCACAGCAAGCCGAGCTGGATGCACAGCAGCGTTTGCTCGGCGTCGGCATCGGACAGAGACGGGTCCACGATCTCCAGGGACCGTCCTTCTTCGAACAGCTTCCATGTCTGATGAACAAAAGATTCAGCACATCGGATTGCTGTTAGTTTTCAGTTTTTAGATGCTTTGCAGGTAATTATGCAGAGATGTAATTCTTTCTGAGTTCTGACAGGATGATCCGAACATTTACATGATTCAGGAGGTCGGTTTTCTCCTCGTCCACATGCCGGACCATGTTCTTGCGTCCGCTCACTATCTCCAGCACCAGGATCCCGAAGCTGAAGACGTCCGTCTTCGTGGACAGGTAGCCGTTCATCGCGTACTCTGGAGCCATGTAACCACTGCAATCCATCACAATCGGTATTTGCACAAAAAGCAAAGCATGAGAACGGGAAGGATACACTGAAACCGAATGGTCTGAACTCACTAGGTGCCGGAGATTTTTAATGTGTTCACGTGCGTCGCGTCCTCCAGGAAGAGCCTCGCCATGCCGAAATCTGATATCTTTGGGTTTAGCTGGTCGTCAAGAAGCACATTACTTGCTTTGATGTCTCTGTGTATGATCTTGACCGGAGACTCCTCATGAAGGTAGAGAAGGCCTCTGGCTAATCCAACGATTATGTGGTATCGTTTTGGCCAATCTAGCTGCTCACTCCTATTCCTGTCTGAAATATTTCAACGAACACAGTGCATGTTAGACAAAAGAACTCTCCCCCTCAATCTTACAGTGTATGTTATATCAGTATTGCGCATGCAGTTTGATTCAAGCAATACATACATCTACATATATCAGCATGGTTACGCCCAAGCTGAACATCGCAAACAACTCCAACTGTTGCTTCTGCATTTGTTTTCAGTTTTCCACTGCATTTGTCTGAAGTTTCTATATCCTAGAGATTGATGTATAGAAGTTATCTGAAAAAAAAAACACATTTCCACTTGTTTATTTTGTTTCCTTTATCCAAAAAAAAACTTGTTTATTTTGTTTCACACAAAACTCATGTTCTCGGATGGCATATACTTTAAGATGACAAGGAAGTCCTAATCCACGAAGGGTCAATGCAAGGACCACGTTGGTCATAACTGTTCTGATGTGATACGTTGAGCCTTCGCGATTAAGAAATAAAAAGCAAGTACTTTTGACGCAGTTGAGGTCAAGAGAGCAACAGATATGTCAAAGCATACTTTCAGGACCGGACATCACCCGAATGACTTCTTTAGGCCTCCTCCAGCGGCACTAGCGAAGTCACGCTGCCTACGTGTTGGAGAGAGAACAAGTACACTGCAGGGGAGTAATAATAATTTCAGAGTTTTGGTTCTCATGCGCTGAGAGAGTTGCATCAGGCAACTTTCGAGAGAGGCGATCGCAGGCGCGCTAGTACTTACTCTTCTTGTGTTCTCTCTGCTCCACATTGGATGCCAGCTCAATCCCCGCTAGCTCTAAACTAGGCCGATGAAAGAGGATTCAATTCTATATTTCTATCAATATTAGCTACTCTAACTACTCTACCGCTACCTCATGTCACCTCATGTCGTTTGATTCTTCATGACCTACTCTACCTCTCACCACCTGCTTGCTGATAATAGAGCGATTGAAAAGTATTCCTGTTGTTGATAACGAAAAATGTTTTTTACGTCAACACCTGTATCTCTATTTGAAATATTGTCTCGCATTGTTCCATTGTCTTGAACTCTGAACAATAAAATATCCAGAGCAATCGAACCAGTCCAATATTGCAGTTTGCTGATTATAAGGTACTAGTAAGTACCAACTATGATGTGCATATATGGTACCATATAAAATATGTTGGCAACAGCAATACAGCATGATGACAACCAATTTTGAGCAAGCACCAAGCAGTACATAAGTACATAGCAGCGGTGAATTGATTGGTAAAGGCAGAGGAGTTCTTACTGAAGAGGATATGGTCGAGGCTCCCATTGGGGAAGTAGGGGTACACGAGCATCTTCTGACCCGAGGAAGCGCAGCAGCCAAGCAGCGACACCAGGTTCCGGTGCTGTAACTTGAGCAGGAGCCGGACCTCGTTCAGGAACTCTTGCACGCCTTGCCGTGACCGCAGCGATAGCTTCTTCACGGCGATCTGCTGGCCGTCCTGCAGCACCCCCTGCAGAGATCGGAGACGCAGCTTCAGACCACAGCAGCGGTCTCCTTTGTGCCACTGATACATTGCTAGTATATGGCTATATGCCAAGAGAAATAAATATATAGAACGTTGAAAATTCGTGCCCATGTTGTTCATCATAGTACTACTAGAGTACTAGTAAACAAGAGCAGGAATCATGTAGGACATGTTGAGCACAAATACTGAATCATTCATCGGCCGCTACTCAGTTTTTTTTTTTCCTGAAACATGCATGCAGTTGTCCTCTTAAGCAGGTGAAAAACTGAACACTGAGCCCTGAACTGAACAGTGAACAGAGTATGGTTGCTTTGCTGAAGGAAAACATGAGAGTAACACCAATGGAGGAACCCAGGCTGCCAAAACCACAAACAGAAATTGTGGCGCGCCAACTCGATGGGAGTAATTCTATAGAATCAGTGGATCATCAAAGTGTTTTTTGGAAGCAACATTTACCGAGTGCTAGGTACATCATGCAATAACTGAACTTAAAGCACAAAGGCAGAGAGGAAGTGAAGTGAGGATTGCCTTGTAGACGGGGCCGAATCCGCCGCGGCCGAGGAGGTTGTCGTCGGAGAAGCCATCCGTGGCGGCCTCGAGCACGGGCAGCTCGATGAAGAGGCTCCACTCGTCCCCTTCCTCGGCCCGCCCCGACGCCCCCGCCCCACCTCCGGTCTCGCCGCCGCCCTTCCTCCTCCGGACGCAGCAGCACCCGCACGCCCATGCCCACGACGCGCCCGGCATGATCACCACCCCGCCGTCGTCGTCCGTGGCGCACCCCAGCTCCCTAGCTAGCTAACACCAAGTCACCAACCCCAACCACCGCGGCAGAACAGAGAGACCAACCGAGCTAGCTGCCGGACAAGCGAACAAACAAGTAGAAGCCGGCGCCGGGCCGAACGGAACGAACACCCGCACGCCGCGACAACGCGCGCGGGCAGACAGGCAGGCGGGTCAGCGGAGCGGCCGGCGTGCGTGACCGACGCACGCTGCGAGGCTGCGACGGACGATCGGCGCCACACACTTGCGCTTGACCGTGTGTGGGTTTTGTAGCGGCTGGCAGTGGCGTCCAGAGTGCCTCGGCGTCGCTATATTCGCCGTGACTGAGTCGAGTCGAGGCGAGGGCTGGAATTCCACGGCCCATGTCGAGTGGTGACGACCGGGGTGGACGGACGTGCGAGTGGTCGTCGGGCGGGTCGTCGTCGCCATCGTTACACGCAAGCCAGAGCGCGTTTTGGGGTCGCTGACTAGTAGTATAAAGATGCGGGTCGCCTGCGCCTGCTGCTGGCGGGAGAGCGGTGGATGGATGAGGTCTGCCTGTGTTTAGGTGAGAAAAAATATATTTTTTTAAAAATATGTGTTATGTGAGGAGGATGAATAGAAAAGGTTAAAAATAAATTTTTAGGAATACGTGTTATGTGTGATAGGGATGAGCATGAAGTAATAAAAAGTAATTTCGACAACCGAACACACCTCCGCGGCGTCCTGTCCATACTTCACGGTCTGCGCATCGTGTCACGCCGGCCGGCCGCTCGACGCAGCACTGCACGTAAAGTTTATTGTTTCGTCCCAGGCGGTGGTGTTGTGGTTTCCAGCAGGATCGTAGAGCCCGGTCGTCGCTTGGCTTGGCCTGCATGCATTGCAGCTTGTTCGTCGACTCGTGGTTGCGGTTCCACTTGTCTCACCTGGTTCGGCGAACGGATGACGCGGAAAACATCTGTGAGGTCAGTGTCCGAGGCAAACCGTTTTCTTGAGAGTTGACGCGACCTGACCGTGCCGTCTGGATCGGTCACTGTCCGCAGCAAATCTGTTTGCTTACAGGGAGAAGGCAAGCGGGAGGAAGCTTCCTCCCGTCAACAAGTCAACACAAGGGCGCTGAGGTAGAGCTGGGCATTCGGTACGAACCGAACCGAAAGAACCGAGGTAGTTCGGTTCCTATAAAATGGGTACCTTTTTCGGTTCCTTTTAGAACTGGGTACCGAGGAATTTCGGTTTCGGTAAGTTCGGTTCGGTTCCGGTACTACCCGAGCTGTACCGAGTAGGAATTAACAGAAATTAAAAAAAACACAGATTTAATCGCCGAATCAAACACCAAGTCAGCAAACAAGCACAAATCTCACGAATGAACTACGAATCATCCCACAAGTCACAGATTAACCACGAATAGGATTGATTGGCGGCTAGGAGCAGAGCAGATGCAGATCGACGGTGGGAAGGCGCTTGCGGTGCGGGGAGGAGGCAATACGCCGCCGCCGCTGGATCCCGGGCTCCCGACGTTGGGGATTGGGGTCGCCGCCTTGTCGGAGTCGAGAGGAGGCCGGAGGGCGCCGCGCCTGTCGCCTAGACGCCACGCCGCGCCTATCGCCTGGGTGAGGCCTTGTGGTTGCTGGCGGCGGCCGACAGGTGCCCAGGTGGAGGCGGTGCCCAGGCGGAGGCAGGAGTGGGAGCCTGAAACTAGAAGGCGGCGGCCGGCAGCGTGAGATGGCGGCGGCCAGCAGGTGCCCACTGCCCAGGCGGAGGCGGAGTGGAAGCTGGGAGGCGGCCAGGCGGGTGGGGGTGGAGGCGTGAGCAGGTGGGAGACTGGGAGGAGTGAAAGAAGGGCTATATATATCTAGGGTTTTGATGGTATATTGGGCTGGGCTGAAATATGTTGGTGGGCTTTAGGACTGCTCGGTTCTTTCGGTTAAACCGAGAACCGAGCCGAACCGAACCGAGGAGTTCGGTTCCCAAGAATAGGTACCGAGAGCCGAACCGAATTTCTCGGTTTCGGTTCTTTCGGTTCCGGTTCTTTCGGTTCGGTTCTCGGTTTTTCCTGCCCATCCCTACGCTGAGGCCTACGGTCCGTATTCTGTTGTTGGGCCCACGTTTTGATGCTTGTGGGGCGAGGGGAGGGAGATTTGGACCTGTTTTGTTGCTATGGGCCCTTAAGTAAAAGACCCCCGAATCCCCCCCGACCTCTCTCAATTACTAAAAGAAATACCCTAAAAATTACTAAACGAAGTGTTCTAAAAAAAATTAATAAAAGAAGTCTTTTAACGAATTAATAAAATAAAAGTTGATCTAAAAAAACTAAAAGAACAGTAAATAATTACTAAAAAGTTCTTCAACTGCAACGGTGCTGTGGTAGCCATGCGGTTGCTACCTGGCAGGCCCTAGGCCAGGCGTGAGTGAATGCACAACGCTTATGATATCATATCCGTAGGGCCAGTGTCCGCGTATGATATCATCACTTATCAGTCCATGCAATCGACGACCAAGAACGGGGCCTGTGCGCTGCCTCCTTCCCACCACCTTTTTGTATTTATGCTGTTTTCGGATGTCAAAAATATTTTTTAGTTTCTATTCACCCTCACAGAACACGCATCCTCAAAAATTCTGTTTTCATCTTTTCTATTCATCTCCCTCGCGTAATACTATTTTTTTCCTCAGAACACACAGCCTTACTGATCGGAGCCTGGTCGGTCAGGAAAGCAATAAAGCATTACAAAAGTTCGTCAAACAGAAACATAAGACGAAACCAGCACATGGACGCCGCTGGCTAGGCTTGCTGATCCGTGTTACCTTATTCGCTACTCCCCTATACACAGACCACGAGAGCAGACACACAGCCACACCCAGCAGGCCGGTCAGGATCAGCAAGCAACAACTAACCGCTGATGGATCGATCAACGTCGCGGATTGAACACGTACGTCTGCGGCTAGCAAGCTAAAAGTGGTAGCTACCGGCGGCGCGCGACGGTGGGCGCCCACTTCTCCTCGCACCTCGGCCCGGGGTCGCCCCGGTGCGTGTCCAGGCATCGGTAGCGGCGCGTGCCCGACGACGACGACGAGCCCTCCGCCACCTGCTCGCACCTCTCGCAGGCACGGGAGCAGCGCTTCACGACGTCCCAGCAGTGGCACACCGGAGGCTGCGACCTGGTGCAGATGGGCAGGCTGCAGCACTTCCACGGCCTCTTCTCGTTCTCGTCGCCGGCGGCCATCATCGTCGTCCCCGCGGCTGCGGCGGCGAGGCTGCTGCTGCTGCCTGCGTCGTGGTGGCACCGGGGCCCGGGCTGGCCCTTGTACCAGTCGGTGCAGGTGCGGCTCATCGTGTCGCTCGTCTTGTCGCACTGCTTGCAGGCGCTGGAGCAGCGCGTGACCTTGTCGAGACACCGGCAGATGGGCGGCTGCGACCTCGTGCACACGGCGAGGTCGCAGCATTTCCATGGCCTCTCCTCGTCGCTGGCGTCGTCCGTCGCCCTCGCCATCGCCGCGACGACATCAGCAACGCCTTGGACACGTACGGGCAACAGATCGATCGATTAGCTACCTAGTCACGCGCGATTGCAAGAAAATATATTGCAAATGTATAATAAACGTCGACGACATCCACGTGCATGTCGCCTCACCTCTGACATCAGTGGGAAGCCGAATTGCGTCCATGCCGTCGGGGACGACGACGTCGACGGCCGCCGTGGAGGCCACGGCGGCGACGACGAGCAGCAGGGCCGCCTCGAACCAAAGCATCGTCAGCGGGATGGAAGAAGCAACGCCACTCGCCATGCCGCTGCCTCAGCCTCCAGCCGTTTACGTGTTCTAATCACCAATCAGCAGGTAGAGGTCCCAACTAAAGGCTCGCTCAATCAGCTCAGCTCAGCTCAGCTCAGTGCCATGGAGTGAGCCCGTGAGGCCATAAATAGCTCCCTGAGGCCAATGAGGAAGCGGCATGGAGACAGACACGCGGCGTCCTCGCCCTACATGGAGGCGATCGCGTATTCGCGTCTGGACACGGAAACACAATTGAGCACCCCGCGGCCATGTGACTTGTCAGCATCAATACCGTACTAACACTTGACTGAAGTATGGACAGATTGGGAGGAGTGAAAAGTCCTTTTGCTAGATAAATAGTGCATTGGAAAGCGTGTTCTGTGGGTGGGATAAATAGAAAGAACTGGTTGGAGAAGTATTTTTTTAATCTGAACACAATGGCCGGGGTCGCGTGCCCACATCGAACGAGTCGCAAGTCGCCACTCGATTAACGACGAATCCACTAGTAGTATATACTCCACTAGTAGTATTGTTTATGCCTGCATGCTGCATGCGTGTCTGGAGCCGTGGCAGCTATTAGTACTGCTGTCTGTATATGCACGGTGATCTACCAAAATAATCCACCCATCCACCTGCTCACCACGGCTCTCATTAATTAGTTTCCTCGCGGCCTGCATGATAGAACATCTTTTTTTCAGTTGTAACATTTTTTTTCACATTTTTTACTTTAATTTGCCTGGAACACCTTTAACCCCTGTACCCTAGCGCCACGTGTCAACTTGTTTCACTGTCCGATCAGGCGCATGAATACGCAGCGGTGCGCACCGTGCATGCGGACACATCCGCTGAAATCATGGGGCGTCGCAGTATCACACGCGCCATGCATCCCGGTCCTCTATTCATTGACCCTGACACAGTGGCGGACCCAGCTTTTGAGCACAGGGGGTGCACAAAATTTTTTTTTATATGCAAATCGGTAAACCATATTATAATTCCATAAAAACATATTATAATTTCATACAACCATATTATAATTTGGTAAAACAACGTTAAATCTTAATACAAATTGTTCAAATGGAATACAAATACTTCAAAATATAGCAATATGAGAGACTTACAATACTACTTCTTTATCCGCCGCTTTCTGAATGACATGAATGTCTCCATTATATCATCTTCATTAATTTGGAAGAAAATATCCCGCTCAATAAATGTGACTAGACAATCATCCAAGAAAGTATCACCTATCTTATTTCTTGACTTTGTTTTCACTATAACCAACGCAGAAAATACCCTTTCAACACTCGCAGTTGCCACTGGTAAAAGCAATATTAATTTGAGAAGCAAGTACACCATGTCATACACTTTGTGCCTCTTTGTTTCAACAAGCTTAACTGAGAGATCAACAATATTGTCTAGATCTTGGAAGCTAGCATCTTGTCGCATGTCATCAATATATGTTTCAAGTTGCAATTCAAATTTCAACAAATCATTGTTGGAGAAGTCCTTAGGATAAAATTCAGCCAATCTACGTACCTTCTGTGCATCAAAAGAAGCAAAGGAATTAGAAGGACTAAAGGCTGACATACAAGAGAGTAGCTCCATATTGATCTCATCAAACCGATTATCAAGCTCTTGACTGATTTGATCGATGACACCAATGTATACTTCTCTTCTGAAATGGTCATCATTTGTTTGGTTTCGGGCACGAGCATACCGTACTGATTTTCCATAAGGCACATAAGCACTCTCCATAGCTGGAACTTCAACACCATGCTTAATACAAAAAGAAATGACCTTCTGAAGAAAATTATCCCAACCATTAGACCTCAACTGTTGCATTTTGCTCTTTGCCACTTTAACAAGTGAGATTGCATTAAGAATATCTTGATCCCTTCTCTGCAAGCACTCGGATAATTCATTTGTGTATCCAAGAATAACATACATTAAGTGCACAAAGAAAACAAACTCAAAGGTTTCAAATGCTCCAAGCACAAAATGTATCTTTGTCCAATCATCTTTATATGCTTTATCAGCACCAAGTTCAATGAGCACATCATGAATTGAGGAATACATAGTGATGATGCTGCATATAGTTTTGTAATGAGAGCCCCACCGAGTGTCACCAGGTCTAGGCAAACCCATCTCTTGATGTAATCCAGTCCCTGATTCAAGCTCACCACACTCTAGTGCTTTTTTGACATTCTCAAGCCTAGCATTTCGAAGCATATCATGACGCTTGCAAGAAACCCCAACAATGTTCAACAGGATAGAAACTTGATCAAAAAATGTCTTGCAATCAGTATTTCCCTTGGCAACAGCTACAAGAACTAGCTGCAGTTGATGTGCAAAGCAATGTATATAATAAGCAGAAGGTGATTCTTGCATGATTAAAGTTTTGAGCCCTTTAATATCTCCTTTCATATTGCTTGCCCCATCATAACCTTGACCTCTAATCTGTTGCATACTCAATCCATTACTAACAAGTAAACCTTCAATTGCTTCCTTAAGTGACAAAGAGGTAGTATCAGCTACATGAACAACTCCAATAAAGTGCTCACATGGCCTTCCAAGTTTATCAACATAACGCAAGCAAAGAGCTAGTTGTTCTTTATGTGATATATCACTAGACTCATCAGCTAAAATTGCATAGGGCTCATCACCAAGTTCCTCAATTATTTTCTTTCTAGTTTCTATGGCACAACACTGAATAATTTGCTTTTGTATTTTTGGGCTTGTCAAAGTGCAATTACCTGGTGCATTGTTCAAGACATACTTGTTCACTTCTTCACTATTTCCTGCAAGAAACTTCAAAAGTTCTATGAAGTTGCCTCTGTTACTAGACTCTTCACTTTCATCATGTCCTCGGAATGCCAATCCTTGATGCAAAAGGAATTTGATACATCTAAGTGAATATGTCAATCTTTTCTTGTACAAACAAATATCCTCCTCACTCCACTTATTAATGTTATAATCAATTGCTACCTTAGGATTTATAAAACCAATGTACCTCTCTTCAGCTGCTTTATGTGCCTTAGAACCACCATGTTTAAGAAGTGACTCATTTCCTTTACTCCATTTATTCCATCCATCAACAACAAAAGCATTGGAACCACTCCCCTTCTTGAACAAGTAGCATATGAAGCAAAATCCACAATCCTTCTTGACACTATATTCAAGCCATTCATAATTATACAACCATTGTATACTAAATCGACGAGGTACGCCTGACATGACTCGGTATGGAAAATCATGTATATAAGGTTTGCAAGGACCTCTAGTAATATATGCTCTACGGATTGCATCTTGATCATTAACAGGATAATCTGCAATAGGCATCCTTTCACCTGGATCATATGGAAGGCGATTGATGTCATACACCGGTAGCTCTGATGCAGGTGGTGGCGGTGATGCTAGCGGCGGCGTGGGCAAAGGATCTGCAATTTCTTGAACTTGTACTCTATCTTCTTGATTGTGCACTTCCTCTTCCATAATATTTTCTTCCGGAGATGGATCGGGGTTCAAAGCAACAGCAACCGCCTTCTTTGCAGGCGGTTGAAAAAAGGATCTAATGTCTCCGTTCCTCTTCTTCATTATTCAACTATTCAAGAGATCTGAAAAGTAAAAAAATAAACAAAAAAACACTAATTAGTTAAACAAGAACCGAAAGAAGTACCAACTATTAAAGTCTTAAAGAAATACCAACGCTCTTGTTAGCTAAACTACTTAGCTTTGATTCCAAGATTAACATGAAATATATCCCATCCACATTGAACATTGACAATTTGAGATTGATTACACACCTTATTAACTGGCCCTAATATACTAAATAAACTAGCAACGTCCATGGGATCCTAATTCTCTAGAAAAGAATTACAAATTTTATTTCACTCAGATATTAACCGATTATCACTAAATAAATAAACTAGCAGCAGCACAAGAGAGAAGCAAACGATTAGTAATACTAGATGAACATACCAGCAGTCCTGCATACCATACCAGAATCCAGAATCCACTCGTGCGTTGGTCCGATGGCGTGGCGGCGTCTTCGAGCGGCGAGATTGGCGTTTGGCGATGGCGGCGATCCAGCTCCCGCGAGGCCGCGACTCTTCCTCTTCGTGTGCAGCCTGCAGTGACGAGTCTTGGGCCGGTGCTGTGCGGGAGTGGGCTGGGCCTTGGAGCTGTGCGCGGCGTGCGGGAGAGTCCTGGCCGACGTGGCTGCCTAGACCATCGAATCGTCGTAACCAATCTGCACTGCTCTGTACTAGATTACAACATATATGTATACATGACATGTGGGCCACAGGGGGGTCGGTGGACCCCCCTGACCCCCCTGTGGGTCCGCCCCTGCCCTGACAGGGATCGGAGTGTCCGTGTCCCTAATCGTGCACAGCCGAACTCTAAAGTTCTCACTCTTGAAAAAACACATCCATTCTCCATCAAATTTATCATTTTTACGTCACTCCATTGACAACTCAAAAAATATAGAATTATAATCAAACTGTTTAATTAACAATGCGACCTCTGTGAATTGTATTTCTTATATTTTTTTTGTTGTTGTTGCATTTGCTATCTTAATATTACTGATTGGAGGCTCCTTTCAAACCCTCCGGAGTCCAGATGATGCCATCTAAAATTCTTTGTGAATAATGTAAAAAAAAGGCACGATACGCAAGGGTGAGGAAGCACCGATTCGGCGCCGGTGCAGAAGGTGGAGGGGTGAGACGAAACGGAGAGAAATTCCTTGGCGGTGAAGGACGGAGCGTTAGTCAATGCGACCCATCGATGGCACCACGTGGCATCAGTGTGTAGCAGGTAGATAAGGACGATTGGGTCACCGGCTCACCGCACATCGACAACGTGCACGCCTTCCGACCGGACGAAGCAACGTACTGATGGCTGCCAACACAGCATGGGTGTCACGTGTCACGCGAAGAAACACGAAGCCCTTGGATGACCGCGGAGTCTCTCAGCGATAAAGAGGTAACTTATTACTCCCTCCGGTTCCACAGTAGGAGTCATCTGGAGCAACCAACAAATTTGCTATTAGTAGTCATTCTGTCATTAGAGCCCTGGTTTGGACGTTGATACCCCTGAGTTTTGCTTCGTCACCCGTGCCACAATTAATACGGATAGCTCGATCTTGCTCCCACCGGTGCGTGTCCCTGCTAGCTTTTCCTCTCCCCAGGCTATTAAGTGCTCAACCATTCGGCTTAGCTGCTCGCCGTTCGCTTCGTTGCTCGTCGTGCTTGCTACTCGCCGTCCTCGCTACTCATCACAGAGGGCCGTCGTGTTGGAATTAGGGGCATTTTACGGGTTATTTTAATCCAAATTAAAGCATAAATCATGACATAAAGAGTTGCATAAACATATGCATAATTTATTATGCTTATTCCAAAAGGCATATAGGACATGAGAAAAAACATAGGAGGTTCATAAGAAATTACCCAGAGGCGGGGCCTGTTCCGAGGGAACCGGATGCACCGTTACTTGACATCGCTAGTCAAGCGTGTTCGATGTAGTCGATCAAGGGTCGATGTAGTGCAGATGATCGCAATGCCGATGCGCCTCCAGGAAGTATATGAACGCAGCGAGCAGTTGCGTCTTGCGCTCCCAAAAACTTGATCGCTCCTCTACTCCTCAGGTGCAGAGTCTCGATGAGGACGTAGCTTCGGAAGGCCTGCTCTTCCGGCGAATTCCGTGCACACAGAACGCCGGAACGGAGAAGAACAAATGCACAACGCAGCAATGGAACCTTCGTGTGTTGTTCACGGAAGACAATGGAGGGGTGCCTCCCTTATAGGTACCATATGTGACCTTTGGTTGCCATGGTTAATGCCACGAAAGAGCACTACGAGAAACCTTTGGTTACCCAACTCAATGCCATCAAAAACCACCATAAGAGAGACATTTGACTGCCATGTTAATGCCATGAAAAAACATCAAAGATAGACCTTTGGCTGCCTATGTCAATGCCATAAAAATGCCATCAAAGATGGTCCTTTGGCTGCCCAGCTCATTACCATCAACGTAGTAATTTCTATCCATTGAGATGTATGCTGCTATGTTTGATGACAACAATTCAATGGTCACAAACCACCAACCTTTGCTAGTCACTAACCAAGTATTAGTTACTAGTCATCAAGCCATGATCAAAATAACAAAGCCTTCTCAACTTCCATATGTCATGTGCCTTGGGATTTATTGATTGTTTCTAGTAGGCTATTGGCCCAATTAATCTAACACGCCGCTGCTCGCGAACTTGCACAACAAAATGAAAAAAAGAGTGCGCACAAAAAAAAAAACTTCATCGCGGAAGGTCGTTGCTGCCCGCAAACGTGCGCACAGCAAAATGGAAGAAAGAGCGCGCACGAAAAAAACAAAGACGTCACAGCAGCCAGCAAAAAAAATTGAGGCCGCAAGAATTCGATCCCATAACCAGTTGAGCTGAGTTTGGTTGATGGCTTAGAGTACCGACACTGCTATTTAATAAGGTAGACGTAGAAAACTTTACATTAATTAATAACATTTTAGTATGCTAAAATGTGTCATAAACGACTCATCCGTAAGAGATCTGAAAAAATATCCGTAAAGGACAGTGTCGCGGTGGCTCACATGTCCTCAATACAAGGATTACCTCAGTTCATCCGATCGACGACGAAGAACGGTTTGATCGAGTGCAAAGGCCAGTAGTACAGGACCCCACCCGCAATGCATGCACGCACGAACGGAACCCACGGTTGTTGGCTTGTTGCCCACATGGCTACACAGCAATACAGCATTACAAATTAAGGTCTCACTAGAATAGCAAACAGAAACAACATAAGATGAGACCAACACATGGACACCGCAAGGCTTGCTGATCCGTGCCACACCTTAGGCGTGTTTAGTTGATGGGAGAAAAAATACTTTTTTCTGGAATGCGTGATCCGTGAGAGATGAATAGAAAAGGTGAAAAAAAAAACTTTTTGAGATGCGTGTTCTATGAGAGAGATGAATAGTAAGTAATAAGTCATTTTCGTAACTAAACACATACTACAGAGAGGAGCAACACACACGGCCTGACAGCCGCCTAGGCCGTTTCGGGGATCAGAAAGCAACGACCGCTGATCGATCGATCAGCGTCCACACGTCCACGTCTGCTCTACCTAACAAGCTACAAGTGGTAGCTGCTGGCGACTGTGGGCGCCCACTTCTCCTCGCACCTCGGCCCGGGATCACCCCGGTGCGTGTCAAGGCAGCGGTAGCGGTGCGTGCCTCCCGAAGACGACGACGACGAGCCGGCCTCCACCTGCTCGCAGCGCTCGCAGGCGCGGGAGCAGCGCTTCACGACGTCCCAGCAATGGCAGACCGGAGGCTGCGACCTGGTGCAGATGGGCAGGCTGCAGCACTTCCACGGCCTCTTCTCGTTCTCGTCGCCGGCGGCTTTCCTCTTCCCTTCCTCGCCGGCGGCCATCATCCTCGTCCCCGCGGCGAGGCTGCTGCTGCTGCTTGCGTCGTCGTGGCACCGTGGCCCTGGCTGCCCCTTGTACCAGTCGGCGCAGGTGCGGCTCATCGTGTCGCTCGTCTTGTCGCACTGCTTGCAGGAGCGGGAGCAGCGAGATACCTTGTCGAGACACCGGCAGATGGGCGGCTGCGACCTGGTGCACACGGTGACGTCGCAGCATTTCCATGGCCTCTCCTCGTTGGCGCCCGTCGCGCTCGCCATCGCCGCGACGACATCAGCAACGCCTTGTAGAGTGGAGACACGTACGTACGGACAGCAGACCGATTATATATTAGCCTATAGTCACGACTTACGCGACTGCACGAAATATATATATATTAGCAACGACATCCAGGTGTCGCCTCACCTCTGACGTCGGTGGGAAGGCGAATGGCGTCCATGCCGTCGGGGACGACGACGTCGACGGCCGCCGCGGAGGTCCCGGCGGCGACGAGGAGCAGCAGTGGCAGTGCGGCCTCGAGCCAAATCATCGTCACCGGGACGGAAGAAGCAACGCCTCTCGCCATGCGGCTGCCTCAACCCAGTCGTTTACGTATACTAAACAGGTAGAGGTCGCAACTAAACGCTCGCTCAAGCAGCTCAGCTGATGAGTTTGAGCTTCAGTGCCAGTGGTGTGGCAGTGCCATGCATGGAGTGAGGTCATAAATAGCTCCCTGTGACCAATGAGGAAGCGGCATGCAGACAGACACGCGGCGTCCTCGCCCTACATGGAGGCGAGCGCATCTGGACACGTAAACACAATTGGGCCACGGCCATGGCTCGTCAGCCTGCATGCACACGCAAGCCTTGCACAAGACTCCAAACAACTGACTGAAGTATGGAGGGCCTCACGTGCCCACATTGACTCATTGAGCGCGACTAGCAAGTCGCATCTCGATTAACGATGATGCCTGTATTGTATTTGGCTACCCCCCTGCGGCCCTGCATGCATGTTGTCTGGAGTCGTGGCAGCTACAGGTAGCTATAGCATACCCACGGATTTCCACAGTGCACGGTGATCAGTGAAGATCAACGAAATAATCCACCCATCCACCAGCTTACCACGGCTCCCATTGATTAGTTTGCTCGTGGCCTGCCGTCTACAACTGGCCTGATATTTCTTTCTGAAACTTTTTTCCTAGTATTTCTTTCTGAATTTTTTTTTTGCTGGGAGCTTGGAACAGTTTTCTTGAACAAATTGTCTCTTTGATCATGAATTCATGATTGGTTAGTTTCCAAAAATTACTCAGCCAAAATGCAGATAAATCTATAAAAAATAGATTTGCCCTTAGCATTAGAGGAAAATATTTGGCCATCAATATGAAAACTACTCCTGTCGGGTCAGAGACAATTTTGCGTCCCCACGGAGCCTGGCTCCCGTGCTCCCGAGCTAAAAATAACTTAGTTGTGTTACTATGCAGACACCGGGCAACCGATGAAGGGATGAGCAGAGCCATGCTGCATGCATTCTTGCAACCAAACACAATGGTGTTGCATGCTCACAGTTTGGCCACGGGCGGCCTGGTGCACTGGTGCAAGCCAGGTTAGGTGTCTCTAGATAACCAATCAAACCCTATGTCAGACATTGATCGGACTGAGTATTTAACTAAGTATTTATCTTAATATAGAAAATATATTTAATTAGTAGCTTTCGATATTTTTCTTTAGACACCTTCTGGTACTGCCATTAGACGTTTAGGAAGGGCTCTTATTTTTTTCCAACCTCCTTTATTTCGTTATGTTTTTGTGCATAGTGATATTTTTCTTTCACTTATGCTGTTTCCCTCACCACGAGGGCATGCCAACATGAAACTGCTGATGAAATGATACAAAAAACATGGATATAGTCCCAGTCCTCGCTTATTTTATCCACGTTTGCCTGATGGCTGGAAACAGAAGTGACAGGAACGGGAAACAGCATAAAGGAACAACAGGAATTCAGGAAACATGCAACAGAAGCACGACTAGCTACAAACTAGCTAGTATCTGTTATTGACCTCTAGTAGTGAACTTCTTTTTGTTGAGAAACCTCTAGTAGTGAACTTGAGATAGCCATGACCGTGGAAGACGCGCGTCTGCCTTCTTGCCTTCTTGAGTTCTTGTGCACACAACACGTCATGCGTGCTCATGCATGGGTGGTGCAGCTTGGCCCGGGGCTGATGCCGCTATATCCGTCGAGGCAGTAGTAGCTCTGGCTGGCCACCAGCTCGTAGCAGCTGTTGCAGGTGCACTTCTTCACCTTGTCCATGCAGTACCACACCACCTTTCCCTCCGTCGTCGGCCCCGTCACGGACTTGTCGCAGCATTTCCATGGCCTCTTCTCTCCATTTTCACCCTCCGTCGTCGTCGTCCCCCTCACGATGCGTGCCATCTCTTCAGGACCTGTGGGCAATTGCACCACGAAGTTTGCGCGCAATAATCAGCCGTGTGAATAATAATTCCTCCGTTTCAAATTATTAGTCATCCTAAGTGTAAATTTACGACATCTTCTATGCATGAGCCTATATATAATTGTCTAAATTCATAACATCATCAATGAATTGGAACGGATAGAGTAGTGAAGAACCAAAACCACAGTACCGCGAGCAAAAACGTATGTTTGCACGGCGAGTTGAAGAACACTCTCTCACCTGATGCGGTGGTGTCGCTGGGGAGGCGAATGGCGCCGTCCGCGTCGTCGCCGGCCACCGCCGCGGCGAAGAGCCCGGCGACAAGGAACAGAAGCAGCGCCGCGATGGAAGCGACTCTTTTCTCCATATGGATGCCCCTCTCACTTCACTCTCAGTCGTGTGGTTTTGAGCTCTTTTGGTGACAAAGGGAGGTGGAAGCGAGCCGTATTAATAGTAGCGCACTGTGATGAGGATGAGGCCAGTGGTGGAAGAGCGACGACCTGCGTGGGTTGTGGGTAAGAACACGCGGGGGAGCCAGTGCGCAGCAGTGTATCGTACCGTATCAGAGTTTTTTTTATAGGTCGTGTATCCCAGTTACATGTTAATTAACTCGCTCGCGTGGAACTCACTGATCTCCAAATCTTTTCTTTGCTGCGGGCCTAGCTAGCTACCGAGGCATCACATGCTTCCATCGGCTAGAAGATCGATCATCGAGATCAGATGATCCTTTCATTAGCATGCAGGGTCAGTTTCATTATGCATCAATCCACGTGCAAGACCAACACTGCTTTGCATTGCATGCATCGGGTAAATAAAATCATGGCGACGGCATCTAGATCTGCAAGTAGTACGTGGGCAACTGGATTACCACGCACACACAGGTTACTACACTACTACGCGGTACTACCTTCCTACCACCAGCGAGAGGAAGTATAGAGGCATTCTTGTTTTTACCTTATTTCTATCCGGCTCCTTTTACTGAGCCTGATGGATTTATGACATTTATTAACAAAAGTTTTCAAGGTTTCACTATGTATGCACAAACTTTTTGAATAAAACGAGCGGACATACTTGGAGCCAAAAAGTGAACAAATTGTAATTTGGAACTGAGGGAGTAAGAATATGTAGTTCTTTGACACGAAGTTTGACTTAGGGTAAAATTAGTAATAGTGCTTTGATTTTCAGTCAATTTAATGAGGCTGGATCGAGAGTAAGAGATTCATTATTCTTGTTCATGTATGCAAGTGATGTAAGCGAGAGGGCGGATATGTCATATATGAATCTTTGGGCTATGGGAGAAGGCCCTTGTCCTGGAAGCTCTTGATGCAGTCGTCGAACATCTGCTGCACGGAGAGGAAAGGAGGGAAGCCGAGCGCCCGGATCTTGCTGGTGTCCATCCTGTGCGGCCTGTCGTCCCCCTTCTGTGCGCTGCACTCCGTGGGGATAGGGTACTGCGGGTACCTCTCCCTGAGCGAGCCCAGGATCTCCGACCAGTGCGCCACGTCGCAGGAGCAGATGAGCCTCCCGGATGCCCTCGCGTCCTCCATGGCCAGGACGTGGCACAGCACCACGTCGTCCACGTGCACGAACCCGATCGTCGTGTTCGGGTACTTGCCCAGCTCCCCTGCATTTTTTTTTTGCAGACACGTCCACGTTTGTTCGTGTGTCGGTCAGCCATCAGCGACGTTCGTGCCGTGCGTGCCATGTGCTAGCCCGAAGATCATGGAGATGGACCGTACCGACCTTTGAGCATGGCGAGGACGATGAGTATGGTGCTGGTAGGCCTCGGTCCCAGCGCCGGGCCGATCACGAACGACGGGTTCACCACCACCAGGTCGATGCCGTGCTCCTTCGCCAGCCGCCACGCCTCCTTCTCCGCCACCGTCTTCGCGTACGCGTACCACAGCTGGGTACATCGATCGGTCGTTCAGATCATGCACATTGTCCAATTCAGTTTCGTCAGATCGAGTATATAAGCCACCAATTTGATCATCAGCACGTGAGCACGAGCTGACAAAAACAATACATAATCGATCGGTTGAGTTGATGCGCATATACGTACGTTGTAGGATTTGCAGTAGTCGGCGTCGGACCAGTGTGACTCGTTGAGCGTGTTGGCGTGGCAGTAGCGGACGCAGGAGCAGGAGGAGGTGAACACGACGCGTCGCGGGCGCTCCGGCGCGCGAGCGCACGAGCGCAGCACGTTCGCCGCGCCCCTCACGATGGGGTCCACCAGCGTCTCCTGCACGTCGTCGTCCTTGCCGCCGGCGCCGGCGACCACCACGACGGGGGACGCCGCGTGGAAGACGCCGTCGACGCCGCTCACGGCCTCGTCGAAGCTCCCTTCCACCATCAGGTCGGCGCGCAGCAGCTGCAGCCGCTCCCCGGCGCCCTCCAGCTCCCACAGGAACCCAACCTTCTCTTCATCCTCTGCACATCATCCACGCGTCAGAAGCCAAGAACTGATGGAAACACTAGCTACCAAGAGAAAGAGATGCTGTACGTTGTGTACCTGGATCTCTGACCGTGGCGCGAACCGTGTGGCCGGCGGCGAGCAGCGCCCGGATGAGGTGAGACGCGATGAAACCCGTTCCACCAGTCACACAGTACTCCGGCATCTCTGACGAGTTGGGCTTGGGCAGGATGCTGATCTATTGCAGCTACTCGCGTTCTCCGGCCGTGTGTTTCTGCGATTTTGTTCCAGCTACTAGGTCGTGCATATGTATCCATGCCATGACACAATTGGTACAGGCCGTCACCTACGCGATTGCTTTACTTTTCCCTCTTGAAATCTTGATGAGATGAAAGAAGATCCGTTGGCCGGCCGGGCGCAAAATAATTTTACAGCATTGGGATGGATTAGGTTGGTCATGGGAAGAAGACTCCTGATCCAATTGCAGAATGCTGGCGATATGTCATGACATGCACGGGGAGTTTATGCAACACAAAACATTAAAGACAAATGCTATCTATATATCCGTAGAGAAATGAAATATTTATTTAATGGGAAGAGATAAAATGTTCTAGAAAAGACAGGCGTGACGTATTTTTCTTTACAATCTGTCAAATTTGAAATTATCTATTTAAGATGATTTTTCTACCACTGATCCATATAAATTTGTGCTATTGAATTTCATGCAATGGTGGAAAAAAGTTATAGTATAGTATATTCTATTAGCTCATCATAGACTTTAGAAATTCTCACATTAACTAAATAGAGAAAAAGATAAGTTAATCTGACGGTAAGGTTGTGGATCACCATCGTAAATTGCTCTTTTTTTCTTTTAGGAAAACCATCATAAATTGTTAGCAAAGCAAGGAAAACAAGGCCCACAAGCCGACTGTAAGCTTGTGGATCACCATAAATTTGCTATGTGGAGGCCCACAAAGCAAGGGCCAGAAGTTCACTGGGCGAAGTCCACAAAGAAGACGAATTGAGTCCATTTACCTTTTCTTTTTCTATTTTTATAATACCAATAAAACAATTCATTCTATCTACGTTTATATGAGTTCGTGACTCTTACATGCACTCAACAATTCGAAGGAGTAGTTTCAAGAATTTATGAGAGATCAATATTCAAGAAAATTATCCTAAACACTTTATATGATATAGAATATGTTGATCTATGGAAAAATGTTCTTTCATAACAATAAATATGAATTTTCACATGGATTTGCGTCGCATGCTCGCACCCCCCCCCTCTCCCCTTCAAAGGGCACCATTGGGGCTAAATTTAAGAAATGAAAATTACAAGTGAGAAACAATATAATATGGTAATTGTTGAAAAAAAATGTATTATGAAACATTTACAAATTGCAAGTATAACTGAATTATACTCTAAAATGTACCAAGGAACAACTGAACTTTATTGTTGGGCACTATCCAAATATACAACAACATAATGAATTTTTGAAATATGGAATAATGTGAAACAAAAAGTCTACTAGAATAATCCAAAATATATCCCAAAACATTCACTAGAGCGAACGGATAAAAATATGAATATATTATGAAGTAGATAAATAAATGGAAAACATTTATTTATAAAACAGTTCATGAACTGGATAGTTTTATCCAAAAGAATACAAATTAAACGTAGTCCAACCTGTTAGATTTTTCGTGGTGGTAAACGTGTTACATACTTCATCTGTTCTTTGATCATCTCCAGTGGATCGCTCATATCCACCCCTAATACCAAAAGGCTGTTACTCGAGAGATTTTGGTGATAAGAGAGAGTGTTCCAGCAAAACCACCAATCACTTTTCCCCAATTTTGTTTTGCAACTACCAAAAACTCATCTCGTGTCCCCTTAGGTGGTATTTGGATTATGGGAAATATAAGGTGGGATCGGGAAATGAGGTGTGGGAGCCAGGGAGTGGGAATATGAGGTGGGATACGCCTCATTTCTCTTCCCAACCTCATATTTCCCATAATCCAAACACCATCTTTTTTTAGTCTGCTATAGCTAGCAATGGCTAAAAAACTCAAAAGGTAACTATTGGAGATAGAGATCAATGAAAACATTTTGATAATAAGATATGAGAAATGCGTTGGAGATGCTCTTAATAAATGATATTCGAGAGAACTTTTTTGTGTTATTTTTGAAGTAAATATATTTGACCAAAACGTCATTTATTTATTTATTTATAAAAGAGAAAGCACTCGGTAACAGCATAGGCATGTCATTATGTCAACATGACGAATTGAGAAGGCTGATCATCGTAAAGCAAAAAAAAAAGGCTTTATTGATTGCACAAGCGTGTGGAGAACGGACAGTATACAACAGTAACAGGCTAGTGCGCATACTATAGCTTAACTTTTTATTCTCTATCCGTCCATCGTCTCGGCATGGAAGAGACGCATAGCTAAACATGGAAAACAGCAACGGATTATTGTTGTCTTGCAGACGGAGATGCATCATGAGCAAGATATGCATCAGCTCTCAGATGGTGCTGGATGATATATATGGATCAGTTGGGCTTGCAGCCGCATCCTTCCGGGAGGAAGTCGCGGCACATGTAGCGCGTGCCCTTGTCCGTGGGCACGGGGGCGCAGGTCTTGCAGGTGGCAGGCCCGGGGCACTTGGTCAGCAAGTCATCGCAGGTGTACACCCCCGACCAGCTGTTGCAGAAGCCGCAGCTGCACGCCTTCTTCTTCTTCGCGCTCGCGCCCACAACGCCTGCATCATGCGTTTATTTGCGTTCAGGAATCATGTCACCAATTCGATCGTCAGATGAATCAACAGCTAGTAGCCTAGCTAGATGAGATATTCCAGCATCAAGATGCATGAATGAGTATGTAACTACGTATATATCTTAATATATACGACGTACCGTTTCCTTCGGTCCCTACGGCTGCAGAGACAAGAACGGCCTGGAGAACCAGGATCGCCAGGAGGGTGCTGGTGATCTTCATCTTCATTCTCTCCACCGCTTGCTAGCTGCCGGACACTGCTGTGCTTAGCTTGGAGCGAGGAAGAAGAAGGATATTTTGAGTTGAGTTTGTAAGCTCTGTGGATCGGCTAGGAGCAGATCAAGTGGGGTAAACTGTAGAAATCGATTTCTATGTGATTCATACCTTTGGTTATCGATGACTCGTTCGTCGATGGAGGCTGCGCACGGGCAGCGACGGTCGGTGTAGTCCCGTCGACGAGGTTGCAGTGGCGGCGCCGGTGGAGCTTCCCATCGCATACAGCGCCTCCTTTCGATCGGGCTAGGGTTTGGAGGTGGGGAATGGACTGTAGCGGTGAACCTCGTTCTCTGTGTCCTGGACCCACCTCCCTATTTATGGCACTGCGCGACAGGGGCCCACCAGCCTTATTGGGCTGGGCATCCCCGATCAGGATGCGAGGTCAAGGGTCCAATGGGCCTTTGGGCCTATTGGGTAGAGATCATGCGTGGCTCGCCCTTAAACCCGCGTGTTGATCTGAGAAATGTTTATTTTTTTTATTATTACATGCACTCTTTATGAAGAAGATTTGACTAAATTCAGATACATGTTTAATTTGACCAAAGTCAGATTAAGCATGTGTTTGTTACAGAATATTCAGAATTATTTCTGAATTTGATATAGAATACGAGCCAATACTGACATTCTGGGAAAATCCCTGCATGACAGGGTAAAGTATAAGAAAGGAGTTATCCTGCATGACAGGAGATATATATGATGACTCATGTGATTTTATTGGATCATACTCTCAGACAAAAGTATGGAGTAGCTTTTATGCTATCCTAGTATAGATCATGCACTTTCACGTGCCATAGTTAATTAAGGACTCAAGAGTCTCAAAAGAATTAAAAGATTACAGACGAACCTCAAGAGAAGAATGATATGCAAGTGTGACTTGCGAAAGAATTATTGATAAAGAACTCTTTTGTGAATTGAGGAAAGTGTACTCCCAAATAAATCAGATATAACATTGTTTGCATGATATGCTCATGTGAATAAGTTGCAGAAGTTATGAATGGTTTCGAAATTGTGGCAGAAGAATTCACACCACATTTCGAGGGGGAGAAATGAAAGACAATTAAGAAAGATATTTATTTCCCCATACTCAGATAAAAAATGTGATGCATAGTATGCATCTAAAGTGATCTATAAATGATCGTTCAGGGGAGTACGACGGTCATATTGATGATACCCCTAAAGTAAAGAAATAGATGTATTCCTGGATCTTTCACTATTCCGGAATACTGAGATACTAAGATGGTGCTTAAAGTGCCATATATAGAAGAAAGTTTCAACAGAGTAAACCCAAATAACAAAGTTTAAAGATACCCCATATTTGAAAGATGGAGATATATGGGGGAGCATGGTATGAACATACCTAAGGCTCAAATAGATTGTATCCGGGGGAGCATGTTGTTTAGCTCTATAAGAAGATTAATAAGTAAATTATATGTTGCCTCTTAGCAATGGAAGACAGTAGAATCAATTACCTTTTGGTAATAAAGAGTAAACAAATCAATTACCTTTTGGTAATAAAGAGTAAACAACAACCCCATGTGAAAGAAGTGCCAACAGTTGAGGCCTCGGGTGGTCTCCAAGAATAAGGAAATAAGATTTACTTGGTGATTAGAAAGTGAAATTCAATTGGAGGATGATCACGTCCTATTTGAATAAGCCATGAGAGGCGCTCGCTCGTCTAAATGGCAAGAATTGATGATGAGTCTCGGAGATGTCTGGGACTCAAAAGTAATTCCCAATGGAGCCAAAACAGTAGACTATAAAGGGTCTACAAGATGAAATGTGACTCCAAAGGGAATATGTCAAGACAAAGCGCAACATAAATCGGAAGATTTGTGCAAAAAAGAATGAATAGATAGTGGCACACAATTATCTGAGTTACATCGGATGAAAGAAAAGGTAGCATTCACAAAGAGGATTTCAATGAAAACTGAAACATGGCACACCTTATGGTTTTGCTGTGGAACTAAAAGAATATAAGAGATGTTGCTTGAAGAGATCTGTTATGGACTAGAGCCAAGGCTCTAGATAATACTCTAAAGAATTAGTTTTTTGGGTTAAAGCAAATGAGAGGATAATATATTTGTGCAAAGATATAGAATGGGAAATTCATTTTCCAATCCTGTACATGTGGATGACGTCCCACTTGTCAGTGGTGATTTGGATCTACTACAGGAGGAGAAGAAGTTATTGTCCTCAAAGTTCAAAGAATGTTCTTGGTAAAATGTCTCTGTTTAAAAGGATTGAGATTCACCGAGATAGAATAGAAGGGGTTATTGAGAATGATGTATAGGCATGCTAAGAAAATCCTATAAAGAATGCATGTGAGAAAAATATACGCCTGTTCTTATGAGTCAAGGGTAATAAATTTGGAACTTTACCGTTCCAAGAATCAATATGAAATAGATCAAAAGAATATGGTACCATATGCTTTAGCTGTTGAAAGCTCAATGAATGCAAAAGAATATTGTTACCCTGACATAGTTCACGAATCCGGGTTGTTTTGGCAATGTCCAGTCCAGATATAGATCATTGGAATGGAGTAAAAGAACATCGGCCTCATGCTAAGTTGAAAAGATCAAGTGCTCTCAAAAGATTGCGAGTACAAAGACAGAATCTGCGCGCTAAGTTGAAAAAAGATTAAGTACTCTCAATGGTTGAGAGTGCGAAGATAGAATACGCGAAATGTTTAGCGAAATCCACAATTGTCGCTAACTTTCGCGCTTGGAGTTTTTGTGTGGAAAACCTCCAAAGAATGAAACATTTATCATCATTGTGATAAAAGATATGACTTAGCATGATGCAAGGCTGAGGGACAGGAAATATGGTTTAAGAAAACCCGTGCCCAGAGTAGATAATGGTTAATAACAGCTATGACCATTCAAATTATCCGATCCTTTGACAACGAGTCAAGTGTGGCGCCAAACGCATTGACACAGAAGTACGTGTTGCAAAGGAGAGAGTCCGGAATCGTATTGAAATGCATTGTGCATAAAAGTAACAGACAAATGTTAGTGGATCCGCTCATTAAAGGCTTACCGCCCAGAGTCGACATGGGTTCATGGTATAGTCTATGACTTCCGGACAACAATAAGGCCCGAAAGAAATAGAATTTGTTTCAAAACAGAGAGGTGTATTGTAGCTTTTGATTCTATCGGCGATTAGACCGTGACGATGAGACATGCTCTATGCATTAATCTGTGATGGAACGAGTACATTAAAAAGAATTGCTTCGAAGCATAAGGTTAAAAGTATAAGATGAGATCAAGGGGGAGATTGTTAGGTTGATCTCTACCCCAATAGGCCCAAGGGCCCATTGGACCCTTGACCTCGCATCCTGATCGGGGATGCCCAGCCCAATAAGGCTGGTGGGCCCCTGTCGTGCAGTGCCATAAATAGGGAGGTGGGTCCAGGACACAGAGAACGAGGTTCACCGCTACAGTCCATTCCCCACCTCCAAACCCTAGCCCGATCGAAAGGAGGCGCTGTATGCGATGGGAAGCTCCACCGGCGCCGCCACTGCAACCTCGTCGACGGGACTACACCGACCGTCGCTGCCCGTGCGCAGCCTCCATCGACGAACGAGTCATCGATAACCAAAGGTATGAATCACATAGAAATCGATTTCTACAGTTTACCCCACTTGATCTGCTCCTAGCCGATCCACGGAGCTTACAGAGTTGTGTCACTGGCTCACTCACTGACTCACTGCTGGTCGAGGCACACCACTAGAGACTCTCTCTGCATGTATATATAGGCGCCGGGCGTCCAGATCGGAACACACGGCATGTGCATTTTGCTGCAATGAGGACCCATTGTTGACCAGATACTTTTCCATTTTCCATTTTTAAAAAATGAAACATGTTATGCGTGTCCGACTGGAGTCTGGAGGCGGCTGTTTGTACGTGGAACTGGAATCCATATCCATCTGTACCACGTACTCCTAGCCGGCTAGCTTGTCGGCAATTCAGCACGTAGTACGCTGGTCCAAACTGGACTGCGGTGACACGGGAGCGCGCAATCACACAGATCTAGCAGCCTAGCAGGAGTAGTTGGCTAGCAAACAGCAGCTCGATCGATCGATCGAGCAATATAATGCCGCATACTGGAGTAAAGGTTGGTGCAGCACTGGATCCCACCAGGGACAGTGGATCTGCCTGCCCATCGCCATCGATCGTGTTTCCATCTCTTTCTCCTTCCCCGGCGAGAAGCGGCGACCTCTCTCTGCTCCGCATCAGCTGCCAATGCCAAAGGCTCTTAGAGGCAGGGCCGGTACAGAGTTTTGGGTCCGGGGCGAAACTTATACTGGAGGCCCCTGTAAAGCATAAAAACATCAAGCTTATTTTATATAAGTTGGTGATATTACGCATTTGTGTTGTATTTACTTGTCCAAACAATAGTATACATGCTGCTGTATCTAACCAGCTTTACTAGATTTTTTTAAAAAAACAACATTAAAAAATTAAGTTGGGTCTAATTTGTGTACGAGAAATAGGAAAGAATGAAAAAATGTACTATAAGGAACCAAATGCTAATCTTATTACTTAGTGCTGATATTTTTCCTAAGTCGTTGATGGTGCAAAGGATAAATTGATAGTGGAGAAGAACCACCGAATGGGTGGTTGGATGAATTCGAACCAATTATTTGCTTAGCTAAATTAGGTACTTGGTACTTATATTGAGTACTTGGCTTGGGGCCCTTAGTATTTGGATTTGGAGGCCCAGGGCGGTTGCCCAGGTGACAACACTACAGGGTTGGTTGTGTACGGGGTGAGATTCGTGAGAGTGAGACTATTCTCCCACTAATATAATACCTCATCCTAAGCTGAGATGCCACAAAATCAATGTTGTTTGGAAAGGATATATCAGAACTATCTATCCATTGATGTTACTTCCATATACTGCATTCATATAATTGGACTGGTGGTTGATATAAATATTTGAAGTTTGACATTTATTTAAAACCCTCGTACTCCTACTAAAAATATTAGGCCATGTTCACATTTCAAACTAATCACTATTCATTCTAATTTTTCACTATTCAACTATTTTTTCCTCAAAGAAAATACGCTTCATTAGACTTAGCTGAAGAATACTAGGCGAGAGTAGCAAAGGGAGATCTCGTGCAGCGTGCGGCGCTACAGATGATGCTGGCATGCACCCTCACCGAAAGCATGTAGATCTACTCCCTCCATCCCAAAATTATAGTCTTTCTCACTTCTCGAGAAAATGGTACGGCCAATTATATATAAAAATATAATAAATTTTATGGTACACTATAGATATCACTAGATAGATATTAAGATCCAGTTTTTTATAAAAAAATATTTGAAGATCTAAATATTGCACGTATTTTCTACAAACCTAGTCAAACTCGTGGCACGAACACCCAAAACGACTATAATTTTGGGACGGAGGGAGTATGTATAACCAAACCCAGTTAATTGTTTTTTTTTTGAGAAACTTATAGTGACCGTACTTTGGCAATTAGTTGTATGATGGCACAGTGTGCAGATCAGTTGCTCGTGTTGCACGTTATCAGCCGAATAAAAGGTATGGGACGCGGTGCTGGTGTAGATTGACGGGTTGCTTGTATGCTTGCTAGTCACGTCGGCCATGCGCGACATCCATTTTTTAGGATTTTATTCCGATCACCGCCAACAGTCTCCCTAAAAAAACGCACTGGCTCGCCAAGTTCGCGACCTGATTTTCAGCCCTATGTTCACGCCGTCACGCGTCGCGGATGATGTCGATCACGTTCCTATTCAACCCGCCAAGGTGATGGGTCGGTCGTGTGTGGATGGATGATGATTACTTGATTAGCCTATGTAATTTCTGAATGGACCAGTCCTTCATAATTGTAAGTTCTGAATGGGCCAGTCCTTCATAGCCCAACACTCTGGTCTGTCGGCTTAGTGTTTTTTTAAGAATGAAAAGTCCTTGTTTCAGACTCCCGTTATACACACTATTTTCAGCAAATTACTATATCATTTATCTAAAAAAGCAAATTACCATATCACGTTATTAAAATATTTTCTCTCACCCTTATCAATATTTTATTTCATTATTTTCAACCGCTGTAGCAGACTAAGGAAAACCATAAGGAAGTGAAGATTAACTACTAGCTCATCAGTCGATTGAAATCTTAAATATCGCAATGAAGATGTGAAGTTAGGGTTTAGAGGTTTAGGACGGGGTTTACATGTTTCCTCCGGCCCTAGAGGAAGCTTGGGAGGCTCGGCTGCTTGCGTTGGAGGTAGAAAAGCCAAGTAGTGGAGGCAGCGGGAGCAAATGGCTCAAATGGGTTAGCACTGGACAACATTGGAGGCCGCCGGAGCCGGAGAGAAGCGCTAGCGGCGAGAGCGGGGGTGGCGGGGTCAGGGATCATACGTGCATGAAGAAAAAACAATGAGAGGAAGAAGGACACAAGGAGAGAGAAGTGGATATGTGGACCATTAGATTAAGATCTAATGGTTGTGGATGGTGATTGAGAGATAACTATTTTTTTTCAACCGGTAGTTGTAGAGATAAATAAAAAAACATTGGTATTCGTAATATGCGCCAGAGCACCTTATATCCCTTACATCATGGTTTTTTTTATTAGTGATGAGAATACGTAATTTATTGGAGATACTTTAAAGACGGAGCACCAATCCAAAATTTCCAAGCATATGCCTAAGACTCCAAGCGCAACCCATAAGAGCATATCCAGTAACACCTATAACTACAAACTGAGCGCAGGTTACTTGTGGTGGAACATTTCTACTAGATTCATGTTCTCGATTTAGCACAGATGTTGGTATTATTTCGATGGTATAGGCAACAATCCAGCAATAGCGAGACTCCTTGTCCAGTCACTCAAAGATGTTCGGTGTCCATGCCATGTGTTCCACATGCGTTGTGAACTTGTGATGGAAGAGTTGTACATCTTGGTTGTGTTGAGAAGATCAAGAAATGTTAGCAGAATTTCAGTTAATCTTGGAAATATGACTATCAAGTATCAAGGATACATGCAAATAAGCACAAGTTTGTCACTATCAAGGAAAAGTAGTCCCCTGCTTTATTTGAAAGTAAACAATCTATTTTGCGCATGTCACCTTGCAATTAAATTGTCTTATTTTGTCTAGCCCTGTACTCGCCAGCGGGCCGGGCTCCACCACATCGTACCCCGCCCTTCCTCTGCCCCGACGCCTCGCTCCTCCTCCACTGGGCGTGTCTGCCTCCCGCGGTCGTTTCCTGGCTGGGTCCTGGTGCGGTGGTGCCCCTTCCAGCCCACGCCGCCGCTCGTGCCATCGGCAGCGAGGAACTGGTCGCCATTGCTCCTGGAGCTGGGACAAGATGATCTCGGATCTCCTCGATCATGTTACTCCGCTGGAAGTTGTGTCCTGGACTCTCATATTTCCCCAGGATCTTGGAAGAGATGCACCCCATGGCCCGCATCTCCTACCGTCAGCTTGCTCGCTCAAAAAAAAAAAAAAACTGAATCAGAGTGTGAAGCTTGTTAAATTCATCGCTCTTCTAGTCTTATTTGCATACGTTTCTGGTTTTCCTACTGCAACATGATAAAAAAGAAACTCACGTCTCTCGCTAAGGAAAACTAAAATCATTTGAAGAAATTCAGAAGCTTACCTGACAATATGGCTTTCAGAACTCAGAACTGAGAAACATCACGATGCCTTCCTCTTGGTTATTGAACTGACATCCGACATTATGCAATTTGTACTAGAATCCGCACTAGGTTGGAAATTCATTAAGCGATTGATTAGCAGCAAGACTAACAGAACCACACATGAATAGATCCAATCATGGATGCTAGTGGGTTAGAAAACTGGAGGTGGGAATGGGGTGGAGAATTCTAAACGGAAGAGGATCATGGGATCATGGGCTCTAATTCAACAAGTGTTTTTTTATGGATGAAGAATTGTGGCCTTCTTACCGGAAGCACCACCAACCCATGTTTGAAAGCCTGGACATTGTTTATTAGTGGGCGTTGTTGGAGATTAACCTGGGATTTTTATGGTTATTACATCATTTTTGCCATGCAAATGCTATGGTTGATGTTTGTTGTGGGCGTACCTGCGTCCAAATGACGGTCCATTTGTAAGGAACAGAACGCTCAATGGTCGTCGTTCTAGATTGTGAGCCTCCACGAGGTATCAGTTTGTTGGCACAAGTTGATCGATGAAGGGCTTTGCATGGAATCCACTATCACCAAGCTTTGGGCTGCTTCCGAGTTCGGAGCAAAGGAATTTTATGTGATCAATCACAATTGTTAATTGATTCATGATGGCAGTGCGCAGTGGTTATGGGGAAAAGTTACCTCAGCTGGGATCTTAATTTCATTCATGTAAAAAAGGCATTACGGCTTATAGATACTTTCTCCATCCCAAAAAGCTGCTAGTTATAAAAAAGATAGAGCACTTAGAAAATGCATATTATTGATTCCACGAAACGAAGGCTGATCATTAAAAGAAAGAAAACACAAGGATCTTTATTGATTCCACGAGCGAGTGCTATTGATGAGAGGTCTTTTACAACGCACAATACTACTATAAAAAAGGACTAGTATATAAGAATCTGACGGCTGAGATTAATTGTATATTATTGTTCGTTGACCAGTAGTATAGAGTAGTATAGGGTACCTAGTATAGTAATATAGGGGTATTATTGGAAAAAAATAAATGGCATTGTTGTAGTTTTATTTTAATATCAGCACTTCCAATTAATTAGATATAGTTTTGTATCTTTGTCAAATTTCTAATTTTCTCATTTCATCATGTGTGCTACGTCTGCCCACTGGCGGCCGCCTAGGGTTCCTGGCTCGGGCATCAATCGCCGGCCGAGGCGCAGCGCCGGAGGTCTCCCGGCAAGTCCCGTGCCTGACTCACCGCCACCGGGGCCGAGAGGCGGCTCGCATACCCCGTCGCCGTCGGATCCTATTCTACTCACCAACTTATTGTGTCTCTCCTCGTGGCCGGCGACGAACCTGCCGTCCCTCCCGCCAGCTCACCTCCCATGGCCCTCCCCACGTACCGCCGCCCTCCAGCCTACCACCCGGCACCAGTACAGCAGTACTACTCAAATCTGGGAGGCAATCGGATTTGTCTTGCAGGCCAGTAACCGCGACCGGCGATACGAAGCAGCCGAGAAGAGCATGGAATCGTCGTTCATCAAGAAGCATTGGGTGTTCATACAGAAATTGCTGCACCCGTAAGTCCATGATCTCGACACATGCCTTCCGTCTCAGGAAAGAGCATTTCTTCAGTTAACTAATGAGCATCTTCAGTTTCGTCAATTATGCAGTCTACAAACAGAGGAACTGAGGAAGTCGACATTCAACACACGAGCTCGTCGACTTCAATAGATAGCAACCATATTGAGTTGATTATTTTTCGACTTTAAGAATACTTTGTTTTAATTATTTTGTTTAAGTTAGTGACCTTTCGAGTGGATATAGGTGATATGGTCCAGTTCTGTAAGGAACATGAAAGAATGGATATGGGCGATATGGTCGAGTTCTGTAAGGAACATGAAAGAAGAGAACTCGAGTAGAAGTGTAGAACCCTAGATTAGAATGATAGATATAGTCCCGCCATCAAGTTGTCGGTGTTTGTATCGGTGAACTCATTAACTTGCCTCCGATTAAGTTTCTGCAGTTGATGTTCTATCATTTTTTCTCCCAGTGTTCTTGATTGAAAATCCCTCTGCAGTTCGATCTCTTCCCCTTGGTTCTTGACATGTCGAATAATGCAACAATGAATTGGCATACCGAATAACAAGACACGGATGAAAATGGTGAAACATTTAGTTGATGGATCGAGAAACAACCCTGCCATACCAAATAGGAAGGATCACAAGAAACACTCGAATGCATGGGAGAAATTCAGCATAGCTAAATAAGACACTGATGTACAAATTAATGACATTTACATTACTTTTATGCAGGGCCCAAACAACTTGGGATATGCATAGAAGTTGACGAGTCTAACACGCGACACGTTAGCTGCTACACACCCATGGGACAAGGCCGAATTCTGCAATAGGATTAAAAGACAAAGGATTAACAGTTTATAATATTTTATTGGGGACACCAACGTCTCATTTCTTTTCTCTCACTCGAATTACAGTTCAACACAGCCCGGAGAACTCCGGCTTCCCACCAGCTGATTCCATCGCTTGCACCTGCGCAGTCCACTCCCTCATACTTGGGCGCCCCATCTCATCTCTGTACCATCATTGTCTGAACATCAGCAATGGAGGGGTGCTTGCCAATTGCTTCAGCTTTGAAATACATGTCTGGCGCTCCTCCTTGTTGTGTGGGCACAGAATGTGCCAGTTTTGAACCAGACCAGCTATCATCCCCAGTAAGACTTCCATGCTTTGCCAAGCCAGGTTCTGAAAACAGGAGCATTTCTTAGTTTCCAAACCCACAAAGGGTAGCTGAACTAATGATATTTACCACACAAAACTTGTTGCTACTAAGACAACATGAACCAATTGATTCAAACGACATGCCAATATTCATACCTACAACCTGAGAGATGAACTCCCACTCTTTTGGTGACTGCTCACTCAAAGAAAAGATGGTGACTTGTTTCCATCTCATCACAGAACAAACTGGTTTTAATCTCTATATTTTGTCTCTTAGCAAGATTATCTCTAATCAGGACCTTATTTTTAGACAATAACCAAAGAAAAAAAATGCACCCTAGGGGGGATCTTCAGACTCCAAATATTTGAAACATACACTGGAAGTACACCTCTAAAATTATAATCTTGTATAGAAACTGTGAAGAATATACGCCATTAGAGTTAAATTACCAAATCATGGCATCCTTCTCGTTACTTTCATCAGTTTACTCAGCTTAATGAATTGACAGAACAAGTACATTGAAAACATGAACAACTTCCAAAGTTTTGATGATTCTCTATGATGGAAGTACCACGAGGAGGAAAAACAAGAAATACATGGCTCATTTGCATAGCTTGAGCTTCTTGAAGAATAAATAAACCTGCGACTTTGGGTAGGCCGGCAGGGTGCTGCGGCTATGCATGTCAGGATGTAGGTTGTTCAATCCACAGCTTTATGCTGCACACCAGCTGCTTGCAGCCTCTCCGCCAAGTTCTTCAGCTGTCTCTCCTTTCACCTCCAATGTTACCTATACAAAAACAATACTCACAATAATTTTTATTATTATTTTCGGAATGAAGGAGACTTCAAATAAACAACGCAATTAACACAAATTAGCATATACAATGTCCTCCAATACAGGTAGGACCTTAATAAAACCACTAAAGCATGATTTTAAGAGCAGATGCAAGACAATGCCAAAGTTTAATCATGATGCAGACATGCAGTAGTAAATGATGGCCATGGTTCCCTCAAGTGAGCAATGGTTTCGTGTGCAAATCAATCAGCCAGACATAATGCGGAAACTCAAGGTCATCGACAACAAAAGTGAGATGCGCAAGACGCTGGAGTTTGAGTGAGGCAAAACTTCAAACACGCCTTGTGCATCCTGTCGAGGTTGTCCGGCAACAGCTCGTGCATGAGGATGGAAACTGGGGCCATCTACGGCGGGGGGACTGAGGCGGCGGCATCACGGCGAGGATGCCCCTTCCGGTACCACGTAGATATAGGTCCGTGAATCTGTCACCGGGGAAGCCGGGACGGTGGCCGTGCAGGGGCCGGCGGCGGTGGGCGGTGACATGTCGAGCCGGGGAGGGCGAGTCGCAGCCGGGGCGTCGGGAGGGGAGGGGAGGATCGGTGGCGGCTGGCACGACGGCATTCAAGTGGCGGCGTAGGTGAGTCGCGGCTGGGCGTCGGGAGGGGATGATCGTGGCGGCGCGGCTGCCGGCTGGGACGTCGGGACGCGGAGGAACGGCGTCACGAGGGGATGGGAAAAATTAGATGCTTACTAATTACCAAGGTACCCTTGATTATGGACCGTTAGATGCTTGGTAGTATTGTGCGTTGTAAAATAGCTCATTGATGAAAATGAGAATTGTACTGACAGTAACAGGCTAGTACATCCGACTTCATCGATCTATTCTCCATCTCGACTGGGAAAGAGAAACATAAGAAACAGGGATGATTTCTTCGCGCGCGGCGTGGACGGAGCACGCATGATGCGTCGTCGCTAACTAGAGCTTTTGTGCCTGCGTCAGCTTTGCCCTCGATCCGGGAGGCGATTTATATTAGGTGGATGATGAGTTGGACTTGCAGTCGCATCCTTCGGGGAGGACGTCGCGACACTTGAAGCGCATGCCCTCGTACGTGGGCACGGCCTCGCAGCTAGTCTTGCAGGTGGCGTAGCAGCTGGGCAGAAGATCGTCGCAGGTGAGTATCCCCAACCACTCGCTGCAGGAGGTGCAGCCGCACGACTTCCCCTCCATCTTCACGCCCACGCCTGCATTATGTTCGTGCTTGCAGTCAGGCCACTAGGCCAGTCAGTTCGACACACACCGGCTGTGATGGGGTACATCAAAGCGGTTCCAGCGACCGTAAATGTCAACCAACTTTAGAACTGGCTGTGATGCTCTTTTACAGCCGGTTAATTCAAAACCGGCTATAAAAGGGCCGTTTATGTAAGTAGCGACACGCACAAGCTAGCGAAATTTAGAAGATGAAATTTCTAGCATCAAGGTCGGGGCGTGTGCGTACCTTTCCCTTCGGCCATGGCTGCAGAGACCAAAACGGCCTGGAGGACCAGGATGGCCATGAGGGTGCTGGTGATCTTCATCTTCTCTCCGCTGCTCCCTGCCAGGCTCTTGGGATGTCACTGCTGAGGCACACCACTAGAGCAACTGTTCACATATACATATAGACTGCAGATCGGAACATGACACTGGGCACATGCGCTTTGTTGCAATGGGGGCCATCGTTGACCGGGTGCTTTTCGTTTTCCTTTTCTTTTATTTGGTTTGCAGAGACAACATATGTTATGCTATGCGTGTCTGACTTGTAACTATAGGCGCGCGGTTGGCATGCACCATAGTAGTATTAAGGCCACGCCAGCGGTGTGCACCTGTAAGCCTTTATAGTATGGATGACATGAAGTTATCCATAGCATATGCATATGCGTTTTCGAGATATGCTTAATTGGGGGCACCAATAGTTCTGCTGGTGTCCCGATATTCAGGTTTTCCATCAAATGGGTGTGCTGTCAAAATGCTACTGACTATGCTTTGTCACTAGCACGGACTATAAATATTAGGATTCGAAAATGGGATTGGTAAATTGAGTTTTTTAATCTCTCCATATACTCGAATTTTGGTTTGCACAATTCCACCACGGCTTCTTCTTCATCTCCGACGAGTTAGGATTCAGGGTGGGGGTAAGGTTACCTGTGCTCTAGCCTATTAGCATGTAGAAAGAGCTCCCGGGTGGTTGCAGGCTAACGGTGATGGTGGTTGAGACAGCGAGGGAGGGAAGGTGGCGAGGCAGGGTCGCTGGAGCGGGACAGCGGTGGACATGGCAAACACACATCGCACCTTTTGCAAATTTCATAGACGCAGATGCAATACACATGATTGTCCCTATAAATATACGCACATAATCCTAACTAAATGGGCACTTTTGAAAAACTAGATCGGCAAAAAAATAGTGCCGGTTAAATTCTACAATAAATAGAAAAATTTGACGATACGATGCCGATACACCGACGACGGGTTGCTTGTGTTGTAGTATTTCAAGAATAAGAGACATGCTTTCAATAATAAATAAATTGCATATAACAATAACATTTACAATCCCTTGAATAACAATCACATTTCTCAGATGATACATATGTTTATAGATTACATACATGAATAAGTACATTTCAAAATAATAGAAACATGAGCCTACTTTATCCATGATTGTTTTCGAATCCATAAACATGTCAAGAAGTTGAAGAAAACAGATCAAAGACCAAAACATAAGAATAATGTTCATAAATTACTCTCAGATAGTGGGTTGCTTTTACAAGCCTTCCAACACTAGGTGTTGTCAAATCCTCGACTAGTGTGGCACTCATATTCAATATGAACTTAATTCTATACTTCAAAATTGATCAAAATAAAATTCAGTGACAAATGACGCTCATGCAGTAGTAAGAGCAGGTACCACAGATGTGAGCAAGTCTGTACAGAGAACTGAAGTCACAAATTTCATGCACGTGTAAAAGAACACGGGCTACAGTGAGCAGCAGTGGACTCACAGTAGCTCAAATAAAATTAGAGAACCACCAACATAAGCTACTCACTTTTCCAGTCACAGGTAATAATCAGAGCACCGTACAGAGACAAAGTAAGTATAGAATTCAAAGGATAAGCCACACTAGTCTCACAATTCACCACTAATCATCATAGAGTATTTCTCAATCCGTCTAACCATGCAATCACACCCAAGATTAAACTAGCAGATTGCACGATATCAAAATCGAAAGAACAGAGAGAGGCAAAGTAAAACTCACTGCACGTAGAGAGTCTACGTGGGAAGACAAAGCTCAGCGAACAATTGTTCTGTCCCAGAAAACCAATTCCGCCGCTCACGTCCGAGTCGTCGAAGCGGGAGGTTGACGGAGATACTGAACCGCTGTCGATGCAGACGGGAACGTCGACGGCAACGACCCGAGAAGAAGACGAACGCCGCACAGCAGAGGACACAGCACCTGGCCAAGGAGGACGGCGAACAGGGATACGGGCAGCAGCGCGGCACCACACAGGCGCGGCACTGCAGCAGTACAAAATTCCCTCACCAGAGAACTCACCAACGCAGCTCAGGCGACCACCAGAGAGGAGATCAAAGGAGCAGCCAACAGAGAGTGGAGAGGAGAAAACTCAAGTGTATCGAGAAGAGAGAACTTCCCCAGATAAAATAGGCGAGGAGAGGAGCAGCAGCCACTTGAGTCAGAGCACATCCGCACGCCGCGCCCAGGAGGCTCGGAGGCCGTTGCGCCGCCAGCGCCACCACCGCGCATCGCGCTCACGAGCGGGCGAGCGGAATGCTCGCGCGTTGACGAGGAACAGGGGAAAGGATAAGGCTTATCCCCTGCCCCTCTGTTCGATCGCTTCTGGATCGTTCGGTGGCAGCCAGCACCGATGGTTGCTGGGCTGCTCGGTCCAGTTGGGCCTTGTAGCGGCCCAGCAACCATCTCTCCCTTTTTTTTATCCATTTACTAAAAAGGGAAAAACCCCTAAAATGGACAACAATCCCCACCTTTTTCACTTTTAATTTCCTGTTCTATGTCATTGAGCCCTCATACTGTTTTATATACTATTATTCGGCAGAGGTACTTGTTAGGTTTGAACCAAAGCCTATCCTGATGATCTCCAAAAACCCACAGGTAAACGGAGGACTACGCCTTGATCCATAGACCTTAGTGTGAGAAATTTTTGAACATAAGGCACATAGTACTAGGCAGCAAATCTTTTCCTCTAACGGGGCAGTGCTTTACGGTCATGCCCTTTGTATCCATTTACAAGCTCACTAGAGAGAAACCCTGTACTCTCACGGACTGCGACCCCACAGTCAGCTCGCATAGGTAAACTCTTTCGAGAAATTCTGTAGGACAATTTCCGCTTAAAGCTCAGAGTTCATTAAAAGCATATTGCCTAACCTGCCATACAGAAAGAGCACTGCAGCAAATAAGACTCAAATATAAATTGTGCTCTTGGTTTCACAATGCTTCGTTTCCTAGAGCCTGCGTCTCGGGATCTTCGGTCAGACAGGATAGTTATCCGCAGTTGAAACCTTTAACAGGGTATGAGTCCCATTCCTGTACATGCTGCTTGGATTGGCTTTTGGGCCAGTCCCTTGGTGAAAGGATCTGCAAGATTCCTCTCAGACTTGATGTAATCTATCGTTATTACACCAGTCTCTCTAGCACGCCGACACGACTTAAGTCGTCTTTTAATATGCCTCGAGGATTTGTTGTTGTCTTTTCTACTGTGCACTTTAAGTATCACAGCTGTATTATCACAGTATACTAAGACAGCGGGTATCGGCTTTGCTATCATTGGAAGGTCTGACAACAGGTCTCTCAACCATTCAGCCTCCAATGCTGCTGAATCAAGTGCAACTAATTCAGCCTCCATGGTAGACCGTGTGATTATCGTCTGTTTAGACGATCTCCATGACACAGCCCCACCAGCTAAAGTGTACACATAGCCACTTGTAGCCTTCATCTCGTCTGAGTCTGAGATCCAGTTTGCATCACTGAATCCTTCCAACACAGACGGATATCCAGTATATTTAATACCAAAGTTCATCGTACCCTTCAAATACCGAAGTATTCTTACTAGAGCAACCCAGTGCCTCTCTCCTGGTCTGGACGTATAACGTGCCAGCCTGCAAACTGCATACGAGATGTCTGGTCTTGTTGCTCCAGCAAGATACATAAGTGATCCGATGATCTGAGAATATTTTAGCTGGTCAATAGGCTCGCCCTTATTTTTGGACAGCTTATACGATGGATCATAAGGTGTGGATACTGGCTTGCAGTCCATATGCTCAAAACGAGTTAAGAGCTTTTCCACATAATGAGATTGCGTCAGTGTAATCCCATCTTCACCTTTTAATAGCTTGATGTTTAAAATTACATCAGCTTCACCTAAGTCTTTCATATCGAAGTTCTTGGAAAGGAATGCCTTTGTCTCCATGATCATGTCTAGATCAGTCCCAAATATCAATATGTCATCCACGTATAAACATAGAATGACACCTTTGCCCCCAACATATCGATAATACACACACTTGTCGGCTTCGTTTACACAAAATCCGGCAGAGGTCAAAGTATTATCGAACTTCTCATGCCATTGTTTGGGTGCCTGTTTGAGACCATATAAAGACTTAATCAGGTGACAGACCTTGTCCTCTTGACCGTCTATCACAAATCCCTCAGGTTGCTCCATATAAATTTCCTCTTCCAGCTCTCCATTTAGGAATGCTGTCTTTACGTCCATTTGATGAACATGGAACTTATATGCAGCAGCCAGTGCCAAAAGCACTCGAATCGTGGGCAGTCGAGCCACCGGAGAATACGTGTCAAAGTAGTCCTCATCCTTTTTCTGAGAAAACCCCTTAGCCACTAGACGGGCCTTGTACTTTTCTATAGTACCATCAGGTCTTCTCTTCCTCTTAAAGATCCATTTGCAGCCCACGGGCTTGCAACCAGCTGGGAGTTTAGACAGCTCCCATGTTCCGTTAGCTGTGATGGAATCCATCTCGCTACGGACAGCCTCTCGCCAGTAGTCTGCATCGAGTGATGCATAGGCTTCTGCGATGGTGCGTGGTTCTTCATCCACTAGATAAGTGATATAATCAGTTCCCAGAGACTTTTCAGTCCTTTGTCTCTTACTCCTCCTTAACTCTATATCAGGAGTTGGGTCATAGACCGACGAGGGTAGAGAATATGTCCTCTTTGGATCATCTGGGGCCACTACTTCCTTATCTTTCAAAGGATAAATGTTCTCAAAGAATGTCGCATCCCGAGACTCCAAAATGACATTTACAGCGACTTCGCTCGTCTCGGAATGGACCACTAGAAATCTGTAAGCTGCACTGTTATGTGCATAACCCAGAAAGACACAGTCGACGGTCTTTGGTCCTAATTTTCTTTTCTTCGGCAACGGCACATTTACCTTTGCAAGGCAGCCCCAAGTCCGAAGATGAGATAAATCAGGTCTCCTTCCCTTAAATCCTTCATAGGGAGTCACCTCGCGATTGCGTGGCGCCACCCTATTCAGGACATAGCACACAGTGAGTACTGCCTCGCCCCACCAGACATCAGGCATTCCCGAACTTTGCAACAAGGCGTTAGCTAAGTCACACACCGTTCGGTTCTTCCTTTCAGCAACCCCATTAGACTGAGGTGCATACGGGGCTGTGGTTTCATGAATGATCCCACACTCTTCACAATACTCATCAAATATCTTAGAAAGATATTCTCCACCCCTATCAGACCGCAACCTTTTAATTTTCTTATCTAACTGGTTTTCAACTTCAGCTTTAAAAATCTTAAAGTAATCTAGTGCTTCATCTTTGGTTTTAAGCAAATAAATATAGCAATATCTAGATGCATCATCAATCAAAGTAAGAAAGTAGCGTTTACCACCTTTAGTGATTATACCATTCATCTCACATACATCTGAGTGTATTAGTTCTAAAGTAGTAGTATTTCTACCCTCAACCGTATGGAACGGCTTTCTGGGCTGCTTTGCTTGCACACAAATACCACACTTTGAACCTTTCACGTGCTTGTATTCAGGAATTAAAAGCATGTCACTTAATCTTTTAATAGCATCAAGGTTAACATGACATAAACGGGAATGCCAAACATCATGAATGTAACTGTAATTATTACACATCACATTTAATCCAAACGAAGAATGATTGTTCAAGACTGAAAGACGGAACAAACCGCCTGACTCATATGACTTCCCAACAAAGACACCAAATTTAGACAGGATCACTTTATTAGACTCAAACACTAATTTAAGACCCTGTCGTAGTAGCAGCGACACTGAAATGAGATTCCGGTTCATCGAGGGCACATAAAGCACATCCTTCATGACAAGTGTCTTGCCTGAAGTCATCTTCAGACACACCTGTCCTATGCCTCGAACAGCAGCCGGAACACCATTCCCCATCAAGACTGGCCCGCTGGTGCATCCCTGTATAGAAGAAAACATAGACCGATCAGCACAAATATGGACAGTAGCACCTGAATCAATCCACCAGTCATCTGATGAACTTGTCATAAAGGCCTGAGGTACATACCCTACAGGGGTGGGATTAACCACCACATTTCCTTCTTTGCGCTGAGGATGAGGACCTTTGCCCTTTCTGTCACGGCAGCGCCGTGCAATGTGTCCAGATTGGCCACACACATAGCAAATGAAGTCCTCTGCTTTCTTCTTCATTTTCTTGGGCTGCATCTTGCTTTGATTCTGTGCTGAGAAGTTGCCCTTCTTCTTCTTCTGGCTTTTCCCTCCTGCACCCCTCTCCACCATGTGAGCCTGAACCTGCTGGACTGGCTTGTTACTGGCCCTTGCGCGCTCCTCCACATTGATAGCCGCAGTCAACTCAGGGAGAGTCAGCTGCGTCTTCATGTGGCGACGCGCGGTCACAAAGTCCCGCCATGAAGGCGGAAGCTTGGCCAGTATCGCGTTCATCTGAAAGCTGTCTGGCAGGAGGCAGTTATATTGGACTAAATCCCGCACAAGGAGCTGTAACTCCTGCAACTGCTCCATGACAGACCTCCCCTCAACCATCTTGTAGTTGAGGTAGCTCTCAGTGGCAAACGACTCATTGCCCTTGTCCACCTCAGAGAATTCGGACTCTAGTTCAGTCCAGAGGGCTTTAGCAGATTCAAACTTGGAGTACAGGTCAAACAAGCGGTTCGAGATGACGTTCAGCAGTCTGGACAAGCAAGCCTGATTGGCCTCATCCCACTTCTCTTTAGCCTCTTTGGCAGTGGCCTTGGCTGCATCATCAGCATCTGGTGCTGCAGCCTCGGGAACAACCCCTGCCACTACCCAGAACAGCTTGAGATCAGTGAGCCACATGCGAGTTTTGATCTGCCAGCGCTTAAAGCATGCGCCATCGAACACTTCAGGCTTAATGACATCAGAACTGGAAGCCATTGCACGGATTGGTTTTCTGGATTGTTGTAGTATTTCAAGAATAAGAGACATGCTTTCAATAATAAATAAATTGCATATAACAATAACATTTACAATCCCTTGAATAACAATCACATTTCTCAGATGATACATATGTTTATAGATTACATACATGAATAAGTACATTTCAAAATAATAGAAACATGAGCCTACTTTATCCATGATTGTTTTCGAATCCATAAACATGTCAAGAAGTTGAAGAAAACAGATCAAAGACCAAAACATAAGAATAATGTTCATAAATTACTCTCAGATAGTGGGTTGCTTTTACAAGCCTTCCAACACTAGGTGTTGTCAAATCCTCGACTAGTGTGGCACTCCTATTCAATATGAACTTAATTCTATACTTCAAAATTGATCAAAATAAAATTCAGTGACAAATGACGCTCATGCAGTAGTAAGAGCAGGTACCACAGATGTGAGCAAGTCTGTACAGAGAACTGAAGTCACAAATTTCATGCACGTGTAAAAGAACACGGGCTACAGTGAGCAGCAGTGGACTCACAGTAGCTCAAATAAAATTAGAGAACCACCAACATAAGCTACTCACTTTTCCAGTCACAGGTAATAATCAGAGCACCGTACAGAGACAAAGTAAGTATAGAATTCAAAGGATAAGCCACACTAGTCTCACAATTCACCACTAATCATCATAGAGTATTTCTCAATCCGTCTAACCATGCAATCACACCCAAGATTAAACTAGCAGATTGCACGATATCAAAATCGAAAGAACAGAGAGAGGCAAAGTAAAACTCACTGCACGTAGAGAGTCTACGTGGGAAGACAAAGCTCAGCGAACAATTGTTCTGTCCCAGAAAACCAATTCCGCCGCTCACGTCCGAGTCGTCGAAGCGGGAGGTTGACGGAGATACTGAACCGCTGTCGATGCAGACGGGAACGTCGACGGCAACGACCCGAGAAGAAGACGAACGCCGCACAGCAGAGGACACAGCACCTGGCCAAGGAGGACGGCGAACAGGGATACGGGCAGCAGCGCGGCACCACACAGGCGCGGCACTGCAGCAGTACAAAATTCCCTCACCAGAGAACTCACCAACGCAGCTCAGGCGACCACCAGAGAGGAGATCAAAGGAGCAGCCAACAGAGAGTGGAGAGGAGAAAACTCAAGTGTATCGAGAAGAGAGAACTTCCCCAGATAAAATAGGCGAGGAGAGGAGCAGCAGCCACTTGAGTCAGAGCACATCCGCACGCCGCGCCCAGGAGGCTCGGAGGCCGTTGCGCCGCCAGCGCCACCACCGCGCATCGCGCTCACGAGCGGGCGAGCGGAATGCTCGCGCGTTGACGAGGAACAGGGGAAAGGATAAGGCTTATCCCCTTCCCCTCTGTTCGATCGCTTCTGGATCGTTCGGTGGCAGCCAGCACCGATGGTTGCTGGGCTGCTCGGTCCAGTTGGGCCTTGTAGCGGCCCAGCAACCATCTCTCCCTTTTTTTTTATCCATTTACTAAAAAGGGAAAAACCCCTAAAATGGACAACAGCTTGTATACTAGTCACGTGGGCCATGCGAACCATCTGTTTTTCTTTAGCCTTTTTTTAACGAACAGATCATCCTTCGTGTGCCTCACGCTGGTCCGCCTAAGTTTGGTCCACTCAAGTTTGTTCGCATATCCATGATGTCGGATTGTCGGTATGCGGCCCATCACCGGTTTGCAATCGCCTACACATTGCATTCTCCATGTAACCTGTTAAGACAGTCCCAACCCAAACTCTATCTTAGAGTCCATACCTTGGGAATTGTAGACTTAGAGTCCAAATAAGAAACCAAGTCCAAATAATTGAGTGACACACCAGTAAAAAGACATTTAACATAAGACTTTTAGACTCAAGGTAGAGTCTGCGTTGGGACTGCCGTTAATGGGCCAGCAACCCGCATATCGGGCTGTCGAAATTTTCGAGAACATGCCCACGAGGCCACGAGCTCACGACGACACTCTCCCTCCTCCTCACTCAGTCCTCGCCGTTTTTCACCTTAACCACACACCGAGTGCAGTCCAATTAGTTACGTTCCTTGTGGTGGATAACCCACCGAATTCAAATTATTCATTTAGCATTTGTCCTCGTATTTCATTAATTCATACGCTCCAATTATTGGTTTCTAATTACAAAGTTTCCAAGCTTATTCCCCTGCAGAATTGTATTATTCCGACAGACAAAAGTTTGTGCCCTTATGCTAGCAGAGTGCCAACCATGACGGTCACAGCTTCTCCACGGATCCGCACCCGCTGCGCATGTTCGTCGAGCTCTAGGCGCAGCGTTCCACCCCTTGAAGAAGCCTAGATTCCATGGTGACACAGGGAAGCAAATTGTTAGAATTTATATTCCAGCTGCAATTTATTCATACACTCACATTCAGTTGTACAAGAAGTACGTAAGATGGAGACTGTAGGAGATGTGTAGTACCATCTGTGCCGTAAGCCTAGTCTTCCCTAGCTTCTTCGCCCAGTATGCGCCAAGGCACAGTGTACGCTTCCACACACTTGATCCTGTGCAGGAAAGCCAGCAACGAGGCTTCTTCAGAGATGCTCGGTTTCTTCACTTCTTGATGAGCCAAAATGTTCGATGAGTGGTGGGGTTTTCAGTATGGTGTACCTCGTTGACGCCTAGATTTGGGGCGAACAATCGGGTAACGAAATCAACTTGAGACCCGATTGGAGCTGGCCCTGTTATGATCATCGCCCTTTTCGCACATTCCTGAATCTCTTTGAAGTTAGGATGGAGACGGGCGACCTCTTCTCCACGTTAGAAGGAGCACACAACACATTTCCGTCAGTTCCGATGGGAGAAAATTACATATTTGACACCCGAAACAATACGCTTCGCAGTTTTGGGACTCGAAACAATTCATACGTAAAAATAACACTCAAAACGTTGTCCTCTTGATTAAAAAAGAAGAAATACCCTCAGATGTCATGAAAATCAAGAGGACAACGTTTCAAGTGTCATTTTTACGTGTAAATTGTTTCGAGTCCCAAAACTGCGAAGCACGTTGTTTCGAGTGTCAAATATGCAATTTGGTCATGTCCCCTACGTGTTTCTCCAGCCGGTTAATTGAAGCCAAGGTTTTGGGATTCAGTTTGGGGTGAATATTCATATTGATTCCTGGGAATATTCGAATTTTAAAATACTAAATTTGTTTCGGACCCTTCCTATATAGGCGGTTTCTTTCTCGGACCGAACCGAATCACACCCTGCTTGAAGAAAGCGAAGGTTAATTACCATGAGGTCGCCGATCGTGGAGGTCTTGCAGACGTTGACGACGGATGCGCCGTTGAGGGTGTCGGGCATCGTCGGCATCACCTCGCCGGGGACGCATTCCTCAACTGTCGCCACGGGGAAGTCCAGCTCGATGCAGAACCCGCCACGATCAACTCGATGAACAGAAAAGTCGTTGCAGGCTCGTTTACCATTACCAGCCTCCTTCACTAGCAGCCGTGCCGTCAGAACCATCCCTGATAAGGTGACGAACTCGATGGCGTCGGTGCCGCTTCCGACCACGCCGCCGGTGAGCAGGAAGTACGCTGCAGCCAGCGTCGAATGCCCACACAGCTCAACCTGCAACAGTGTGAGAGCGCATCGAATAACAATATAACATACAGCAGGCGAACAGCAACGGAAGTATATATCTATATATCTATATATGGGACGTTGCAGACGACGGACCTCGGTCACCGTGGTGAACCACCGGATGTGGAAGCGCGGAGCCGACGCCGCCGTGTCTGTGTCGGCGGCGGCGGCGAGGAATGCCGTGACCGGAGCGTTGAACTCGGCGGCCACGGCGAGCATCCACTTCCGGTCGGCGTCGTCGATGCGCGCGCCGGTGCCGTCCAGCAGGCACACGGCCGCCAGGTTGCCGTGGAACGTGTTAGCAACCCGTTGCCGGACACAGCACAGCTCCAAGAGAAGGTTGGGCCGTCATCGTCGCAGCGCCGGCCCAGGAAGGCCAACCCTCGTGTAGTAGGCCCTGAGTGGGTGTAATCGCTTGCATGCGATGTCTGGGCCTGATGGCCGTGTAATGCCAGTAGAAAAGGAGAGTATTGACAAGTGGGAGAGGTATTCATGATTGAAGAACAACAACACGTTTTCTAATCATTCCTCTTTCCATTCTCCTGTTCTTCTTCCTCCGCACGTATGTATTCTCCTTCTCGATCCATTCTCTGCTCCCGTTCCTCTAACAATTGGTATCAGATGACATCGGTCCTTGGCTCCTTCCGTTGTCTCCTCACACAATCCATCGATTGCTCGAGCATAGGGTTTGGTCGGGCTCTCTGATTTGGCTGTTCATCACGGGCTTGAATCAGATCTCGTAATTCCATCCCACGCCGGGGCAATTTGTGGCGTGAATCGGCGCACTGGATCCCATTCCTTCCCACCCTCACTTCACCAGATTCCAACTCCGTCACCGTGCCATGAATCCCGATACCCAGTTGGTGCTCGAGGAATTGTCCAAATTGAACAAGCGTTTCGACGATGTCGAGTCGAAGCTCGAGTCCCGCTTCGCCGATCATGAAGCGAAGTGGGAGACTCGCCTCTCCTCCCAGGAGGACAGTTGGGAGCGCAGGTTCTCCGACCTCTCTGTCGCCCAGGATGCGCGCCTCTCCACTCTGGAGCGCGCCGCGGCATCCTTCGACGTCTGGCGTCCTGACATCGAGGGCGTCGTTGACACCGTACGTCTCGAGGTGGGCAAGTTGAGCAAACACTAGGAACGCTCCGTGATGGATCGTGAAGCCCCCATCCTCGAGACGGTGATTCCGGCTGCCGGGCGCCCATCTGCCGCTGGCGAAGCCGACAGGCCCCATGGGCACCGCGTCGATTCCATTCACTGGGAGGGTGTTTACGGTTCCGTCACGACCGTAGAACATCCCCCGGTCAAGGGTACGTCGATTTCCCCGGATCTTAAATCTTCTACTATGAATACTCAGTTCCATCGTTATTCTGGACATCCTGGAAATGGGAGTGATGATGATGTGTCTTTGGGACGACTACCTAAGTTGAATTTTCCTTCCTTTGATGGTGACAACCCTAAGTTGTGGCTTACTAGAAGTGCTGATTTCATGGAGTTTTACAGAGTCCCTCCTTCTATGTGGGTTAAATTGGCTTCTATGCATATTGTCTCTCCTGCGGCTCGGTGGTTGCCAGCCGTAGAAGCTCGCTTGAAATCTTGCACTTGGGAAGCCTTCTCTAAATTACTGCTGGATCGCTTTGGTAGAGAACATCATGAGCTTCTTGTTCATCAATTTTTGAACATTAGGCAAACTGGTTCTGTCGAGGATTACATTGTTGCTTTTGCTGCTTTGGTGGATCAATTGATTGCTTATGAAGCTCGTTCTGATCCTTTGTATTTCACTATGCGATTTATTGATGGCTTGAGGGAAGATTTGCGTGCTGCTGTTCTTATACAGCGCCCTTCCGATCTGGATACTGCTTTCGTTCTTGCAAAATTGCAGGAGGAGGTGTCCCTGGCGGGCAGAAGGAAAGATGTCAAGAAGTTCGATTATTCTTATCACTCTAAGCAAGCTGGCGGCTCCCCTCTGCCCCTTCCTTCTCCGCCCAAGCTTAAAGCCCTGGTGCCTGAAGATCTTCGTCTTGCTGATGGTGCTCATCCACGCTCTGCAGATGATCGGTGGCGCGCTCTTCGTGCCCATCGTCGTGCCCAAGGACTTTGTCAATTCTGCGCAGAAAAATGGTCACGTGGACACACGTGTGCCGACAAAGTTCAACTTCACGTTGTTCAAGAACTTTTGGAAATCTTCCAGTTAACTGATGATTGTGATTCTGCGCCGGGCGCGCCTGATTCTGAGGCACCTCAGTTATTTCTCACTTTGTCTGTGGCGGCCTTATCTGGACAGCCGTCGATGAAGTCCATGTGCTTGTTGGGTGACATCCAGGGTAATCCAGTCCGTATATTGGTCGACTCAGGTAGCTCCCATACCTTTGTCAGTTCACATATTGCTGCTCAGTTGAATGGAGTCTCGGATCTTCAGTCCCCGTTGGTGGTTAAAGTTGCTAATGGGCAGTCACTTTTGTGTTCTGCATACATTCCGAATGCTGTGTGGTCAATTAATGGGTTCCTGTTTGAAAGTGATCTGAAGCTTCTTCCACTGGGATCCTATGATATGATATTGGGCTTAGATTGGTTGGAGAGTCATAGTCCTATGAAGATTCACTAGAAACAAAGATGGATGTCTATACCTTATCAAGATTCCATTGTAGTGCTGCATGGTGATTTGTATGGATTGCCCGAGGGCTCGGTGGTTCAGTTGTGCTCAGTTCTTGGCGATGATCAGGATTCCAGTAGCAAGCCAATTCCTATTGAGGTGCAATCTCTTCTCAAGGAATTTGAGTCTGTGTTTGCTGTGCCTTCAGAACTGCCCCCATCTCGGGCTTGTGACCACACTATACCACTTGTTGAAGGTGCTGCTCCAGTTAATGTGCGTCCTTACAGGTTTGCTCCTGCGGTCAAAGATGAAATAGAGAAACAGATCAAGGAGATGTTAGCTAGTGGTCTTATTCAAAAGAGTGTTAGTCCTTTTTCTTCTTCAGTTCTGCTGGTTCGTAAGAAGGACAACACTTGGCGTTTCTGTGTTGACTACAGGCATCTGAATGCTATAACTGTCAAGGCTAAATACCCAGTTCCGATCATCGATGAGTTTTTGGATGAATTAGCCTTGGCAAGCTGGTTTTCTTGTCTTGATTTGAGGTCGGGATTCCACCAAATCAGACTTAAGCCTGGGGAGGAATTCAAGACGGCCTTTCAGACTCATTGTGGCCACTTCGAGTTCAGAGTCTTGGCCTTTGGGTTGACAGGAGCGCCTGGTACATTTCAGTTTGCTATGAACTCTTCCTTGTCCCCTTACTTAAGGAAGTTCGTCCTGGTATTCTTCGACGATATTCTCATTTATAGCAAGTCTTATGAGGAGCATTTGCAACACTTGCGATTGGTTTTTGAAATTTTAGTCAGGGATAAGTGGCTGGTCAAATTATCGAAGTGTTCCTTTGCTCAACGAAAAATTCACTATTTGGGTCATGTGCTTAGTGAACGTGGCATCGGTACAGATCCTGGAAAGATTGCAGCTGTTGCTCAATGGCCTCAACCTTCCAATGCTAAAGAATTGCGTAGCTTCTTGGGCCTTGCTGGTTATTACCGCAAGTTCGTTCGCCATTTTGGTGTTATATGCAGGCCTCTTATGGATTTGTTGAAGAAACATGCAATTTTCATATGGACTGTGGAGCATGAGAAGTCCTTTAACGCCTTGAAGGAGGCTCTGTGCAATGCCCCAGTGTTGGCTTTACCCGATTTCAACAAACAATTCTCTATTGAGACGGACGCTTGTGGGTCAGGAGTGGGTGCTGTCTTGATGCAAGAAGGGCATCCTATGGCTTATATCAGCAAGGCTCTAGGCCCTCGTACTCAAGGCCTATCGACTTACGAGAAGGAGTATCTTGCTATTCTTATGGCTGTTCAGCACTGGCGTTCTTATTTGCAGCACCAGGAATTTATTATCTTTACTGATCAGCGGAGTTTGAGCCAACTCAATGAACAGCGTTTGCACACTCACTGGCAGCAGAAAATGTTCACCAAACTTCTGGGTTTGCAGTACCGAGTGGTGTACAAGCAAGGATCTGAAAACCGCGTCGCTGACGCCCTGTCTAGAAAGTCCTCCCATATTTCACAGTGTTCTGCATTATCTACCTGTGAACCACAGTGGTTGCTTGAGGTTGTGTCAGGCTATCAGGCTGATGATTACTCATTGCAGTTGCTGTCCAAACTGGCCATTGATTCAAAGGCTGTCCAGTATTTCACCTTGCAGCAGGGCATTCTTCGCTACAAAAATAGAATCTGGATAGGCCACAATCCTGTGCTACAATCCAAGCTCTTGCAAGCATTTCATAGTTCTCCAGTGGGCGGCCATTCAGGTGTCCCAGTTACCTACAGACGTATGAAACAATTGTTTGCTTGGAGGGGTATGAAGAAGGCTGTCCATCAATATGTCAAAGAGTGTTCTGTATGCCAGCGTGCAAAGCCAGATCGATCCAAGCTTCCAGGTCTGCTCCAACCATTACCTGTCCCAACTTCGGCTTGGCAAATTTTTCTTTGGATTTTGTTGAAGGCCTTCCACAGTCTGGTGTGGCAAACTGTATCCTCGTAGTAGTGGACAGCTTGACTAAGTATGGCCATTTCATCCCTCTCCGGCATCCCTTTACATCATCTATGGTGGCTAAGGCCTTTATGGACCATGTGTACAAGTTGCACGGCATGCCCTCTGTCATGGTATCTGATCGTGACCGTATCTTCACCAGTTCATTGTGGCAGGAGCTCTTTAAGCTAGGGGGTGTGGAGCTTCACATGAGTTCCAGTTACCACCCTCAGTCAGATGGCCAAACAGAGCGTCTTAATCAGACTCTGGAAACCTTTTTAAGATGTTTTGTCAATGCTTGCCCAGCTAAGTGGCTGTCCTGGCTTCCATTGGCGGAATTTTGGTATAACTGTTGTCCACACTCATCCATTGGTGTGTCCCCATTTGTGGCTCTGTATGGTCATCCTCCAAGGCAGTTTGGCATTACTGAAGCTGATGTGGTGGACGTGCCTGAGCTATCTGTTTGGTTGCAGGATCGGCAAGTGATGACTAACTTGATCAAACAACACATCCATCGTTCAAAGTTGAGGATGAAAAGGCAGGCTGATAAAGGCCGGACTGAAAGACAGTTTGAGGTGGGAGATATGGTGTTCCTTAAGTTGCAGCCGTATGTGCAATCTTCCTTGGCTCCTCACTCAAATCAGAAACTGTCATTCAAATATTTCGGTCCTTACAAGGTGTTGCATAAGGTGGGGCAGGTTGCTTACCATTTGGATCTTCCTGTCACTTCTTCGATCCACCCCGTCTTCCATGTTTCGCAGTTAAAACGGGCCGTGGGCTGCTCTTCAATGGTTATCCCTGATGTTCCTGGTGATATTGAGCTTCCACGCGTTCCTGAACATTTCTTGCAGCGCCGGAATTCCACCCATGGGAGACGTCAGGTCAGTCACGTTTTAGTCCGTTGGTCTGGATGGCCTGATTCTATGGCTACTTGGGAAACTGTTGAAGATCTGAGACGTCGTTTCCCGTCGGCTCCCGCTTGGGGTCAAGCGGGTTCTCAAGGAGGAGGGATTGTTAGCAACCCGTTGCCAGACACAGCACAGCTCCAAGAGAAGGTTGGGCCGTCATCGTCGCAGCGCCGGCCCAGGAAGGCCAACCCTCGTGTAGTAGGCCCTGAGTGGGTGTAATCGCTTGCATGCGATGTCTGGGCCTGATGGCCGTGTAATGCCAGTAGAAAAGGAGAGTATTGACAAGTGGGAGAGGTATTCAGGATTGAAGAACAACAACACGTTTTCTAATCATTTCTCTTTCCGTTCCCCTGTTCTTCTTCCTCCGCACGTATCTATTCTCCTTCTCGATCCATTCTCTGCTCCCGTTCCTCTAACAGAACGGCACGTCCGTGAACGCGTCGACCTGCCCACACATATAACCATATTGAGTTTATTGACCGTGAGCAGCGAACGGCGGATATGCTGTACGATTACAATTTGATTTGCCAGATCGGAGAAATATGGCGGCGTACCAGGCGAACCGGTGCGACCTGTTCGACGTCGGCATGGCTGGCTGGGACGCGGCGGAGATGAGACGAAGGCGACGCTGACGCTTTGCAAATTGCAAGGCCGGGCTCACTGCAGCACGGACATGAGCAAGGGCACCGCCGGTATTTCTAGGTAGCGCGTTGGTCCAATGCCCATATAATTTTCCATTTCCATCTGAGGGCATTAATGCATTCGCATTTTTTAATGAGTGGCGTTTGGGGATGGAGTCGGGTGCTCGGTCACGGCGTGGTTACAAGCTTGAGCGCAACTAACAAATGTGTTGGGTACTTGGGTTCACTAATTCTTGCACACATTTGCGAGAAAAAAAATCTTGCACAGAGAGCTCTCCGCCAACTTGGCCATAGTATTCGACCATAAAATCCATTTCCCTACAGATACCATCGATCTGCTTGCGCCTATGTGAGCAGCAATTGATCTGTAATACAGTAACCAGCAAGGCAGCAATGATACCGATCAATTGCCATTGCGCACAGAATGGAATTAATGGCGCCGCCGCGGCACCGGCGGTACGGCTGCGGCGTTCGCACCAATGCCCCGGTGCTCCTCATTCAGGGACGTACTGTAGCCAAGATCCCAAAGGGTAATCAGGGACATGATGTTTGTGTGGTGTGGTGATGGGCTGATGGCGCTGGCTGGAGTCTGGGACTGTGGGTGCACCATGGCGGACGATCCTATCTGTCGGACGTTCGACCCATGAACTATTCATGCTGCTGGTTAGCTTTAGCCTTAGGCTTGGACGGGCACTGCATGTCGGGACTCGGGAGAGCTCTCGGTGGCGTGGCGAGCCTGCGCCGTTGCGTGGTTCTGTTCCCTTTTCCGGGACAAATCTAGACTTGTTTTAGGTCTGTGTTTAGACAGGGGAGGGGGAAAATACTTTTTTTACTTGGATGCGTGTTATGTGAGGGAGATGAATAGGAGAGGTGGAAAAAGAGTTTTCTAAAAAGCGTGTAATGTGAGGAGGATGAATAGAAAACAAAAGTACTTTTTGTACGTGAATATGGCCCAACATTTTCTGTTGTCGACAGATTACCGGAAGAATTGGAATTGTTCTGAACAAATCTTTTTTCAAGTTATGAGAGCGTTGGGCTTACTCATTCGGCCCATTTATTTCGCCCGCAGTGTTGCAGGATGGAAGAAGCCTCTCGCACGCTTGCTCATTTATCGCTATGATCCCGGACCAGGCCATCCTCTGCATCCGCGGCAGAACGGTGGGCCTAGGATCAAGCCCATCTCCCCTCTGGGCTCTGGCCTGCACAGCACAGGGCACCCGTCAGTCGTCACCGTCGAAGTTTTTGGGCATTTCGCATTGCTGGCCTCTTCCCTACGCAAACTGCACGTAAGCGCTTGACTGGATGATTATGGGAGGATTTTGCTGGTTACTCCCAACTCCTAACTACTAACCAATACATTTAAATTAGAGTCCAAAACAAGGAACGCTGCACACAGATTCATCAACCACCACCGTTACCAGCTTTTCGAACGCAAGTGTGCTCAACTCCCTCACGAAAGCTCTCCATCCATTGGTCGTTTGATCGTTTCTACAAATGCATGCACACTCCTTGACGCTGCTAGCTAGTACACATGAGCCAATTATTATGCATATCATTTCACTCGCAGCACTGCTCACCGATGTGGCGATGTTCAAAAGAAAGAAAGAAAAAACGGCACCCTGGTAGACGTCGTGTTTGATGGACAGCTAATGATGTGAATCCACAATCCCTTGTCTAGTTTCTCCACATTGTGGGGTGAATCGATCGGAATCGCAGTAGGAATGTCAACCAAAACCTCTCCACCATTGGTCCATCATCACTGACGGAGGCGAATCAATCGGAATCGCAGTAGAATGTCAACCAAAACTTCTCCACCATTGGTCCATCATCACTGATGGAGAAAGCAGATCTGGTACACATCCTGGCCTTGTATTTATCTAATACGGAGTATATATCTTCAGAACAGAAGGCATCAATGATCAGAACTGAGCAACTAGCGAGTACTAGTAGGCAGGTAGCATGGAGCCATGGATTAGATTAGTTATTGGTTTTGACTTATATAATACTACTAGTACGTACCAGGTACTAGTTTTTTTTATTGGTCATAAGAGCATTTCCACCAACAACCTTCTTAGTAAGGGCTCTCTCTATTATTCCCCCAAGAGGTAACATTTTAACCTCAATTTTTCCAGCAGTAACATCTATATTTCATTGTCTACCTTTAATTTAAAGGGTATGACTGTCATAAGTGGATAGGGAGCTCACTAGAAAACCCCCAGGAATATAGGGTGGAGGGGAAGATTTGGAGCCCTCTCTAAATTGGAGGCTTGAGTAGAAGGTCTGGAGTGTTTTTTAGTTCACTCTCTAAATTTAGAATAGAGATTCATTTAGAGGGTCTGCTGGGAAGCTATGTTTACTACATTTTGGAGGCTATCTATGGCCAACGTATTTGATTAAAAAGTGGTTTCATAATTGTACGCTACTCTTTTCATTTTGCAATATAATGCCACTCAAAGCTCAAAAGGTATCAATCGGCGTTAGAATCCATGTTGTTTTCAAAATCCTTGCAGGTCGGTTTTCGCATGTTTCAAGCGGTGGGTGCCTTAATTTGGATTCACTTATTTCTCTTTTGGATAAGGTTGTGCATTCTTGTCTTCAAGAGCCACTATTTCACCCTCTCGAGTTGAATTAATTGAGCTAATTTTCTTAAATACTCTCTCTGTTCCAAATTATTAGTCATCTTAGGTGTCATTTTGAGTGTCTAAGTTCATGCATCTTCTATGAACCTAGACATATAAGTACTTGTCTAAATCTATAGCATCTTCAATGAAGCCAGGATGACTAATAATTTGAAATGGAGGGAGTATGGCACAATAGTTTAATTAATCAAACTTTAAAGGATTGATGGTGGCCCTAGGGGGACCAATTGACACCTATAAATCGTAGGTCTTTTCATCTGTCTGCAATGGCAGGTATAAAAACATATGTCACGAATCCTGTTTCCCGCATCTAGGGCCTGTTTGGATGAAGACCTGCCCACTTTGGGGTGCATCTGGGACTTCGGAGTGCATGGGGTGCAAATACTATGGAACCGATTTATTCCATGAAACAAATTCTCGGTTCAAAACAAAGATTAAGCATGGCCTGAATACTGCCAACTCTTGAGATGGACTCCTCTAGCACCACCTCTTCCCCTTCACCTGAGCGGTGCCAAACCTAAAGTCCACATCAGGACAGGTGGTAATATTATCTACGCATCAGCAATCAGCAAAGCACTGAAAAATTCCACAAAACGAGCTGCAGGACAAATCAAACCATCCATCCAAATGGATCAAGCAATCTCTGAAACTCTCTGTTCTTGCAGCAACCATTGACTATCCCCATGATTAGTTGGCTAACGGCTTGCATTTAAAATGGAGTGTGTAGAACCAGAACAAGTCATCAGGGTGGGCAGGCAAGCCGGCCGGCACCAACTAACTGAGCATAATCTCTGGATACTCCCTCTTGCATGCATGTTGATCACTCGTTTACGCCTCGATTAGTCCTATAAATGCAGCCCTACCTGGATTGGCATCTCCATCAGTCGTGTGGCAGCCACACGCCCCTTTCTCGTTCCAGCCTCACACTCTGCTGCATGCCCTTTCTTGGCTGCAATGATGCTGACGCAGGTCATGGGGATGAGCCACGCATGGATGCTTCGCCGCGTAGCCGCTGCGCTCGTGGCGGTCGTGCTCGCCGGAGCTGCGGTGTCTGCGCAGGCGCCGCCGGTGACGAGCGCGATGCTGCAGCAGGTGGCGGGGTCGCTGCAGATGTACGTTGACCCTCTGCCGCAGATGCCCAAGATCCGCGGCTACGACTTCCAGGACGGCCGCGTCGTGCCCGTCAACCTCACCATCGGCATGTTCCAAAAGAAATGGGTACGTAACGTACTGCTAGTTGACACGATGACGCCATGCAAAAAAAAAATGTTCATGTACATGTACTTTTGACTCGTGAGTTATGCTGATGCAAGTGTCATTTCTCTCGTCGCCGGCAGAAATTCCACCGTGACCTGCCGGACACACCGGTGTTCGTGTACGGGCAGTGCGTCGACTCGGCCACGTTCCCTGGCCCGACGATCGTCGCCCGCCACGACGTGCCACTCGCGGTGACGTGGGAGAACCACCTCCCCGACCACCATATCCTGCCATGGGACCCCACCGTGCCCACCGCCATCCCCGGCTCCGACGTCGGCGTCCCCACCGTCGTCCACCTCCACGGCAGCGCCCACCCACCACAATCCGACGGCAGCGCCTTCGCCTGGTTCACCGCCGGGTTCCGTGACACGCGTCCATCGTGGACGCAGGCCACGTACACGTACCCCAACGTGCAGCCACCTGGCAACCTCTGGTACCACGACCACGCGCTGGGGCTCACACGCGCCAACCTCCACGCCGGCCTCCTCGGCGCCTACGTCATCGAGAAGCCTGAGGTGGACGTGCCCATGGATCTCCCCTGCGGCGACGACGACGACCTCCACCTCGTCATCGCCGACCGCAGCTTCAACGCCGACGGGTCGCTGTACATGAACTCCACCGGCGCCGCGCCGTCGGTGCATCCACAGTGGCAGCCCGAGTACTTCGGCGAGGCCGTCACGGTCAACGGCAAGGCGTGGCCGTTCCTCGCCGTGCGCCGCCGGCGATACCGCCTCTGCATCCTCAACGCCAGCAACGCGCGCTACTTCAACGTCTCGCTCTCCAACAGCGTCCCCTTCCACATCATCGGCTCCGACTCGTCCTACCTCGCCGCGCCCGTCACCGTCCCCAGCCTCCTCATCGCCCCCGCCGAGATCTTCGACGTCGTCGTCGACTTCTCCGCCATGTCGTCGTCGTCGCCGGCGACGACGACCGAGGTCGAGATGCTCAACTCGGCGCCGTACCCGTTCCCGACCGGCACGGCGCCGGGGCCACTCAATGACAAGGTGATGAAGTTCGTGGTGGCACCGAACGGGCCCCACGACACGCCGGACAACTCGACGGTGCCGGAACGCGAGGTGCCGTACGCGAACGTGGCGTCGCCGGGGACGCCGGCGCCGGAGACGACGAGGTGCATCGCGATGTACGAGTACGTGACGGCGTGGGGGCAGTCGACGCACCTGTACATCAACGGGCTGAGGCTGGAGGACCCGGTGACGGAGACGCCGAGGTCGGGGACGACGGAGGTCTGGCACGTCATCAACCTCACCGGCGACAACCACCCGCTGCACATCCACCTGGGCATGCTCTAGGCCGTCAAGATGCAGCAGCTGGTCGGCCTGCAGGCGTTCACGGACTGCATGACGCGGGTCAACGACGCCGTCAAGTGCGGCGTTGACCAGCACGCGGTGGGACCGGTGGTGGCGGTGCCGGAGCACGAGAAGACGTGGAAGAACGTGGTGAAGGTGCCGCCGGGTTTCGTGACCACGGTGGTGGTGGCGTTCAAGCTGGTGGACACCAACCAGCCCTACCCATTCGACGCCACGGCGGAGCCTGGTTACGTCTACCACTGCCACGTAAGCGCCACGTCTTCCCCTGAGTCATTCGTATTCTGATTCACTCGTGCACCGCTAGTCCACAAGTAGTCTGACTTGGTATTGTCATCTTGTCCAGATCCTGGATCACGAAGACAACGCCATGATCCGGCCACTGAAGCTGCTTCCATGAAGAGACTTGCAAGATCCAATCAGCCAGTGTTGATTCACGAAGAGAATTTGTTGCCAGCAGAGGAACTTGCAATGCCGGGAATCAGAAGCAAACAACCCTGAAGTACAAAAAAGTTTGTTGTTGTCCGATTGCATGATCATTCATCAAATATGTAGATTTTAATTTATTATTTAATTACTATTTAAGCATTTTGATCATACTGTTTCTATCACGCCAGTGATCGGCAAGTATACGAATTGTCATGTACTGTATTTGATTGTACGAAGTGAATATTATACAAGATTTTTTTTTATCATTCTACTACTAGAATTGTAATACAAAGAGCAGTACAATGCAGACAGATCAGAAAAAATCACAAGCACACAAAAATCACATAGCAAGGTCACCGCAGGCACCTGGAAATCTTAAACTATAATTGCATCCACCAGTAAACATAAATAACTTCAGACAAGATTTTGCCGTTCAAGAGTGCAGCAGGGGCATATGCTTGGCATGCCCATCACATCTAAGATGCATGAACATCAAGCTTTTTACATGCCTCTGCCTCGGCAAGCAAGTTGGGCAGCAGACCCATTACCATGTTCACATTCTGACAGTATAACAGCATTCACGTTGCTACAAAAGGAGAATCCACATGGACCCCAGCAACTTAGAGCCAATATTAGTAAACCAGAGGCTAGCCGATCATCATTAAGAGTTAGTTTAAACCGACTAACTAATGCTAGATTTAAATTGAAACCATGCCTAGTCCAAGTGACCCAGGTCAGGAGAGCTCAAGCAGAAGAACCCAACTGGACAAATCGATCACCGCTTTCGCTTGTGAGTCCGCCACTGCTTCATGACATGCTGGACAGCTTCCTTCAAGGTTGCTTTCCGGTCTTCCTTGTAGTTCCAGAGCTCTGGTACAGGGTAGCGGCCACTGGGATTAAACTCATTGATCTCAACCAATGCCTTTGTTACCAGAGCATATATTTCTTCACCATGCTCTTCTTTCAGATTCAGAAGTTTCTCATCCGCCTCTTTAAGAACTTCCTGTACCAGAAAATGCCCATCAGATACTACAATGTAGCATGGAACTACTTGTAAAACTGTGAGGCTCCATGAAACTAATGAACCAAATCATAAACCAGGATTAGGTAAGTAGGAAAGTAATTGCAACAAATTGAGGGCCATACCATCTCTTTTCCATCAACACATACGACTCGGAAAGGGTGCCAGTTTGGGTCTTTAATTTCAGCTTCCAATTTTGAACAAAGCATAGCAGATGTGAATTCTGCATCCTCCTTCGATAACCTTTTACTGCAAGCAACTCTGAATGCTTTCGGATCAAGTTCGCCCATTCTCTTTATACCTATATTTGCTCGGCTAACAGCAAGATCCTTAAAGCCCTGCAACATGCAACAATCGGACAAGGAATAGCATCAGAAGTGAGAAAAACAAAGCATACATATATGTGCCAATAGATTTGAAACAGGCACAATAAAACACAATGTTGGCCACTTGGTTCATCAATGAGGTATCTTACAGCTATCAGCTCCTTCCGAGCATTTTGCAACTCATCGTTGCTCTTTCTTTCCTTGATAATCAAAGTCTGGTTCAGTGATTCCATTGCCTCCATCTCATCGTACTTATCTTGTAGCTCCTCACTGAGTTCTTTCATCTTCTTCTTCGATTCAGAATCTTTCTCACCAGGCATATGCTTCATAACTTCCAAATGTCCATTCAGCTGTTGTATTTCTAGCTCGAGCTTCTGCTTGGCATCCAGTTGCTGTTGTAGCTTGATAATTTTTCCCATAGCAGCTTGTTTCTCCCTCTGCGGCATTTTATACACATTAACACATTCAAAGATATAAGTTTCTCAAGAAATAGCACAAAACAAGATATATTTGACTAAGGACCAAACCTGGTGTTCTTCCGCAAGCTTAAACACATTCTCTTCAGACCTCTGTTGCTCCATTGTTGCCATCTTAAGATGTTTAGTTTTCTCTTGGTTCTGCATTCAATCACCAAAACAAGAAATAAGTGTACGAATATCACACAAAAAAAAGTAAGGATGAAAGTGGATTGGATACAAACGTATATGCTATGTCACCGGGAACGGGGTACGGCGCCGCATACCTTGTCCTGGGAACGCCGTTCCCGTACCGGGAACGCGGGTATATTTTCGTCCCCTTAGGCTTAAAAAATCATTTTTAAGTAGCATACCACGTACCGTGTTCCTCGTTCCTCGATCAATCGATCCGGGAACTTTTGTGACTATGTGTATATGCATGGATATGAATATAGATATTTAATTTCTGTCAGATTCATTTAAATATGGATAATATCAAAGATGCTGAATATATCTCGGATATTGTAATCATACATCTATAATAGATATTCAACTTTGAGTACCTGGATTCAGATATGGTACATATATTGAATCTTCAGATTCGGATTTGGATTTGGACTTGTCCCATTTTGTGTCTGAACTCCCTCAAGTCAGATGGGCGGAAAGATACTCTCTGTAACATTTTCACCCTAGCTAAAGAGAACTTGCCTAACAGCACCCTACATTTCATCACTAGCATCATTGATTGCCTTCCAAAGAAGTAGAGTTTTGATATCACTGTACTGCCCAAGATTAAGGATGGTAAAGGTCACACAGAAATTTGAACCCATTTTCTCATTGAACTGTCATCTATAATACTAGTGACGGTATCACTAATGTACTAGCCTGCAGGGTTCACAAAACCGAACCGGAGGGCCGAACCGCCGGCCGGCGGTAGCGGCTAACCGGTCCGGTTCCCGCGGGAACCGGTCAAAACCGGACAAATTCAAATTTTGAATTCAAATGTATATGAAATCCTAGTTCAATCGGTTTGAACCGGTAAGCCGCCCGGTTTGGACGGTAAGCCGGCTCAATACATAATTTGTCATGGTTTCAAATTTAACTAAAAATTTAAAAAAAGAAAAGAAAAATTCCTAAAAATATTTCAAGGTGCGTAGAATTTAATGGTGTCAAAAATTTTCAAATATTAGTGTATTTAGTATTTTTTGTGTGCATTAGAAGTTCAATGAGCCGATTTTTTTTCTTTTCCTTTTTTTTGTTGAACTTCTAATGCCTGCAAAAAATATCAAATGAGCAAATATTTGAAAATTTTTGACACCAATAGATTACATATACCTTGAAGTATTTTTAGGAATTTTTTTTGATATTTTTCCATTTTAAATTTAAATTTGAATATTTTAAATTTAACCGGTTTGAAACCGCCCCAAACCGCTACCGGGGGGGGGGCGGTTTGACCGGTTCCCGCGGGAACCGGCCGGTTTTGAACGGGATTGCGAACCCTACTAGCCTGTGGGTTGCTTAGGCTGATCTATAAAGAAGTGGTGACAAATGAGAATTATTTCAGAACGAGGAATTTGTTTTTACACTGAAGATGGTGAACATCATCATTTTATTAGGTCAGTCTAATGAAAAGGTCTATCTTTGTCATATTGTGCTGGATGAAACTTGCAAAGGTTGTGGGCCTGTTTTTATAGTTCTTTCGATATTGGTATTGCTGATGAATGAACAGTGTTATAGTCATATTACCTGCTCTGTGGTTTTAGTTGTTTTTCAGGAGAAACTAGATTTTTTTTTACCAGCTTCTTTATATGAAATTAGGGGAATCATACCCATCCATTTTCTCTAAGAAGACACAAAGTAAACCTGTACAGCCTCCTTGCATTTTACCCTGACTCCCCATTGATAAATCATATGGAAATGTAATATGAAAACAAATGTAAGAGAAGTAAAATAAGAAAATAGAATGTTATGCACAACAAAAGGAATGATATTAAGCAAAATTGCAGAGCAATCAACATTATCCCTACATTAGAAAAGAAAAAGGGGGGAAAGAAGAGAAACAAACTTCAAAATTCTTAATGGGAGAAACTGCAGACTAGCAATAAACCATCACACACCTTTTCCTTCTCTTCCTGCAGGTTCCTTCTGTCGTAATCGCTTTGTGAAGCTAATTCATCAAGCTCCTTGGATCTGGAGTCAAGTTCCTGCATCTTGAACTCCAACTCTGAATGTAGCTTTTGATTCTCATCAACGATCCTCTGTGAATGTCTACGGGCAATTTGTTGCATCTTGCGAATTTCTAATAATAAAAGCTAAAAAATACTATCAACTGGAAGTTCCATTTATAATTAAAGGAACAAAATGGATAGATGTTGACAACTAAACATATTTCAATAATAAAAGATCAATAGAAACCTTCATTGTAGTTCTGGAGGAGCTGCTCCCTTTGCTCCATCATCCTATCAAGCGATGCGGTTGTCTCATTGAACTTAGATTCAAGTTCTCGCACATGCTTATTCTTTGCTTCAATCTCACTTGCTAAATTAGCGACAAGCTTATCAGTTTTACGAGTCCCTTCAGTTTCATGATCGCCAACAGTTTTCAGATCACCATTTTTTCGCAAATGGCCTCCAATAGGCCCTTGACATCTATAATCATCAGCCCTTGCAATCCATCCAAACATCTCTGACCCTCGATACTTCTTAAGCTTGCAGTCCCTTTTGCCATATCCCTCTGCCTCGAAATGATTTTCAAAGGCTAGTGCATTTTCGAAGCCAGTCCAGTCCTTTGCAAATTCAACAATAGCATTGCCTGTGTGACCTCTATAATTCCACAATGGAATAACCTTTTGCGGGCAGAAGTGTGAAAGTTGCTCCTTCAGCCGGTTTCCACTCTCTCCAACTTGGCGCCCATCCTTCCACTCCGTAGGCACATTAACTAGAACACCCATCCAGGGCCAGACAAACTGATCGTCTCTGTTTCCAAGATTTTGAGGCTCTATAACCATGGTCAGCTGTGACTGTGGCTTAGATGACCCGGCAGATTCATCCCTCAAATATCTGGCAAGTGCACGATGGGTTGCCTTGTCTTTTGCTTGTAGATTAGCAGCTGAACCTACTCCTGTGGCATGCTGGAGTAGGTTATTCATGTTGTAATATTTTTTCCTTTGGTCCCTGCAGAATGGACAGTTGTATGTCTCGCGATCCTTCACTTTTATATCTCCTGATTTCAAATGTTCATAAACGTCTGCTTCACGCTCGTCAATCTCAGAATCACTGATTTCATAATCGTCCTCTGAACTAGAGCCCATTTTCAGAGATAAGGATAGTGTGCAATGACCTAGAGAACAAATAAACAAGAATGTTGTTTCAGCATTTTATTACCTTGGTAAATATTATGAAACACTATTAAAAATGAATGAAAAACATGGAATAGTAGAGAGGAACAACACAAAAACCAACATAGCAAACGACACTAAACAAGCTTCTCATAACACCAACATGGTTAATCTAAAGCATCTGATCAGTTTAGCAAATTTCAGCATCCAATTTACAGTTGCTATACAATTAATCAAGACACACACAGTCTCTCCATTGCCAAGGATAAAAGGAAGGGATATTTAAAGCAAGTTGGTGTTAACATTGGAAGCATATAAATTCATTCACTATATGAAATATAACCCCATTGAGAAGAGAGAGGTGTAAACTGCGAACTGAAGTAGCTAATATTGAATTCACCCGAAAAGTGATGGTTTCTTCCATTTTAGCCTAACCATGACATGAACAATGCAGTAAATTTTCATGAGTGGGTATGAAGCCAACATAGTACGACTAAAAGTATGAAATAAACAAATTCCAAATGTTACTGCGATGCAGAGAGTACGCTCACACAAACAATCCTCTCATCAGAAATCAGAATTCATACGGCTAGAACAATCGTCATACACAACAGGTGAAGGCCTAGCTGCCAAATTCATGAACTAGCAAACTTGTAACAGCGAACGGGATGCAAGGCTGCTAGCCACCCACCAACCCAGATAGACTTAGCATCGGCCAAATGGAATGGAAGCATATACATGCCTCAATCATTAGGAAACAGGACCCCACAAAAAAAATAAACCAACGGTCTAGTGGATCGTATCTTAAGAATTCGGAAAGAATCCAGATAAAAAAAGGCATTTCGGATAGCCATCGGAATAAAATACCCCACGCCGCATGCATTGGCTACAAATTTCCCACGCGTCCCTACCGAGTCGAACCCCACAAGATCTCCAAACCCTTAAATCAGACGAAGCCAAAATTCACAAGCGAAACCCGCCGCCGCACGCGCCCGATCACCGCACAGAACGACTAGAAAAACCCGCATTCCCCAGTGATCCCCTCGCTGGGGCCGCCTGGACGACTTAGTTGGGGATATGGGGGTTTTCATCTCTAACACACATGGAAATTAAGCACCGCAGAGACCAGTACACGGGCGCAGGTGAGGCCAGGGAGTAGGAGGAGGAGGAGGAAGGGGTGTCCGGGTGGTGATACCTCTGGCGATCGGCGGCGACCGGTGGAGGCGGCGCGTGGGAGGAAGAGGGTTTTGCGCTGGCTCCCGAAACGACGTTTGCTTGACTCCTTGTGCTCCCGTCGGAATCGGCGTGGGTTGAGTACTTGTGTCGTGTGGGAGCCACAGACGACGGGTAGGTGGACTGGTGTCTGACTGTCTGGTGGAGGTGTCAAAGTGGCGTGAACTCCTGTCCTTTTTTCTCTTTTTTCGCTTTCCTTTTTATTTTATTTTTGAGAGAAGAACAGCTGAAAAGACCTCCACCACGCGTCTGCCTAAAGATTAGTGAGAGGTCACATTTTCAATAGCCCATCGGAAAATCCAATTTCACAATCTAGAGCGTTGTTTTTCCCCAAGAGTTGAGCCGGACACATGTTGCTGTGACTGAGGCCTTGGTTTTTTTTTTCGTTGCTTCCTGGGAAAATCCTACTTTACAATCAAGCAAGTGATTTTCAGCACAATCCATGAAGTTTCCGGGGTTGCAAGCACTAATTAGCACGCTCTTTATTAGTGTCTTTAAAAGCATAACACAACAGATGTTTGCATGACTTGAAGCATAAACATCAGATGAGTTTTGACGATAAAACGAGGGCATTTGGCAAAAAGAATCCTATGGCAGGTGGCTTTTCAACAAAATTTGGGTTAAGATTATGCGAGCATTTCGAGAATTTTAAGGGAGGTTTGGTCACTGCCAATCTAGCCCTTTTTTATGGCAGAGAAAGTGCAATCTTTTTTTTTTTTTTGCGGAAGAGAAAGTGCAATCATTGTGTAGAGACTAAAGAAAGATGAGCTGTGGTTTAAGATGGTGCTTTAACCGTTCCATCATCATTCAGTAATTCAGGACGTGGGCTATAAATATCCCAAAATCCAGATGTTTGAAATGTACCATTGACCTTGATTTCCTTGTCAGGAAATTGTAACAAAGAGTAGCCTAGGTGGGAAAATGTGTGTCAAAACTAAGGTTCGACAAATGTTGTCCATCCTTGGCACACTCATTACTGTATTTAAATTATATCTTGTATTATTCTTGTCACTCCTATTATGCAAACATCTCAATAGACTGAATTGTGTCATCTCAATGAACTCTTGGTCAGAGCTTGATTTTGCGAGACGAATCCTCAAAAATGTTTTTGCTGAAAATGAATCGTTCAACGCACAATCTTCATCGGTCTCATCATCTCGTTGTCCTCATGGTCTAAAATCTGCAACAGGCAGAACGCAAAATGAAACATATGTCCTGTTCAGTAACCAGATCAGTCATCAGAGTGACTGACTGACAGAATGGTGAAACGAAATCGATGAAATTGGCTTGGCAGACGAACGAGATGTGAAGCACCAAAGACTTACATGGCAATGGTACACGTAGCCAGGACCGGTGGTGACGTCGAAGGGGTAGCGGCGGCTCTCCTCCGTCGACGCGGCGTCGTCGGGCATCAGCGGCTTGAACCTCACGAGCATCCTGGTCACCGCGCCGGGCCGCACCTTGAAGACGTTCTTCCACCCTCGCTCCTGCCGCGGCACGGCGTGCCTCCGCCCTCCGGCGAGGTGCCGCCCCACGCCGCACGCGCGCGCGTCGTTCCGGCGCACCATGCAGTCCCTGAACTCGTCGACGCGCCGGAGCGACCGCTGCTCCAGCACGGCGAAGAGCGCCAGGTGCACGTGCAGCGGGTGGTTGTCGTCGGTGAGGTTGATCACCTCCCACACCTCCGACGTGCCCTCCCTCGGCGTCTCCGTCACCGGGTCCATGTACGACCTCGCGTTCAGGTACAGGTGCGTCGGCTCGTCCGTCCCGTTCTTGGTGTACTCGTACATGGTGATCCGCCGCGTCGTGGCCGCCTCACGAACGTCCAGCCGAGGGTAGTGTCGCATCAACCTCGCCGGCACGGCCGACGTGTCCGGCTCCTCCGTGGCGTCGTCTTCCTCGCCGATCAGGAACTTCATCACCGCGATGGTCTCCGTCTTGTCGCCGGGGTCGCCGGGGTACGGCGCCGGAGCGTCGTCGCTCATGACAGCCTCGCCAGCGGCCGTCGCGGCGAAGTCGACCACAACGTCGGCGATCTCGGACGGCGCGAGGAGGAAGTTCTTGGTGGTCACCGGCCTGGCGAGGTACACCGAGTCGGACGCGACGTGCACGAAGCGGAGGCCATGGGAGAGGCTGAGACGGAAGAATCGCGCGTTGCTGGCGTTGAGGATGCGGAGGCGGTAGCGGCGGCGGCGGACGCGGAGGAACGGCCACGCCTTGCCGTTGACGACGACGACGGAGCCGAAGTACTCCGGCTGCCACTGCGGGTGCACGTCGGGGTTGTTTCCGGTGCGGTTCATGAACAGTGACCCGTCGCCGGCGAGGAAGTCGCGGTCGAACAGCACGAGGTTCCTGTCGAGCACCTCGCCGGAGGGGAGGTTGAGGGGCGTCTCCTCGCCGGGGCTCGCGACGCGGTACGCGCCCATGAGCCCGGCGAGGATGTTGACGCGGGTGAGGCCCATGGCGTGGTCGTGGTACCAGAGGTTCCCCGGCGGCTGCCGGTTCGGGTACGTGTACGGCGGCGACGAGAAGGCCGGGCCCGTGGCGGCGTGGCCGGCGGTGAACCAGGCCAGCGAGTGCCCGTCGGAGGTGGAGTGCTGCACGCCGCCGTGGAGGTGGACGACGGTGGGGACGCCGGCGTCCGCCTCCCCGGCGGTGGTGAGCGTCGGGTCCCACGGGAGGAAGTGGCGGCGCGGGAGGTGGTTGACCCACGTCACGTGCGTGGGGACGCCACGCATGGCCTCGATGGTGGGGCCAGGCACCGTCGCCGTCTCCCTGCTGGTGCCGTAGGCGAAGACCCGCGTCGCCGGAAGGTCGCGGTGGAATTTCTGACCATATGGAGAAAAAAGAATCACATTAGTTCAAAACTAGACTTATTTTTACAGCAGAAATGGTTTGGAATTGTTCGTACAAATGAAATGTTTGGAAATTTTCATGAAATGCGAATTTGCGATGCTGACACTGAGAAGGGCAAACCCATACCCACATGATATTCTCAGGAAAAAGACACTGTAGGTGGACGCTGAATAGGATCCAAAACTCTTGCATTATTGTCTGCCATTTGATGATAAGGTGGGGGCTGCGGCCCATGGTCGAGCTACGAGTACATGGATTGTGATTGTACTGACTTGCATTCCACAGTCTGATCGATCAGTGTGGCCGGCCACTAGCTAATCGTCGTGGCCTGTGAATGTAGATCCACGATGCAGACTTGTGTCTCCACTTCACCCATTCGTCAGAGTGTCGTTGCTTTTTACAGTTTCTATTTGTGTGTGCGCTCAGAAGAGTCTGCTAATATGCAGGAAACTACTAAAGTTACCAAGCGACACGCGCTTGCCATTTCTTAGGATAAAGAATGCAAAGAATGGATTTAGCTTCAGTTCAGTTCACAGGTTCTACTAGAAGGCTAGAACCTCCAAAGAGGCCGGTCCCTCCGAGGAGGCTAACGACGACTCTAGTGCATGCCAGCACAATGTCCGCTTACTTCTGATGCAATAATGTTTTCCTTTTGTACAAAAAGTTCGTTGCAATCACCTAACGAGCCAATGAGCTTAAAACCCATTACCTGCTAAAGATCCGAGAAAAGAACACTTCTACTTTTGTCAAACATGACGCATCCCCTGACGATCTCGCTTACGACTATGTGCGATCTTTTCGAACACTAATTCAGACTACTAATTAAGTTCACGCCCTTGCCATTTCTTAGACGAAGAATGGATTTAGCTTTCACAGGTTCTCCCAGGAGCACCAAAGAGGTCAGTCCCTCCAAGGAGCTAACGACGACTGTAGTGCAACACAGCACAGTGTACTCTTACTTATCATCTCTGAACTCTGATGCAAATACCATATCCTTTTTTTTTATACAAAAGGTTTGTTTCAATCATCTAACAGCCTTCACTTTACTTTCATAATAAAATGAGCAGATGAGCTTAAAAGCAATTTCCTGTTATACAAAAGGTTCGTTGCAATCACCTAACATGCTGCACCTCAGACGATCGCTTATGAGTATGCACAATCTTTTTGAATACTAATCCAGACTTCCATGTTGCTGTAAAGAGGATCGATTCAGTGGACAAGCCTTAAGAAATAGCAGTGCGTGCCAATAATCTAATTATTCTTGATGGTTTGCTTTTAAGTTGCGACTTAAACTAATTTAGGGCATGTTGGATTCCATTCACTGTGAGTTATCCAGCTAATATTTTTTAAGAGGTATCCTAATAATATTAGCTCTAATATACTGCAAAAGACAAAAATAGACATGGACATGAACTAAAATTGAACCGCCATGCTACTTAAATTTCCTAGGAGAAAATTGGGTGACGGTGAGGGCATGATAGATAATTACCTTCCAAAACCAACAATCTATCTCCATCCATTATCCTCTCGGCATCCTTGAGGGCCACTTTGAGAGCAAAGTGCCTAATTAACCCAGGGATGGAAAGCTCCCCATAATAACGGACTAATTAAGATGATAATCAATCCCCATATTACCCACCCGCGGAAAAATCTGGGTGGATCCCGGAGGGATTATTTGAGTTTCCAAATTAGGCCTAATTTAGACTTTGCTATATTTTAAATATCAGTTTATCCATTCAATAGCTCTATTCGACTCGACCCAAACATGACCTTGAGCTACCATTTTTATTACAATCCTGCGTCCACATTTGCAGAATGTTCGAACAAATTCAACAAACAAACTGAATCTGCGTATGCACGCCAGGTCGTTGCAAATTGTTCAAAGCCCTTCCCTTATTCGTACTCCCTCTGTCCTAAAATACATGTCATTCTAGGTGCGTTTTTACTGTCTAGATTCATCTTCAATGAATCTGGTGAAAATCCAAAATGGTATGTATTTTGAGACCGATGAAGTATTACTATTTTTTTATGACCTAATAAATTAGACGATCTTATTGCAAAAGGCCATAGAGACATTGAACAAACTTTGCAATTGCAAGATAATATATGCACATATATTCTAAGAAACAAAAAAAAATGGTCTAAAGTAAAGTATATCGACCGAGTTTCTTCTGTGCACAGGGACAGGGTACTTGTTGCACTTACCCAGGTGGTGTCGTACATGCCGACGGTGAGGTTGCCGGCGACGAGCGCGCCGCCGTCCGTGACGCCGTACCCGCGCAGCCTCGGCATGTCCGGCAGCTCGTCCACGAACTTCTCCAGCCCTCGCGGGTTCAGAAGGGCCCCGCCACCGCTCTGCACATCCCCACCGTACACCGCCGCCGCCGCCTGCAACACCATCGCCACCACCGCGAGCACGCAAGCGAACCTCCTCTCCCCCATTGCCGAATAAACGCCGAGCAAAATCACTATCGGTGTGGACGATGAAGAAGACAAGGTGGCCACAGATTGGAGGAGAGAAGGGAGGTTTATGGATTATGGTGGAGATGGTGAGCTCGGACTTTGCCGCTGCTGCTGAAGCCGCTGGCACACTGATGGACCGATCGACACTGTGTTGTTTGTCCCCTGGTTCTTGGTTTTAAGGTGACGATTGACGAGAAAAATCGAGGATGGCCGCCTGGGGAGGGGAAAGAGACGGCTCGGCAGGAATCTCTATCGCTTTTAGACCTGGGGGGGTGTCGTGGATTTTGTAGTGGACGTGGAATTTCACTTTTGCTGGGGCAGAAAAAGGTGTGGTGTTCTGCCTTCCTCTAGACTGGACACTATCGGATTGTTCTGAAGCATAAAAATGGAATAGCACTAGAGCAGTAGCTGGCGACGACGCGGAATAGAGAGTAGTTTCTATATAAGAAAGTTTTTTCTGTTTATTGTTTCCTTCTCTTTTTCTATTTCTTTTCTTTGGCCTTTTGGCTGTCTTCATGTACATTTGACTTGATTTCTACTATAATGAATGGGCAGAGCACCTGCCGTAAATTGCTAAAAAAAACTAGAGCAGTAGCTGTCAGCCAATATCTCTCTCCAGCAAATTTGGTCCTACAAGTTTCTTTTAATTTTATCGTTATGCTTTATTCATTTCGATGATGATCATTTTTTCTGACGTCCATATCAAGATAATCACATATTTTTTGACGTATTGTGGAGTGTGGACAGGGGACAGCCATGCATGCATGGAGTGGCAAATGATTCTTGGTATAAGAGGTGGTACAATAATAGACTTCTAACCAAGATGATCATATAATGTTTTTATTCTTTTTTTCACTAAAGTTTTCATGACAAATCATTAAGTAAAGAATGCACGTTTCATTTCACCCTTTAGTCTCGCATTGTTGGCGGCCCTTAGGTGCGCCAATTGGTGAACCACAAGCGCACGAGTTAGTTGTAGCCTTTCCCTTAGAGTATTCCCCCAAGATTTATCAATCCACGGAACAAGAAATTCTACTATGCTTAATCTATGAAAAAACATTGTTGGCTTAAGGATCTTTTAAGAGTGAATTGGATCTAATCTAACAAAGTCTAGAAATTAGAAAGCAAAGGTTGGATGAGTATGTGTGCACAAGTTATAATGAGCATTTGTCCATTGGGTCTAGGATCACTTAGAGATGCAATTACCGAGTTAAGCACCAATCAAATCTGTCAAGGATAAATGTATTCTCAATGCCTGACGTCTTTCCTCCTGCATACTGTCACTACACAATGTCCATCTTCGTTTACAAGTCAAGATCTTCCTACAACCCCATGAACAAACAAGAGCTTTATCCCATGAAGCTAGTCATGGTGACTAAATTTATGGTGTAGAAGTCTTTGGCGAAGGACGAATCTCCTTGTCCTTTGTCTTGCTCTTGGAATGTCCTTCAATGAGGGATCTCCAATCTCCTCCGGGAGCTCTCCTTCTAATGCCGACGACTCTCTGTCTTTTTTAGGCGTCTCTGGTCGATGGTTTTGGTAGGACGGCCGCTAGGGTTGGCGAGCACTTCGTGCTGAAGAAAGGGGACCGCAAATGAACCCCAAAATGGGTTAGGCCAGCCGGCCGGCCCCATCTAGGCCTCCTCGGTTTCGTCTTCCACGAGCCCTTTTCTCTCTTTATTCCTTGATTGTGTCCTATTGTGACTGCTCGTCAGAACTCCTCTGAAAATGTCATTTCCCCTGCAAAATCATAATATGCTCCAAAATACAAGACACAATCGAAAATAGGGTTATTTCGGATGCCAAGTGGCGGGTTAGTACATGAATATGCACGAAATCAATACCAAAACACCATTATAAGTGTGCAGCTAAGGAGTGTAAACAATCCCCCATGCTTAGCTTTTGCTCGTCCTGAGCAAATTGAATTGTCAAATAAATCTAAAGGGGTTGATCAAAGAACCTAACTATATACAAGATTTATTTATGTAAACAAGTCTAAATAAAATCCTTCAAAACAAAAGTCGGTGGAGCAACAAGGATAATCAAAATATGGGCATTCAAGAATTCATCCATACGAAGTTACTCCACAACTCATACCTTTAGCTAGAAATCTTGAGAATTTTTGGTACTTAGTTTAATAAAAACAAAGCTTTCTACAATAAAGTTAGACCAAAGTCCTCGTACAAGTTGTCACAAATATCTCTCAATAAGATGTGGCTATCCTTTTAACTTTTGCAAGCACTCATATCTCAAATCAAGTCTCTCAATAATATAGTGTAGTTATAGGTGAGGCTTGACAAAGTAAATGCATATGTTGTCAAAGTAAGAAAACTTTCTAATGAATGTCTACTTTTCAAGCCAATGATCATAAGAAGTTATACATGATGTAAGGGTTCAATGGATGAGAAAATTTAGAATGGTGGACATGTGTAAAGGCATAAAATATATTTGACCTCAAGGCACAAGTTTCAGCCTTGATGTCGGATTGCACATAGTTGGAACTAAGGATTTATTCTTTAAACAATGATTCTTTACACTTCCTCCTCCTTCATGTTATTATATCATTATTTTTTTCTTCAATTTTTCTCTCCCTCAACATGCCTTTTGAGCATGTGGCATACCTTCTTTAAGCATGCATCTTTTACCTTCCTTGCTATCCCTTTTTCTCTTTTCTCTCTTTTTATTTTCTCTACCTCTTTCTCTGAATAATTCCTCTAAAATATAGACACACAAAATCCATAGGAACTCCCACAATTTTGCAAACCACGAGCTGAGGCCAAGGAGGGGTCGGCCGGCCGGCTAGGGGTTTATTGAGCCGGCCGGCCTGGTCTTTTCTAGGCTCGGTTTCGGTTTGTCTTTCTGCTACCTCTTCCTTGATCCTTTCCAAATTTATGTTTTATTCATACCTTGCTCATAAACATCACTTATCCTCGTAATTAGGTCGTGGTCAAGGAATAAGGTAACAAATAATGATGTTTTTGGTTTTGGGGTTTAGAATTCAGTAGATCATATGAGATATTCCAATGAAGAATCCTCAATACCAAATATCGACGAGGCTAGCAATAAAGATATGAAAAGGTTTGGACCTGATCAATGCTTGAAACTGAAACTTCAAAGAGAAAATAATCCTAACCCAGCTCATTGCATATCCAATGCCTATGGTGGAACAATTAATTTAGACCTTTGGGTGATGGAATATTGCTCTCAACTTGTAAAAGAGTTGATCAAACTAGTAATTGCAGGGTTTAATAAATTTAGTAAAATTAAATTCCTCCAATTCAAGCTTTACTCGTGAGTAACAATAAATCAAACACTAGTTCGAGATTAAGTATTGGTACTTACAATGGCTAATCAATTAATAAGCTCCACTTTAAGATGTGATTCCATGTCTTAGTTCATGAACATAATGTTTAAAAGGAATAATGAAGACTTAAATGCAGAAATAAATTGCACAAACCAAAAGTTAAACAAAAATAAAAGACTCTTTTTATCGATTTTCTTTGACAAAACACTAATTTAAGACTCAACGCTAAATTTAAGACTCAACAACAAGATTAAGACTCTCAAACTCTCGACTCTCAACTCTCATATAAGACAAATATGCTCTCAAACGAGGGCTTTACCCCATGAAGCTAGTAATGGTGACTGTTGATGGTGTAGAAGTCTTCGGCCAAGGATGAGTCCCGCTGTCCTTCGTCTTGCTCTTGGAATGTCCTTCAATGACGGATCTTTGACTAATGACGACGACTCTCTGTCTTTTGTAGGCGTCTCTGGTCTATGGTTTTGGTAGGACGATTGCTAGGGTTGGTGAGGACCTCGTGCTAAGAAAGGGGACCGCGAATGGACCCCAAAATGGGCCAGGACGACCAGATAGCAGGGGTCCAAGTCAGCCGGCCTGGGGTCCCTCTGGGCCTCCTCGGCTTCGTTTTCCACGAGCTGTTTCCTCTCTTTATTCGTTGAACGTGTCCTATTGTGACTCCTCGTCAAAACTCCTTCAAAAATGTCATTTTTTCTATAAAATCATAATATGCCCCCAAAATACAAGACATAATAAAAAACGGGGTTATTTCGGGTGCCAAGTGATGGGTTAGTATATGAATATATCTGAAATCAATACCAAAACACTACTAAAAGTGTGTAGCTAAGGAGCGCCAATACGCATAAAAAACAAACGAGACTAAAATGTGCGGATAAAAATTTTGCAGTCCGTGAAGTACCATTTAATATCAGTTTGTAATACCAATCGGGACGAAAGAATCTTATTTATTCTTCGTTGGTGAACTAGGACAAAAGGGTCCGAGAGCTTTAGTCCCGGTTGGAACAATGAGACTCGGGAAAAACAACACATGGGAAAGTAGGCTAGGCAGGTTTGGAAAACCAGTAAGACATGTTTTCCCTAGCTAGACTGAGTTAGGAATTTTATTTTGATGGGATTTCATTATGTATTCGGTTATTCACGAGAACAAACCTCCCAACACTCGAGTGTGATTTAGAATTCCCATAAATATAAAGGGCTAAGAGCATGTATAGTAGTATCTCAAATATATTTCCCAATAAGTTACCATTGGGATATCCCAATACTATTCTCATGGATTATTGGGAGAAGTGTTTTTTAAGTCTCCCAATAATCTCATCACAATAGGAACTATCATATGGGAGATACTAAAGCCTCCATCTATTTGGGGAGAGTTGTGGTGGATTGTTGGGATGTTCCTATAATTTTTGAAAAAGAGATATGTATTGGGAGTCTAGAACATATTTTTCCTAGAAGCTCTCCCAAAATAGTAGTTGTGTTGGGAAAGAGGGACCGCATGCTCTAAGGCCGATTGAGAAGAACACATTCCAACCAAAATACATATTTACCTCTTTCATCTATCACAAGCCTTAATCTTTTCCAACCTCTTCCCATTCATAGGGATCTTCATGACCATTAATAGCGTTATAGGATCGCTAGTGGGCCTTAGCATGTCTGGCGACATCTGCGCCCTGACGGGGTCCCTCTTAGGCGTGATCATCGATAACCTTTTCTAGTTGGCTCATAAATTGGCTATTCTAGGTCACGTAAGTATGTTGGTTATTCTTTAATGGTTTGCTTGTAAATCTAGCCGCCCTACATCACATATGGTAGTTATCCTCTCAAATAACCAATTCTTGTGAAACCCAACAAAACCGGCCTGATATGTTTCAGCAACTAGCCTAGCTGGTTTTTGCATATTGATTATGATCTAATCCGTTGTAACCCATGCGATGTAGCATTTTCAGTATGTTGGTTGTAAATTGTGTCAACAGTTACCTAAGCTACCAACAAACTCTAATTATTTTGAAAACTTTATTTTTCTTCTTCTAACAAATGTATTGTTTGATACCTTATGTCATTAAATCTTTCATTAAAAATTTTAAAACAAGGCACGTGCCTAGTTTATTTTACCGGTAATGCTACGAAACAAGCGTCCGATGGAGGAGAAAAAATCATATACCCTCTTCCTCACCAACGCCGCGACGAACTTCCCGAGCCTCCTTAGGGTTCCAGGACTGCCGGGGCGGCCTCCTCACCACTGGCCTTGAGGGAGGGCCGGTGGCGGAAGGCCGTCCCAGAGTAGAAGGCGGACGAGAGGGCGGCGAGGTCGGCGATGCGGCGGGTGTGCCGCCGGCAGGCGGTGTGCTAACATCGGGGCGAGGAGTTGATGATGACTGTAACGCTAGACGGAGGCGGCGACAGGACGGGCCGATGTGGCATCCGCGGCAAGCGAGCTAGGGTAAGCACGACGGAGGGTGGCAGACGACAGCTGGGGAGCGGCGACGGTGACGGCGTGTGACGAGGACGACGACAATGTGACTGCTAGCGACTAGATCGAATGTCTAGGCACTAGCAATGCCATTATTTTATATTATTATTTCCTTCGTCCCAAATTGTAAGCCTTTTGACTTTTTATCTTAACTTTGACCACTCGTCTTGTTCATTTTTTTATAGTCAAATTTAAGTTATTCTTAAAATTCTTTTATTATCAAATCTAGCCATAACAAAAAATATGATATTTTGCAAAAAAAATTAAATAAGATGAGTGGTTAAAGTTGGGGTAAAAAAATAAACATTATTTTTTTAATATAAGGAGTATTATTTTAGAGCATGGAGTCTTTACCCCTTCCTTTCCGACAAAATCGTTTGAACCGATTCGCTGTTGTGGTTTTCTTTCTCCCTGCGACGGTGCGACCGGCCCGTCTCCTCGACTCCTCCCTGCGGCCCCCCAGCGCCCGCGGCTCTCCACGCGCGCGGCCTGTGCGCCGCCCTCCACGCTCCCCGTCCCCTGCCCAGCTGCTCAGCTGCAGCTCGAGTCCGGCTGGTACGGCATCACCCTCCCTTCCCACCACTTCTCTGTTCTATCTCTCGGCCTCAGCCTTCCTTTCCAAGTGGCGACGGTAGGGCCAGAGGCGGAGCGCCCCATATGGCAGGATGGGGCAGCTGCTCCACCTATCTATGACATTTAAATACGTCTATGTATACTTTTATAACTCGATTTTAATGGCTATGTTGATGTCGTGGGCAAACGTATTTTTAGGCGCTGAGACATTTACTTTTACTTGTTCACGATGCGGCCGGCGCACTCGCTCGTCCGCCTCTCGACCCGAGTCCCTGCTGCTGGCTAGAGCCGCGCGCCTTCTCCATCCCATCCTTGCTGCATCTCTCTTCTCTCCGACGACTGCTTCTCCGGCGCTTCGCCCTCGTCCTGGGTGGTGGTAACTGGCAAACCCCGGCAACAAGGTGGGTTCTCCACTTCTCCTGCTCCTTGTTCTTCTCTCGGATTTGATGCTGGTGGTGACTGGGTTAGGGTTTCCGGTTCGGGGTCGTCGGGGAGGGCTCCATGGTCGGCGGGCTTAGAGGAGGGTCTGGCGGCGGCAGTAGGCACGGCGGCGTGGTCTCCGGAGGAGGCGGACGACAACCGGCGGGAAGGGCCGACGGCGGGGGCGAGCGGCTTCCTTGGTTAGCCACTGGCGGGGTGCAGGTGCAGCGCGGCGTCATTGCCGGCTGTGGCAGGGGCATTCCGGTTCATTGAACCTGGATTCTGCATGCAGCTGCCCCAAATCTAGGATTTGCAGGCTTTAGTAAACTCCTTGAGTGATTTATTTCCGTTTTGAAGCTTGGCATCACGGCGGACACGCCCGCTCTTCTCCTTCACCTTTTGCCATGTCCTGATTTATTTGAGCAACAGGAAAATAGAAATTAATTGATATATTTTTTCAAATCGAAAGGTTTGGTTCTTTTAGCTCTTCGATCTTGGTTTTTGACTTTGCTATCTCTTTTTTTTTATATAGGAGGAACCATCTTCAATATATTTTATTAAGGGTCTGTACTCTTATTTGTGTGATTTCAATGAGAATGTGTGGCATGCGTACACTATCGTTTTAACTCTACGAGTTTTGTATGTATGTTCGCCCCACCTAAAATTTAGAGCGTGCTCCGCCAATGGGTAGGGCGAGGTGCGCTGCTCGTTGTTCGTCGAGTGACGGGCGCTTCGCCGGCGACGAACATCCGACAGGGGTATGCCTGCCTATTCACCTCCCTTCCTATCCTGCTGCGCAAAATCAAACACCCAAAACCCTAACGTATGGTATTTGTATTCGGATCTGACCATGATTTTACCTGCTAAATTCGATCTTTTCTTGCAACAGTGATTGGGTGCCCTATACTGGGTCCGCACCTGGCTGCCACCATGACGAGTCCGCCTAGGGTGAGCATGGAGATCACCGACGAGATGCTCAAGAGCATGGAGGTCGGGCTGGCGTTCAGAGACTACGTAAGCAACCTCACTTCTCCACTACTGTTCCCATACTTGACCATGAAGAACTGTAATGCCCTTGTTGCCACCTGATAACGGGTGAAATTGGTGTGGGAACAGAGTCTTCTATCTTCAGTGGAAAAAAGAAGAAGAATTGATAAGTGGCATTTGAGCTTGTAACATTGTTAGCGGTTACGGATAGTTAAATTCCCCAGACTAGGACATAGTTCAACATTATGTTTAAACAATCAGATCAGGCGGAACCGCGGAACCTCACTTCATTTCCGTCATATCCCAAATAATTATCAACTCCTTCACCCTTTCTTTCTAGCACCTCTCTAATTTCTACTTTGAAACCAAGCAATATCGCCATAAACCAAGGGCTTTATTCCAATCGATACTTGCTGATGCCAAAACATGGACAAAAGAGTGGTGTTTGGACTGCAGCGATGCCAAATCTTACTGCATCCGTGATTTTGACATGGGATTCAATTCTTATCTAATACTTCTTACTAGGATTAGCAAAGGGGGCCTTTTCTTTTGTAAGTTCCATAGCAGGGAACACAATAGTGCAAATAGATAGCATATGGGAATGCACGGTGTATGAAATGTGACCCTTTGAAGCGGGTTAATGCCAAACTTCAGCATTTATTGCAACCAACTTGGTGCTCTCACCGCACCAGTACATGGCCATTTGCACAGGCAAATAGTTTCCATTTGCAAAGATCTGGTGGACAACTGGCATTGGCATAGGGCACGCCAATTCTGGCAATAATCAAAATGCTATAGCCAAATTTCTTTGCAATTGCCAAACTTGATAAGGCTCATAGAGATCCAATCTAAATAGCCCTCTGAGACTCCTATGGTGGCGCAGCCAAGCATATGTGCCCTTGTCCCTCCCCTCCCCTCTTCTTGCCGCTCCTCAGACCTCAGGCCGTGAAAGCACCGCTCCTCCTTAAGCCGAGCGGAGCATAGATCCATCCATATCATCGTGGATTTACTTTCTGCTGGTGAGCACTCCTTCTTTCCTTGGATGGATTCCTTTGTTCTTAGGGCTGTCCACTCAGTTTGTTGCAAATTCGCTTCCAGATACATCTGAATCCATCCGTCCTGACATTGACTGATTCATTCCTTCTGTTGTTGAGCGCTCCTCCTATGATTGGATATCCAGTAGTTCTTAGGGTTGGATTCCATTTCCCAGTCAGTTTGGGTTTTTGTTTGGCTACCAATCTGAATCAATCCATCCATCCATCCATTTCCGTGTCCTTGATAGCTGATTGAGTAAGTTTGGGCGCAGTTTGATTTCCAGAGATTGTGGGGGTTCTGCTGCCGTGATGAGTCAGACCAGGGTGAGCATGGAGATCAGCAACGAGGCGGTCAAGAGCATGCAGATAGGGGTAGTCTTCCAAGGCTATGTAAGCCTCTGTTCTTCACCTATTTATTAGATTTTCCTGAAAAAAAAAACTATTTATTAGAATCGACTGCTAGTCCCCCCCCCCCCTCTCTCTCTCTAAGCTGGCGGTAATCTAGTATGCTGATAATTACTTATCTTTCTTACTGAACTTATATATCTCAGTTTAGATTTCTGTAGAAATGTAAATGGAAGGGTTTGTAAGATGCGTTGGATCTTATATACATGGTTCATATGGCGGTGAGGCGTCCTGTGGCGTTCTGCCAACGCCTTGTCGCCTGGGCGGGCGTCTTATCGCCTAGGCGGGCTCCTAGGCGACAAATCCTGTGGCGTTCTGCTAACGCCTAGGCGACACCCTACGAACCATGCTTATATGAACCAATGGTTTTAACTGTTATTAACTCTGTTACCACGTGGTGGCCTGGTGGGATTGAAGTTCATGTTATTTCACTGTATATGTAGGCAATTTTCTTGATATAACTATCTATATACCTTAGCACAAGATGAATTGAACAACTTTCCCATTATCAGGATAATTTCAATAAGCTTGGCTTGTAAAAGTAGTGAGATGTAGACTAGATCACAACTATCAGATCATAATGGGCATTCAGTTTCAAAGAAACATAAAAGGGTTTCATGGTGTGTTCTATGACTTGAGATGCTTATTTGGCCTATATCTTTGATAATGCATCCCTTTTAAATGCTATTCTCTATTTAGAGAACCTTTAAATATCCGTTGACATACCTACACTTACAGTATACTCATTTAAATCTATTGGTATATCATAATTCATAACTCTATTTCAGAATGGCAGAATTAGCTCTATGGATTTTCACAGCAAGGCTACAAACTATCTTGTGACTGCCAGTGATGATGAATCAATCCGCCTATATGACACCCAAAATGCAGTGTAAGTGCGGACCATTACTCTGTCTTCAGTACTTTTCATTCTAACAAAAAAGGTGGCTGTTGATTCCCTTTTTAGTCTCTCTTAACAGATACATTTTTCTTACATTTTAGTAGTCCATGTTCACTGATGACCTGTAGAATCCCCACTTCGTTTTCAGTTCTTAACAATACTACTGTGCTAATACGGATGATCATTTGTGCCTTTATTAGTTTATTTTAGTTCCTAATAATTGAAAGTTCTGTTTAACTTCAGTATTCCACACAAGCTTTAGTTTATGACAATGGTTTATTTTTCCATTCAAACTGTTTTTTTAGGGATATGTTTCTCACTCATGTAACTTTTCAGGTGTTTGAAGACTATTAATAGCAAAAAATATGGGGTCGAACTTGTGTGCTTCACTGATAACCCAACTATTGTCTTATATTCCTCGAAAAATGGCTGGGATGGTAAGTGCTATTTTATGTCAACTTAAAAAATGATTCTATGTTATGTATTGAAAAGAAGCAATATTGCAGAATCTCTGCGTCTACTCTCATTGAATGATAACCGTTTTCTTAGATATTTTAAAGGTCACCTTGACAGGTTTGTCACACTAACTTATGATAAATTGTAGTTTATCTTTTGGTTATGCTAATGCCAATGGAGGACGCTGACGTGCATTGTCTTGTCCAGGGTTGTCTGCATATCCTTTTGCTCCGAGAAAGAAAATTTTCTCTCTGGTTCACTTGATCGTACTGTTCTCTTATGGGATCAGCGGGCTGAAAAGTCACAGGTAAACTAATGATATTGTACACAGTTATGTTACATGAGGTAAACTTCAGGTTCTGCTTCATCACTTGTTTATGCCAACTCAACATTTTGTAGTTAGCTATATTGGATCACTCCCCTTATTATCTGTTCCCTGTTAAACCAACTCCTTGAATCACTTGGAACCCAAAATGTTTGCTGCAATTTAATCATTAAACACTTGTAGTTCCCTACTTTTGTATTTTCTGTTACTTCTCTATCTTGGGCATGGTACATGTTATTAACTGAAATCTAAAACATCTACTCCCACCAATCCATAAGTCAATTTAGGAGTTTTGCTTCTTAAACGTTTTCAGCTTTGATCATCAATCTGTAAAAATGTATGTAGATTTACGACGTGTCTATCATGAAAATTCCTTTGTAGTAACAGTTTCGATATAAAATAGCTCATTTTGTGGTAATTGCTAATCAAAATGTCACATTGGTGTCGTGAACAACTTTTTTTTTTTATCAAGATGGAATATTATTCATTTTTTAGGCATTACAGTTGCATTACTAGATATTGCTCGTGATTAGCAAAGTTATCTCATGGAATTTTCAGGGCTTACTGCGTGTGCAAGGGAGGCCTGCAGTTTCATATGATGATCAGGGCATGGTATTTGCAGTTGCCTATGGTGGTCACATAAGGATGTTTGATGCTCGAAAATTTGAAAAGGTAGTTGTGATTGAACGTGTTGTTTTACCTTTAGTTCAACCTTTCTAACTTGTTGCTTCCGCAGGGGCCTTTTGAGATCTTCTCTGTCGGTAATGATGATTCAGAAGCCCATGTCATTAAGTTTAGCACTGATGGCAGGCGGATTCTGTTAACCACTAAAGCTGGGCGTGTTCATGTGCTAGATTCATTCCATGGCAGTAGCGTGAGCATGCAACCTACTTCAGTTTATATCCTGCATGCTAAGACTAGTAAAATGTGGCTCTTACATTTTTTTTTTCATTCAGATTGCATCATACAATGTGAAGCCAGTGGTAACCAATTCAACACTGGAGGCATCATTCAGCCCCGATGGAAACCATATCATCTCTGGTTAGAAACCATTCCTTACCACCCTTTGTAATCATTGCCATGTTCTCTTCTACTGAGCAATGCATTATGGTTCATTGTCTTCTCTTGCAGGCTCTGGTGATGGTAGTGTTTATGCTTGGAATGTTAGGAGCGGAAAGGTACAGAAGAATATGTGATGTCCGTGTTGAAGTTTCTTGGATGCCATATCTGTTTGATTGATGTATGCTAATGTTTGAACCTGCAGGTTGCGCGCTGGGGAAGCACAGATAATGAACCACCACTGGTGAGGTGGGCCCCAGGATCCTTGATGTTCGTGACAGGATCTTCAGAACTATCCTGCTGGGTCCCGGACCTGTCCAAACTGCCATCCTTTACCATTACCAAGTAGATGCAAATGATAACAGGTGGATTGACTTGACTATCCTTGCAAGTCCTGCTTTTCTCTGTAAATTCTGCCTTGTGGATGAGTTTATTTATGTGACTCGTTAAGAGAAATCATACCAGCTAAACCTTCTCATCCTTGTGTACGTTTGGTTCGCAGGCAAATGCATGGCTGCCTTGCTCGAGCAGAAATCGAGCTGGGCTAGCGTTTGGATTCTAGGAGAGCATCCCGTGGGGCCTGCACCAGCTCCCGGATTTTGCCGGAGAGAGGATTTTGCTCGGCAAGGCAGCTTGCTCGGGCCAGCAAGGCAAAGCAAACTCTGATTTGAACCGAACACGCCTTGGTAGCTCGTAGTCATCTGCCTGTGGTGACCTGTTACCATTCAGATAGTGTTGGTTGAGAAATGTACACAGTAACGGTATCTCAGACAGCGGGATCTGATACAAAGTAACAGATCACCTTTGGTGTTTAGCAGGTAATGGTGTCAGGGTCAGTCATTGAAGGCTCTCTCTTCCTTCTGCATGCAGATTTGTTGAGTAGCTCTGCCTCGCTGCCTGCCGCTGTCGTCTCCGCGGCCTTCCTTTCCCAATCCGCGATACATCATCAGTGACTCCAGTCGAGGAATCTCGACTCCACGGCGTATTTGATATGGGAAATTTTGAGCCGTAATTTACTCAGGGTGTGTTTAGTTGGGAGGGGAGGAAAGGAACTTTTTCTGGGAAGCGTGTTCTGTGAGAGGGATGAATAGGAAAGTTGAAAGGAGTTAATGGAGAACTTTTCTGAGGAATATGTTTTCTGAGAGGGATAAACAGTAAAGTCAGTAAAGTCGAAAAAAGAACTTTTGATCTAAATACGATATCATCCATCAGCTGCGAATGAGGATGGACCCATCCAATTTATTTCGAACACCGAAAGCCCCCGGACCTGGCGGGCGGGCGAGCAGCAGCGCCGAAAGCATCCGAAATCCTGCCAAAGTGCGCCTCCGCCAAGCTGTGCAACAGGAAATCCCCCGTTTGTTCCAAAACTAAACTACCCCTCTCGTCCTTGTCCGCCGCCAAAGGTCCCCTGGGGGTACAACCGTCCATTCTCCAGTCCGCTGGCAATTTACTAGCCGTTAGACCGTTTATACTACTTCACCTCGTCCTTTACCTCCGATCCCGTAGCGTTCAAATTCGAATCGCGGCACCCTCCAAAGCTCAAATACTCCCCAATTAAACTCGTCATCAACGACACCAGCTGCTCCTGTTCCATCGAATCAATCGAGAAGGCCATCCAAATACGAGATTCTTGGCGTCAGGTCGATGGGGATCGAAGCCAAGTGCGGTAGCCTGGCAGTCGCCGCCGGCGCCACGGTCCGGCGGCCGCTGCAACCACGGGACACAAACGTGGCCGCGTCCACTGTGGTCACGAAGGCCGTGTCGAAGCCCAAGGTCAAGCCGAAGGCGGTCAGGAGGCTGGCTTCTCCCTCGCCGCTGCCGCTGCCGTTCCCGCTCCCGCTCCCGCCGCCGGTGGTGAAGGGCGCTGAGTCCGGCGTCGCCGTGGTGCCGGTGGCGGAGGTATCTCTAGCGGAGGAGCTCGAGAGGGCGCGGGAGCGGCGGGGACGGCTAAGGGAGGCGAGGGAGCGGACGGAGCGAGAGATGGACGGCCGCGCGGTGGCGCTGGACCGGGAGGCGGCCGAGTGGGAGCGCCGCGCGGAGGAACAGCGAAGGCTCGTCGCCGAGCTCATGCGCCTCATCGGGATGCCAGAGGTCAGTCAGCCCGCTGTTCTGCACTTTATGCTGTTCTTAACCTTTGCCTCGATTCGATTCGATCATTCGATTTGGCACCTATGTCAATGTCAGGTTTATACTCCGGTGGAATCGCTGAGATCCAGGGAAGAAAGGAAGCGAAGAGTGGCCAGTGGTCCTTTGTGTACCAGGGTAATGCTTCTTAATCTACTTCGACTCCGTTTTTTTAGCAGTACATTGTTATGTTGCTACTAGTAGCTGAGAAAGCCCTGTGTATGCTGTCGAGAAAATTTAGTAATTTTCGTTTTTTGCTGAAACGCTCTGCATCCTGGTTACATGTTGCAGGGTTCCACCTCCACAGCATCAACACTGCCAGCTGAAGTTGGAGCAGAATCCTGTAGTGATCAGGAATCTGGGGCCACCGGAGTGACAAAAGAGCCAGCGACAACAATTGAGATCACCTCTTGATTTTGTTCAACTGGGAACAGACGTGCTTGAGGGTCTGTTTTTTTCCCCCTAGTATAAATCATGAGTTGGTGAATGAAATCAAATGGCTTGCTTGATTGTTTTGTTCTGAATATTATGTGATTGTCACGGTGTTCCTTTATGGCAAAGCTACTTTTGATTTGTCACTGGCATGGTAAAATGTCAAGAGAAAGTGGTATGCTGTCACATGGAACAGCAAACATTGGGTTCCCATACGGGCAAACGCCCTCGCCCGTTTGGGGCTTCTAATTTTGGGGCAGATAAATTCATTGCTACTCCAAATTTTCCTAGCAGGCTTGTTGGGGGTGATTCTTATTGCTAGTTCAGAGGCGGACAATGTCTTCTTGCAGCAATGTTTTTCCTGGATTGTTTCCATTTTTTTTCTTGTAGTTCTGCTTATCTTAGATCTAAATTTCTTAATAAAAACTTAATGTCCAAACTCTCAATTTCCTTTTACTCGATAAGTGACAATTGGTTCTAGCAGCAGTTTTACTTATCTAATTGTTCAAATGCCTTCATTCGGTAGAGAAGTGTTCTTGTGTTTAGTTGTTTCATGGTGGGCTTAGCGTTGTTCTATACTTAATATACCATTTAAATGAAGTGACCTGCATAAGTGATGTTGTCATTGAAGGATTATGCTATAAAATGTTGAGAAGTGCATGGCATACTAAACTTCAATTGGCCTCTTATAGCATGTGTTTCCATATACGCACCACACATGACTATTTAGATCCTCACTTATTGACCTTCTATGAGTTGCATGAGTAGCAAATGAATCATGTACGTATTTATAACAAAACATCGAGGATCTGCTGCCATCAGATCCAATTATGTACATGCCAGTCCTACTGTATATTCTACCTCTGATCATTATCCTGAATGCTGAAATTGTATGCCAATTCTCTATCAACTTCCTCATTAATCAGTTTTGAAGTTCGTTATAGTTTTAGCGAATTTTTATGCTACATCCTTGTGCTAGTGCAGTAGTCTAGTCATACACTCATATACAGCGCATTGATGATAAGAAAGATGTCACCCTTTATACTACTTACACTTCCTTTTTCAGTTGTAAACAATTTACTAATTGTTTATTACTTTTAGATACTGAACACAGTTTTTTTCCTACTATAATCAATGTTGCTGATGTGAATCTTTTCCATAGGCTTGCAGTTTCTGAACATAAATACTTTATAGTCAATATATGCATCGCTAGTCGCTACCTCATGCATTATTTCATATCCTATCACTTTGCCTTTTTACATTGAACTAAGGAAATAGTTTTTCTGTTAAAAGCTAATAAGAGCATGTAACACGCATCATGTGATGGAGTGCCTGGGGCACTACAAAACCAGCACTATAAAAAAATATTATAGGGCACTACAAAACCAGCACTATAAAAAAATATTATAGGGGATTATATGTACTTTGGCTATATTCGAGGGGAGTAATTTAGACTTTTCCCCTTTTTAAAAAGGAAAAGTCTGTTTTTCACCCTAAGTGTTACAAAAGTCTGATTTTCAACCTCAAACTACAAAACAGAATACTAAAGGCCATCCAACTATCCAAAACATGCAAAATTGGTTGTTTGGTGGTTTTGAGGGTGGTTTTGGATTTTATAGAAATAGCAGGAATATTATTTAAACTTAAAAAAAAATCGTAACTAATTCATTTTGGACCTAAAAAATATGAAATCAGTGCCAAAAGTTCTCTTAAAATGTAACCAACATATTGGCACACTATTTACTATTATTTGTATATTATATGTTTATATTACTAGTGTCTTATTGGTTTTCTAAAAATAATTAGAATAAAAATAAATAATGTGCAAAAAACTTCTGATGGTGCACCAACATGTAGGTCACATTTTTAGAAAAACATTGGCACCAGATTTATATTTTTATAATCCAACATATTTTTAATTTTTTTTGAAAAATACAAAACCACCTTCAAAACCACCCAAAGGGTCAATTTTGCACGGTTTGGATAGTTTGAGGGTCTTCGATGTCCGGTTTTGTAGTTATGGATTGAAAATCAGACTTTTGTAATAGTTGGAGGATGAAAAATAGACTTTTCCTTTTTAAAATACCTATATGTAAGAGATATGCATTATCTAGACGTGCATCAACTCATATGGACAGAAAACGAAACACTTTGTAGTTTGCATGACCATAAAGTAAACATTGATACTAGCGTTGATCAAATAATTTACAAGGGACCTAGCAAATGGTTAAACCTTCTTACTGGACTCGTTCCGCCTTAGTAGATGACATATGCTGGGGGATTCTTTCACGGAAACTACAATCGGGGAATGAACTTTTTGGCCACCGTTCCTCTGTTTAGTGAGGCACTGAGGCTAGCTAGACATACCAAAGGGTTGGTCCGTTGGTGGATGATACAGCGTAACATTTTTTTTACCCTAAACTTTTTAATATGTACCATCTCTATTATTAAATTCATGACAATATTCATTTTTATTTTTTTACCAATAATATTTATTTGATAAATTAGTTATTAAGTAAAATACGTATCAGTAACTCAGATACCAAAAGTGTTGTAATATTCAATAATCACTTTTAGAAAAAACAACGCTTCCATTTTACGGTGCGTTGCAGACTTGCAGCTTGACATGACACCAGGACAAGGATCACGAATACATAGCATAAACAACAATGTTTAAATTTGTTGGTATTCTGTATAAAATCATATGTTACATATCTGTGTGCCGTCCACTGGCTTGCAATCTATCTTTTTCAATTGGTTACCAAACCCATTTACAGTTGGTGGTTTTTAAGCCGCCCTTGTTTGGCTTACTACAACTATTATTCTACAATGAAATCCCAAGCGCGTTGAAATGAGCTAGCTTTTTAATGTGAAATAATTCTGGGCCTAAGTAGTGGACGAAACATCATTTGATCAGTTTCAGCGGCCGAATCATGGCGTTGTCCTCGTGGTCCAAAATCTGCAGATAATAATAATGATCAAACAATCATCAGCAGCTAAACAATCAAACTAAAACAAATGTTGTAGAGATGTAACAAATCCAGTAATTAAGTTGCATACGTACGTGGCAATGGTAGACGTATCCAGGCTCGGCCGTGGCGTCGAACGGGTACGGCCTGCCGGTGTCGACCATGAGGAACTTCACCACCACCGTCGTCATGAACCCCGGCGCGATCTTCACCACGTTCTTCCACGTCCTCTCGTGCTCCGGCACCGCCACCTCCTCCCCGACGGCGTGCCTCCCCACGTCGCACTTGGTCGCGTCCTTGAGCTTCTCCATGCACGCCGTGAACTCCTCCAGGCCCACGAGCCCCCGCACGCGCACGGCCTGGAACGTGGCCAGGTGGATGTGCAGCGGGTGGTTGTCCGGCGTGAGGTTGATCACCTCCCACACCTCCGTCGTCCCCGTCTCCGGCGTCTCCGTCGCCGGATCCTCCAGCCTCTTCCCGTTGATGTACAGGTGCGTCGGGTTCCCCGTCGCCTCGTCGTCGTACTCGTACAACACGATGTACCGCCGCTTCACCGCCTCCTCCTCGGCGACGACCTCGACGTACTCCGGCAGCCGTGCCGGCACTTTGGAGTGGTCGTCTTCTGACACCTTCTCCGGCGGCGCAACGATGAACCTCATCACCTTGCCGTTGAGGCTGTTCGGCGCGTCGCCGTCGGGGAACGGGTACGGCGCCGTGTTGACGAGCTCCGCCGTCTCGGAGCAGCCGGAGAAATCGACGACGACGTCGAACGACTCGGCGACTGCGATGAAGAGGTGTGTCGTGACGACCGGCCGGGGAAGGTAGCTGGTATCGGAGCCGATGACGTGGAACGGGAGGCCGTTGGAGAGCGAGAGGTTGAAGAAGCGTGCGTTGCTGGTGTTGATGATGCGGAAGCGGTAGCGGCGGCGCGCGACGGGGAGGAACGGCCATGCCTTTCCATTGACGGTAATGGCCTCGCCGAAGTACTCGGGCTGCCATTGTGGATGGATATCCGGGTTGTCGCCGGTGGAGTTCATATAGATGGAGCCATCGGCGTAGAAGCTCCGGTCGGCGAGGACGAGCACACGGTCGAACTCGTCGCCGGAGGGGAGGCCGAGGGGCGCCTCCGTCGCCGGGTTGCGGATGACGTAGGCGCCGAGGAGGCCGGCGAGGAGGTTGGCACGTGTGAGTCCCAGCGTGTGGTCGTGGTACCAGAGCACACCACCAGGGGACTGCACGTTGGGGTACACGTAGGTGGGTGTGGTCCATGTGGGCCCCCTGTCACGGAACCCGGCGGTGAACCAGGCGTAGGTGTGCCCGTCGGACTGCGGCGGGTCAATGCCGCCGTGGAGGTGGACGACGGTGGGCACGCCGACGCCGGAGCGGGGGATGGCGGTGGGCACGGTGGGGTCCCATGGCAGGATGTGTCGGTCGGGGAGGTGGTTCTCCCACGTCACCCATAGTGGGACCCCCTGTAGGGCCTCGATGGTGGGCCCCGGGAACGTGGCGCTCTCCGCCGACGTGCCGAACACGAACACGGTGGTCGCCGGAAGGTCGCGGTGGAATTTCTGCATCATCACGCACATGTCCACGCACACAGAGATTAATATATACTAACTAGCTCATTAATTTTCAGACGGCTTCAAACACATATCGATCACCTACTTAAATGAAAATCAAAATCTTAATCGACAACGAAAGATCTTAGTAACGTACCCATTTTTTCTGGTACATCCCGATGGTGAGGTGAGCCGGAGCAGGGCGGCCGTACTTGAGCGAGTAGCCGAGGAGCTTGGGCATCTGAGGAAGCACGTCGACGTACATTTCCAGCGAGGCGGCCACCTGCTCAAGGGTGCCCTCCGACACCGGCGGCGGCCCGGGCCTGAACCCAGCTGCAACGCCGGCGGCGACGGCGAAGACGAGCACAAGAGCAGCGAGCTCTGCTCCGATGATGAGGGCCATTTTGGCTGGCCGGGTTAGTTGTTGCTTGCTTGCTGCCTCTGCACTCAGGGAGCCAGAAGACACCAGATATGTCAGGGATGTCGTCCAAATATAATGGAAGGCGCACAACGATGACTAATGCGCGGAGCTCATCATTTCGGACCTCAGGTAGTGCCTAGTGCCATCTCTACCTGCGCTGATTGGTGAACGGGGGAAATATTTCTTTTTGTTGTTTTTGGACTGGCAGCGATCTGGTAAATGTTGGCGAGCATGCATGCGTGGGCCAATATAATTTGAGATCAAGATCATGGTCTCCTACTCCAAAAGTGCATACTAGTACTACAGGGTGGAGCTCCCACTACGCTCGTGGACAGGACAACTGGGGCTGCACAGTGCATATACGCAACAAATTGAGATGTTCGCCGGCATGCACTAGCAGGGCAACTAGTGTTATTGTAGGCAGCTGAATTTGCTAAAACCATTTGTACTATATCTTCGACTCACTTCGAACAGACATTGGGTACTTTTGAGCGGATGATGGTAGGACATCATGTACAGTTGATTTTGGTTATAGCAGCAAGCGAGTATAGTCCATCCAACCGGTAGTGGTCTTAGAGCAAGTATTATGGTACTGACTAGGCAGGCGTAACGAAGGACCACATCAGAAAAATCCTCCGTGGACAAGAGAGAAGCGTAGAGAGAGAAAGGTGCGGGCGCCTCACCGGTCGCCCACGCAAGGCAGCCGTTCCGAGAACAAAGGTGCCTCCACCCAATATCTATGCATGCATGCAAAAAGTAATTGATAAAATATTGAATGAACCGCTTGTTTCAATCGTCAACTGGTATACTAATGCCGGCGATGAGTGAGCTGGCTTCCGTGAAACGCCGGCAGCGGGCGAGTTTATAAGCCATGCTCTTATGGTGAGAGGTGCAGTTGTGCACTTTACCAGTTGTGCACCGTTACCAACCCAGGTCTGAGTCCTCCTCAACTTAGAATCTACGTGTCTACTATTATTTTTCTTAATGAAAAACCGACAGGTCTCTCTCAAAAAGAAAAAGAAATCTTACAGTTAAGGTTTCAAGTATTCTAAGGTTTCAAGCATTCTAAGGTATACATCTATCGGTATGCATGCAGTGCAAGACTTTTGCCCAAGAAAAAATCAAGGGAAACATTCTCAAAGGAGAGAAATTGAAGATTCTAAGGGAATTGGTCCATGCATGACAGTGACGCCCAGACGTAGTGGCAAGACTGCAAAAGGCTTCGACTGAGAAAATGTCAAAGCTACCAACAGCCTATAATCCATCCTCGTTGCACCAATAAGATGAAATGCTCATGTAGCAAAATCCTCGTAGCATTCGCCTGCGCTTATATTTTTTTGTTTCGCAGATAGCTAATCCATCAATCAGCGGTAAGAACAATTACTAGCTAGGTTAGTACTATAATTACCGGTCTCTGTCTCGATGAACCGGTCGAACTATTACCACCTACCTTTGCCTTGTTCGGAAAGAAATTAATATTCGGTCTAAAATCTAAATATACACTGCATATATATCACTAGGACAGATTTTTTCTAAAAAAAAATCAATATGACATACACCAAGTACGCTCGCGCACAAGATTTGGTGTCGATCAGTACACCAAAAACAGCACAAAAATTAAGAATCTAAATTTTGGTGACAGCACAACCATCGAGCTGGGAAAACTAGGTGAAATCACAAGAGACATCTACACATCGATATCGCATCCAAACTTTGACCGATATGTTGCTAGCTGGCTTACATGAATGAAAAGAAAATGATACTCTTTCTAGCTACTTGGGGAAACGGGTGGAATGGCCTAAATATTTTCACGGCCAAACCAAGGAACTAACTTTGCACGATTCACAACTGCGTACATCTACGACTACTTTCTCGTAACTTGTAAGGGCAGGTATAATCCACATGCAGCAGTTGTCTTTATACTGTCACCTAAGCATATCTATTCTATATGTGCTATAATTAAGGAGGAGGGAGAAGGAAGCCGTCGCCTGCCAAGAGGAAGGCATGGGCTTGTGCTCCCATGCAGCATCGCCGTTGTTTGCCAGGCATTGATGGCCCCGCCTGATCAGATGCGGCAGCGCGAGCAGCTGTTTTTGGGCGTGCGTCTGGAAGGCAAAGCAACTGAGCAACAACGGAGTCACTGGCGTGTTTAGTTGGTGGGGGAGAAAAGAACTTTTTTTTTCTAGGAAGCGTGTTCTGTGAGAGGGATGAATGGGAAAGTTGAAGAGAATTGAAGAGAAACTTTTCTGAAAAACGTGTTTTCTGAGAGGGGTGAATAGTAAAGTGCAAAAAACTTCTGCAACTAGTAGCAGCGACAAGAAAGCTGCCAACAGGAAAGGGCAGCCTTTTCTTTGTTGTCCTAGCGATTGCTCAATATGTTTTTTTTCTCCTCTCTCGTAACATGCTACTCTCAAGACCCAATTAATATATGGATCGTTTGAAAAAATATTTTATGTTTTCTTATTTATGTTCTTGATAATAGATGCATACGTATCTTCTCTCACGTAAGCAATAAAATGGCTACAAAGATCAAATGATGCAATAGATCACTATAATTATGAGTCAAAGGATGAATTAAATAACTTCTAGATAGAAAAAAGACAGCAGTTGTCTGAATTGTTGTAGAAGCTGTCTATTTAGTTGTTTGTATGTCAAAAAAGACAGTAATTGTTTGAATTGCCCTAAGCCTGGAAGAACGAGGAAAACGGCTGTGGAGAAGATCCTCGCACTCACGCCTATTCACACACACGAAATCCTAGGCGCTACCAGGCGCCCAAAGTGTAGGAGTTGTGAATAAACAAACTGCTAGAAAGATCAAGCATATGGTCCAACGTCGACGTACAGATAATTTCCTTGCTTTTTAGTATGGCAACAGCGTGTTGAATCCACGCATCTCGCCAATTGTCAAATGTATATCGTCACATACCGTTGACACTCGAACTAAATTATTCAAAGATCGGGTGTGGTTCCTAGAAATTCTAGATCGACATGGTTCCAGATTTGCATGCATATATGCTACCCTGGCTTCTAAGTAAGAACTCCATGTTGCATATGCGGATATGCCTATGCATGTGGAGCTTGATCCTGAGCTGAATAAGTTAATGGCGATGCTTAATACGCTCCCTACGCTCGATCAGGTGTCTGAAACCTCAATCTGAAAATGTTGAACGAGCACGTTCACACGTCACTGATAGCAAAATATGTGGCATCAAATTAGGAATTTTTTGGAAAACCGTTGTACACCCTCCAACTATCGTAAAAGTCTGATCTCCAACCCACAACTACAAAATCAAACACAAAATAACATTTAACTAACAAAATTGGACAACTTCCCCTTTAAGTGACTTTAAAGGTGTTTTCCACTTTATGGAAATATAAAAAATATTATTTAAAATTAAAATTCATAAATAACTAATTTGAAATCGAAAAAATATGGAACAATACCAAAAAATTTAAAATTGTAACCTACCTAATAGTACAATATTAATACAAAAAAAAATGAAACAATACCAAAAAAAATGTAAAATTGTAACCTACCTATTAATACCAAAAAATGTAAAATTGAAATATATTGTTTATTCTAAATATATTAGAAATAAAAATAAATAAGACACATATACTTCAACTAGTGCACCAACATATTAGTTAAATTTTTAGAAAAAAAATAGAATTGGTTTCAGAATTTATAATTCAAGATGCATTATTTATGATTTTAGATTAAGTTATTTTTTTATAATTTTAATAAAAAATAGAAAAGCACCATTGAAACCGATTTGGACATTGGATGACCCTCAGTGTCTAATTATATATATATAGTTGTGGGTTGAAAATCAGACATTTGTGATAGTTAAAGGGTGTAAATTAGAATTTTTTAGTGGGGAGGCTTTTGCTGCTTCTCTGGTCGCCCTATAAAGCAAATAACAGGAAAATAAGAGCTGACAGCAAAGACCACTATCTATACAAACGATGGCATACATTTCACATCAATGAAACATTAATTGGCTGACATTTTTCAGGGGTAACGGCCTAACGGAGTAATGCATGATGGCATGACGTCCGACGTACACAATAATGAACTCGCTATCTCTACTCTCTACTTTCTATTGTTAACGAGAGTTACGGGAGACGCACTCATCTATATGAGGAAAACGAAACAAAAGATGCAATGAAGTGGTAACTACTCCGTAGATCAGTAGAAACATACCAGTAGTGATGATCAGATGATGACGCTGGCCAGGTGGCGTACGTACGTTGTATGCATATGCGTGCTTGTAGGTAGCCGCAGAGAACCCGAGTAAGTTGCATTGGTTTGGCTGGCATGCAATGCCCCATATAAATAGCAGGGCTGAATAAAAAAAATATAAATAGCAGGGCAACACATATGCCAGGCACAAAGAAGCAGCAAGTCGGCCAGTCGTCCCAGGAACATGGATCGCGTGGTTGGCTAAGCAATTCAAGGGAACTCTAGCCGGCAACCTCATCCGGGGTGTGCTTTCATGGCAACTCATGACCCATAAGCAGTCTGCTAGCAGCTTTGCTTGAGACTGCGACGACAGCCGACAAGGGAAAAGAAAAGATGATTTCAAGCAACCACCAACCAATACATTCTCGTGCCATTAGCTAGACGAGCTGCTAACCTCGCTCGCTCGTTTCTTAAGCAAATATATACTATTATATATATATACTGTTAGTTTAATCAGATGATCGTGTTCGTAATCAGGCTGCGGGTGACCTCTGCAATTTAATAACTAATAATGGATCGAAAGCAGCGTGGGTGGAGCCTTGTGCTTGTGGCTCCATGTTATGCTTGGTTCGATCGGCACCAAATGCTTGGAGCTTGCGCGCGCGGCGACGTCGGCAACATCACTCCACCAGGTGGGCATCGATGGGCCGGCTCGGCACCTCTGTCTTGGAAGCATGTGGCGGCAAGGCAAGACGCTGCTTTAGCTTTGGGTGAGAAATGTTCACGCACGACATTGATCGATAATATTATACTCCCATAATATATATATATATATGCTTGTTAATCACCAACAATCCAGCTCCTAATATTAGAAAACCAAAAGCAAAGGTGTTACCTAGCCGGTCGCGATGTGCCGGTACACACATGTTCTCTCCAATCGAAGGTGCGTGGATTCGACCCTGATGCGTGATCCAAGTGTGAAACGATCGGCAGTTTTCGTCATGGTGCGTTTCTGGATAGGAATTGGAGTTGCATGAAAGAGGCAAGCAAGCAAGCAAGATTCCCTGGATTGGAGATTTTGGGACCCCAAATAAACCCTGGCTGGTACACGCTGTGTGCATTTTCTTAATTGGTTTTCAAACATCGAACTTTTAGTTGATGGGATATAAATGGGGCTAAATCTTTTATCGCCCCTTGTACCTCAGCTCCGATGTCGAACGAAACCGAGGTGTCAAGCCCCAGCCTCATACAGATTTGCAGGCTGGAGGGGGGGGGGGGGGGGTGCTCTGGGAGTCGTACCTCAAAATTTCCCCAAAAACAAAACAAAAAAAAAACGTTCTGCTAGCTTCGTATCAAAGAACACGCTTGATATAGTCATTAAAAAAAAGAATTGCACCCGTTGGAAAAACCTCGCACCCATCTATCCTGGTTTGTTAGTCCTGCATTCCAGCATGTGCTACCCTGATCTGTAAAAGAACCCTGCAAGCTTAACAAAAAACCTCAACTGTACAGGGCAGCTCTGTTCCGTGTTCCGAATAACTCATTTGGAGCCACATTTTCCAAATGTTTGAATTGAAACAACAAATGTTGAATGTACATTTATCCGGAAACAGCCCCGGTGGGTTGTGGAGACACCATCTTTCTGAAACCAAAAAGAAAAAAGAAAAAAAAGGATCCGAGTACAAGCCACTGCAGGTGAGATCAGCTTTCTCGGACAGTTTCTGTTTTTCCGAGGTGCTCGTATTGGTCGCAGTCTGCTCCAGTTTCCTTCAGGGCTGTGATCAACCGTGGTAAAATCTTTGTTAATGCGAGCTTGAAGCCAACAGAGCTAGAGTGCTCCTTGCTTCCGTCAGTGGTGCAAGCATCCTCAGTAAGCGTGCCAACCACATTCCCTTGCAAATAGGCCTCGCAAGCTTTAAGGATGTAGTGACCACGCTTCCGGAAGTGGCTCTTCACAAAATCCTCAAAATGCTGCAGTGATCATGCATAAGAAAATCAAAATGGTGTTACTCCTTGAATCCTTTATGGTACCGTGCAACAAGAAAATGACCACTATATGCAATATGGGAATTTTCAAGATTTGATTATATGCTGAAGACTTTCAAGATTTTCAAAATGAGATAATTACACAATACAAACTTACATTAACATAGTTCGATTTCTCAATAAAATAAGGAATGCACAGGCAAACTGGTTTAACTAACTAATAACAAAGATGCAGTATAACTCTCAAGAGAAGTTGCATTACCATAGGAGGCCGTCTCAAGATATATAGCATGGATTTCAAGCTCAGCAGGTAAGTGTTCTCATTATAGGGCACAGCATTCTTCTCCCCTTCAACTGTACCAACTTGCTTCTCATAGCCAGCCTCATTAAAATAGGGCTTTTCATTGAGAACCAGTCCCTGAAGTGAAACTAGTACTTGGAGAATACTCGATGATGATGGATCCCATACTTCGTTCCCTCTTCCAGTCCAAGTATTTAAGAGGCTTAAGCAAACCTTCCCATCCACATACAGGTTTGGGTTTACACGCAAACCACCAGAATGATAGTATGCTGACTGCAAAATTGACAACAGATGAAAATTGCAGCAATGTCAGCACAATTCAGCTAAATGGTTCATTTACAGACTTTACATGTCCAGCAGCCACAGAAACCTAGACAATGCATAACTGGGTGACATAATTGTTGCAATTACCGGGGGAACTTGTGGGTACTCAGGTGGAAGGTGAAAATCGAAGAAGAACAGGCCATCTTGATAGGGTGTTCCACTCGCTCCAATAATCACGGCTCTTATGAGATCCATGCGATCCTCAAATACCCTGACATAAATATAGTCTGCGATTGCAGTGAAAGGAATATCAGTAAACCATAAAATTTTGTAACCCTTTAGCCATTTTTAGCGTTTGTATTGAGTAATTGCAGACCTGGGAGATTCTTCTCAAGTATGCCCCATTCCTGCTGCACTTTTTTGACCCACTTTCTTCCACCCGTACCCTGTCAGAGCATTGTTTAACTATATGTAAGCAATATACCTCATAAAGAAACATATTTGAATACAGCAGTGAAAATTCCAATAAAATAACCCCACCAGTCAAAATAAAACACCTGCCAAAATGCAAAGGTGGCTAATCATTATACAAAGAGATTCAGATGGCTAAATTTTATTTAGTTTGGCCGCACGCCACCAACGAAGTCACCTATTTATGACAGAAGGAAGAATTTAACAATGAAAAATACAGAATAACTGCCTTCACAATCAAGAAAGAGTGGGTATTTGTACACCATGTCTTATCAATGCAAAAGAAGTATGAAAGAATTCACCTGTGCTGTGTTTTCAAGGTAGTGGTGGTCTGGAGGACATTGTTGAACATCGAAGTGTTTGAAGCATTCTGAACCTGCAGTATTGTCAGCCATGTCCACATCTACAGACTTCTCAGCAGAAGAATCATTTGTTGTATCTGTGGTGTGCTTGACCGTTTCGACATGATTCTCCTTATCAATGTCATCACCCATTTCTGAAACATCATTAGACTGATGAGACTCAACTTCATCCATAGCATCAGAGTTTGATCCATCTAAATGTCTTCTACCTCGAGCAAAGAGATCACTCGCCAGTCGGGTCATAAAGCCAAAAGCAACAGAGAGGGGGCCAGTTGCAACAGAACTTCCATCCTGGGAACTGAATGAACCATTTTCCCTTTCAATTGCATTCTCATGTATATTTTGTGAGTCATCCTGAAAGATGGTACATAGATCGTTAAAACAACAAAAGGAACTAAAAAGTGCCTCAGAGATATAAAACCGATCAGAACAATATATAATAATGACACGCAACAGTAGAGAATACCTTTGCAGAATCATCAAGTAAATCCATTTCGTTGTCATCAACAGTCTCCCAGCTAGCACCGTCCGAGACAGTTCCATCTTCTAGTGAGGCACCATCATCTTCACGACCAACAACATATATTTCATGAGGTCCAACCTGAAAAAATCGGAGATCATCAAGATTATGTATAGCATAAATAGTTTGGCGGGGCTAAGGCGAGGTGGTACGAGGAGATGATTGCAAGCATGATAAAGCAAGACGATGCTGATCGGCTTTTTTCAGCAGCAGTCGATTCAAACAGGAAACTCCTAATGCTATAGTTCACATGAATCATAGTGTTTCGTGCATTCAAGCTGGGAAATACCTTTGAAGTCGAACCATCACCCCAAATGACTGCAATCTCACCATCTTCAAAGCCGACTATATTTCCAGCCCATGAAAGGCTTGTAAATTGCGGACAGGATTCCTTCTGTGAAACTTGTTCATCTCCACTAGCATCAGGGAGTGCCACATTTGAAGCATCCAATCCTTCTGATGAATCTACCTTCTTATCCAATTGCATTTTTTCCTCACTACTGGTTGATTCAATCAGAGGCGATACAGATGGCAAGCGGACAACAACATCTCCATAGCAATAATCATAATCTGGATGGCCATCCAGTTCATATACACTCACAATTTCATTACACTCAATCTCCTTCGGATCGTCTGGGTGTAGCAAAGGCTTAAACCATGATACAAATGCAGTACGATCCTTGGCATTAACACTTCTAACAAGACCCATACGCTTTGGTTCAGAAGAATCATCGACATCATTTGTGACCTTGTCAACTACATACTGCTCTGGGAAGAATTCATGCTCATTTGGACTGTGGATAGGAATCAACAATGTTGAGTTTATTCCACATTCCTTCGTCCCATCCTGCCAGATTACATCGACCTTGGTACATGTATTTGATATGAGTAGAGCCCGCTCGAAGCTGTCATCTCTTTTTTTTGTTCTTTTGTCTTTTTTCAGGAATACTTTCCTAAACTTTTTTCTGTAGTCCTGTGAGCTCTCCTTTGGGATGGCTGATACACTAGTTCCTGATTCAGATTCTTTGGCTACGCAAGAATTATCTCCATCTGACATACTCAATACATCAGCAGAAGAATCAACATCTGTCTGCCTATGATTTGCATATGCATCGGTCCTTTCATCTTGTTCAGTATGACAATCAGCTTGAGATTCAGGAATATGAGACATTAGAGCTGAGATTTCTGAGCAAGTACAATTGTTTCCTGTATGCTCAACAGAATTTAGCTCTTTTGTCTCTGAGTTTTCAGTTACACCATCATCAGCACATGATGTGTACTGGTAAGGACGGCACCAGTCAGTTAATTGCCAGTTTGAATATGAGAAACAAGACAAAAGAGTCAGGTCCTTTGGGTTCTGCTCCTCTGAAGGTGCTTGCTGATCTGCAAAGTGTGCAGATGCAATCCAGTAGACTATAACAGCAACACTTTCCACTTTGGTAACAGTACCTTCAAGACGACTTGCTTTCCACAATCCGCTAAGCCACCTTGATGTTTTAAAAACAGAAGATGACACTGCCTTCACACGCTGTCCTGGATAAAAGGGACAAGCTGTATCCGGGTGAATTGGGCTTGACACTGACTTTAGGCGCATAGGATCTGCCCTGTTGACTTTACAGACAGAGCCATCATCAAACAACACAGTAACATTATCTAGCACTTCATCAACTCGACCAAGCCATGGACCAGAGACAACATAATCACCCACATCGAATTCTCTGATTCGTCTCAAATCCTTAGAGGATACACCCTTTATCATGTCTCCGCTGGCTCCTTGCAAATCAACCACAAGATTGACGTCCACAACAAGACCCATCTGACCAGTTGGATCTGAAGCAGAAGCAACTAAATCTCCATGAAGGAAACTCCTGTCAACTACAACTACATCGTCAATATCTTCCGTCTTTTCACTACCATCTATCCATAGCACGCGAACTTTGTTATCAGGCAAAGAACTCTGGCTGTCGACTTCAGATCCATTAGTGGCATTACCACCATCAGTAACACTATTTTCAGCCCCACGAGCAGCCTTATGTTCATGCTCCTCAGTATCAGTATCATCATCGTCAGTGATGCTACCTTCTGAATCATATTCCCCAGCAACCTCCAACACTAGACCACGGGCATCTTCCTTGGACTTCAAGCTAACAGTATCTTCTCTGTAAATAAAAATATCCGGTACCTTTTCAGGCTCACTAACATCCATGGACTCCTCGTTTTCCTGGTTATGCTCAGCAATATTTGCTGAGCCATTTGGTAGGTTTTCCATGCTTCGAGCCAATTGTAAATGTAGATTCTCAACAAATGACCAGCCTTTTATTCAACTGAAACACATAAACCATGATTCAGATAAGAACAAGACGCTAAGCATGAAATTTAAAAGGAAATATATCAATAAAAGTCGTAACATATGCAACCCCTACCAATAGATGATTTGCTGCCACTAAATTCTACAAAAGCATGCAGACAACCACTACTTAGTAGTTTCATAAAAAGACTGCACTTTTCCTCGGCACAAAGGACAGTATCACCAGTGGAATGCATAAGATAAGCAAGGTTCCTAGCGACAAATAGGATGTGCTACATTACTTGTTTTAAATTATCCTAAGTTCCTTATAATCAAAGAGCTTTTGAACTTCAAACATGTGAACAGTAATTTATGAAACTAAAAAACATTTACAGCCAGGAAATTAGAATGGGATAGGGTATTCTTGATTCATAAACAGTTGCTAACCACCCAATGTTACAACTATTATTAGTGGACTGTACTGATGGCGGGTGGAATAGGCAGGAACAATCGTGTATTTCAGCAATAACCAGACACAAGTTGAAGACTTGGAAATCATAAATATTTGCTTATAGTTCAACAATACGCATTAAAAACAAGAACAGCAACCAGGAACCTAACAAAAAAGAGGGATCCTGTGAGCATGGTGCTCATATTCGAAGAGCACAAAGTTCATATTTTTCCTTTTCCCCAGTCCTGACCAAACGAACAATCTCTGGAAGCAGCATGGCATTGCCCTTCTTCCGATAATAATCCAAGCAAGTGTTAGCCAAGTCTGCACGCAACGAATATGCCAGCAACAAGAGGCGATAAGCAACCGCCCATCTAAGTTTCCCGACGAAACCCCAATCCAGACGACAGGAACCAGCCGCCCACGCGCCGTGACGCAACCAATCGGTCCCAGCGGCGACGGTGCCAGTGGCCATCCATCATCCAGCTCCGGCGACCGCCGCGGTCGCCGGAACCGAATCGGGACGCGGATATAAACCCCGTCGGCCGGCGGGTACCCTCCGAGACAAGTATACGATTACCCACCCGCGAACCAGCGCGCCGAGATCGGGGGCGGCGCCGCCGCCGGAGCGCCGGGAAACCCCCGGGAAGTCGGAAGCGATCGATGTGGAGAGGACGAGGGGGGAGGCAGCTGGGGAGGGGCGCGGACTTACCTCGGGCGATCGGAGCGGCGGGGATCGACGGCGCCGCGATCGGCGGCGGCGGCGAGGCGGCGCGGGTGCCCTAGGTGAGAGGAGATGAGACGGGGCCGGGCGGGGGGAGAACCGAAGAGGAGGTGGAGGCGGAGGTGGAGACGAGCTGCGCAGAAGACGAAAAGAAAAGAAACCGCATAAAAATAATACTGATTAAATACTGTATTATATATATATATAAAAAAGCACAGCTGCCCAAGACACGAAACGGGAGAAGAGGCAAACGGAAACGGGCCGAGAAAAGTCTGGAGACTGTAGTTGGGGTCCGAGTAGACCGCGTGTGACACGAAACGCTGAAACGGGTTCGGCGCTAGCTCGCTCGCTAGTCTCCCGGTCGGGTTCAGTTGGCTCCGGTTCGCGCCGTGACGGTTTTCTTTAGCTCTTGTAGTCATGTAAATGGGCCCGATACAAATCGTAATTTGCTTCGTAGTATATGTACTACTAGAGCGCTGAGTATATTTTATCCTCACGCATGGGAAAACGTTAATTCTGGTTTGGTGAGGACATTTAAAGTTTGAATACGTGAATTTACACCAAAATAGGGTGAAGGAAAAAGACCAAACAATTTTAGGGGCTAGTAACATAACGAGTACTTAACAAACTGATTGTTATAACAATTAACGATAAGTTTGTTAAGTACTCGTTATGTTATAACTCTAAAAAGGTACTCATTATGTTTCACAAATTAGATGGGTTTAGTATAATTGCAAGTCAAACATCTTTAGCCTTGACTAACTTTATAAGAAGAACGAAGTTCAAGTATAGCCAAAGTTCGCATAAACCCTAAACTATTTTTTTGGTTCATTTTGCTCCTAGACTATTTTATTGGTTTAATTTACCCTATATAGTTTGTTATTTTTTTTTCTCAATGCATAAGTGTGGTATTAGGTTAGAATTTGGCATATGATAACAAAAATTGTAACGCGTGCTAGAGAAGAAACATCATGATTTTTATCATCATTTTGATGAATTGGATATATCTAATAATATATCAATCACTGGGGTACCAGATTCTACAAGAAATAAAAAAATTGCAATATATTTTTTTTTGGCATACATTGCCTAATACAACCATGCAATATTTTAAATTAACATTCAGCTTATGAAAAAAAAACCAAAAAGACAATTTGCATTAGAGGACAAACTGAACCACATGGCATAGTTCATAAACGGAACCAAGCAATAGTTCAGGGTGTTACATAGACTTCAATTATATTTAAGGGGTCCTAGCATTCACGATACAAGATAAGTGCACTGACTCAGAACAAATTTTTCTGATGAATTTAAGTAACAACTGATTTTGACGTTGTAGATGTTGAAATATTTTCTTATAAACATAGCCAAACTCTGAAAAGTCTAACTTTGAAGGAAGGGGCTGTTTAGACCCTTTGGCTAAATGACCTACAATTTTTATTTTATTTTTTTACAAAATAGCCTACAATTTGAGATTTTAGTGTCACACAATCAGGCCACGGTGATTTAGTTGGATTGAGGGGTGGCGGTGGTGACAATGCAATATCACGTCAACATCTTTGTGCACCGAAGGTCAGTTTAGGTTATGCAATGCACATCATGGCAGATTCTGGAACGAAGATGAAGGGCAAGTACTAGCACCAATATCAAAGCGCATGGATGGAAGGGTGTCGAGGAAAAGGATAAGGCATAACTCCCAGTCCAGCAAACTCATTTTCTTCTTTCCTTTGTCCTTTCACTTGGGAGAATTTTATGCCCAGCAAACAGCTGCTTTCCTATATTCTCACACAAAAGAAAGAACAAAAAAAGAGAGATGGACATTCCATTCGCTTGGTTGAAAGCCATACAATACATCTTGCCACAATTAAGGCTTCCCTGCGTTCTCACACAAAAAGGGAAAAGGCAATCATTCCACTTGCTAGGAAGAAGCCTTCTTGCCATAGTTACATTCAAACGAACAGAAGTTCAAAATAACATGAAAATGTAGAAATAACGTCACCAACTCACCATCCACACCATTCGTGAAAGCTCGCAGCATCACAAAAGTCAGTTATTAACAGCTAGTCGAAGGACAGAGGGGAAGAAAGCAAGAACAATAAGTATCCCTATATTCTCAGCTTCTAACAAAATCAGATGCAGGGATACACTTACAAAGAAAACCTTCCTGAAAAGCAAGGGGAAGGATACAACTCAAAACGAATTGTACAGCAAATTTAGAAATCTGAACACAGAGAAGTCAGCTATGATGCCATGGCCTGTGAATAACAACCACCATATTGACAAGCGTAAACAGAAAAAAACATTTATTCCAATCAATAGCAAAGATATGCTTCATGCACACCAGAATGAAGAGCAACCTATTGCTGCACCACCTTCCAGACACGGATGCAAGCATCCTCGCCAGCAGTCACCAGGGTATCATTGTCGACAAAGGATAAACCATGAACTCCACCAAGATGTGCTCCCTTGATGGTGATGCGACTGGCTGCCGGCTTGTCTATCTCGTAGACAATCGCACAGGTGTCCAGTGAGCCAGTGGCAACAAAACGACTGTCAGGTGACCAGGCCAAGGTGTTTATCCGAGCTGTGTGGTACAGCATGTTCTTCAGCTTGACCTGTACGAGAAAAAAATATCTATATTAGGCTACAACTGAAATGCAACTGAATGAAATGACCCAAAAGACAATCATATGGGCATATAGCCTCTCAACTCTCCTAGATAAAGAACCTTAGACATTTTCTATCTACTTTAGCAACGATCACAGGGTTATGAAACCGTGATGAACAAAAATAATAATTAAGAGATGGCTGTAATTAGTTCACGGGACACGACAAAGCACAGCAAGGTGTACGTAACCCAGAAGCAGTGTTCACCAAAAGAAATATTCACAGGACTCCAGCAAACTATGAAGTGGTGGAAATAAAACAGCAAAACTGGCAGTACTTGTGATTTTTTATGAATGAACTAAGTCAATAACAACAAACCAATAATGTGGAAACTATGTAGTGCAATACAGGACATGCTTGACACAATAAGTGACAACAATAAATTTGAGAGTGCAATATTCATCATTTAACAACTGAAAAAAAGAACTAGCTGAAAAGTGGCATTACCTCTCTACTTGCCCGATCCCACACAACAGCTTCCCTGTTGACATCAGCAGAAGCAAACATAGAAACATCTGGTGAATAATGTATGGAAGTAATAGCACCTCGGTGCTTCTCAAGCACAGCTTCTTCTGTAACTGTATCCCCATTGATGGAATATATACGCAGTTTCCCATCTTGTGCGCCGACAACAGCTTCAGTGCCATCAGGAGAAACAGAAGATGAAGTGATGGCATAATCAACTTTGGTTGTAGAAATAACTTTGGAGTTGTGCAGTAGTACAATCCCAGAATCAGTGGTAATCAGTGCAAATTCAGGTTTCTGAAGTGCAAGGTTCAAAGCATTTGGCTGCCCTCCTACATCAACTGACTCGGCATCTCCACATTGGTCTCCATTAAGAGGAATTCTGAACACCTGCATGAGAAGAAATTGTAAGTTGCCCACAATAACTGAGCCTAACCATGCTTCAACCATTAAAGCAAAAAGAAAAGATGGCACTCAAGACTTTGAATTCACTAGTTGATTCATCATTATTAATTGAATAATACTCAAAAGCACGTTGATTTTCTTTGGGTAGGTAAGGCTAAGCTAAAACCCTTCAAATTAGTAGGGTATCGGAAACAATTATAATGAAGGAACTATTCTAATCACTGTTTATCCAAAAAAACTCAGAACCCAGATACAATTGTTGTGCTTATATCTACCAAATATTCAGATAAACACTAGGTATATATGCCTATGGACAGCCTGTCGATTTTGCTTACCTTATTATCGTACCCTGAGGTAACAAGCTCTTCTTCTACTGCAGCAAAGCATTTGATCTGGGTATTGTTTTTGCGCATCAATCTGCCACCATATCCTACACCCTGTATCCACTTCATGATGACACCATCATAGCTTGTAGACAGTATAGTTCTTGGGCTACTTTGAGGAAATAAAACCAAAGAACTAATAGTCTTCAAATGTCCTGCAAATGTAACTGGTTCTTTGTCTGGATTGCTTGCAGAGAACACATTAAATGTCCCACCAAGAGAAACTGTCACGAGATGGTCATTCTGCCAGAGGCAACCGACAAGCATGTCATCCACACCTCCTGTACCAGTACAAACCAAAGTTCTATTCAATGTCCCACTTGCATCTTCCATGATATCCCATACTTTTGCAGTTTTATCAGCAGAAACAGTTAGAACCTAAAGGCACAGACAAAAGAAGAAAAACCATCAGAAGCGGATACACATTGCCAATCATATGAAGTTTCTTAGATAGACTTATGGTACCAACCATCCATTGAAAAGGGGTGAAGGTGCTTAGATAGACATGGATGGGTTGAGTACTAAATGTCCATAAAGGCTTTAGTTACATGCAATCTAAAAGTTGCACAGGCAAGAGTTCCATCTAGAGATGAGATGATGCATACCATAAGTATAGAAAATTTTGTAACATACAGGATAGATAATTCTACATCTATCTAAGTTAAAAGCAAATACTTTATAGATGATCCACCCTTATAGGTGGGTCATGTTGTATCATCAACAGCGTTACATTTTCTGAAACATGTTTTCTGAATCTTGTGTTGCTAATAAATCATGCCAAGCCAACATTGGCATACTATAAACTCAGTACGTTTAGTTATGTAGTTATGGTACAATAAAAGAAAAAAACAGAGAAAATTAATATAAAATTACTTGTTTACTGTCAGGACTCCAGCTAACAGCATATATGCTCCCTGTGTGACTGCCTTCAGTGGAAAGCTCTCCAATCTTTTCTCCAGTTTTGCCATCATATATCAAACCCTTCTTATCAGAACTCACAGTGATGAACTTACTTCCATCAGGAGAATACCGGATACAGTTAACAAAGTTCGAGTGATCCCTGAAATTCAGAGTAAACAGAGAAATGATATATACCACAAGAAGGGACATAGATAAACAATGTTACAAGATGATGTGTAAATACATAATGAATGGCAACTAAAAGAAGTGCTTGTGAAGTATCTAGTGAACGTTATTCCTACAAGAGACGTACATAAGGACGAACATTATCCTTAAATGCCTGGAGTTTTTACAGAGAATCTACTAATTACAATCACTACACGTCATGCCAGCTTCAATTACCATAGTGGAGCGTAGATTCAATTCATGGCTACAGGCATACAAAACCTTAAGACTGCAAAAAGCAAACAGCTATTTCTACATAGCCCAAGAAGTAAAAACTGAAAGGAAAATGGCATCACTATAGCATATAGGTGTTCAAAACAGATCCTGCAGTAATAAAAATCTGTGGTCAGGAGTCAGGACATGTTACCAGATTCCAATTGCCTTTTATATTAAGTATTCAATTTCAGCTTCATATAATCAAAGTCATAAAGGTCAAATACTGTTATCCAAAACATGGCAAAACCATGTTGGGATACATTATATTTTAAGCAAATGCAAAATAGAAGTAATTCTGGCAGAGATCACCCTCTGTTAAGACATGTGTGCATGACTTATACAGAAGCAAATGAAGGTTTTGATTCACACATTGGTAGTTAATGTAGTATAGTACGCCATATAAGATGAATATATCCAGTCCATCGCAAAACACAAGGAAGAACAAAGCGAGCAAATATGCAATAGGAGCTACTACAGCACACTGCTACATTATTAAAAAAAACAGCACACTGTCAAGTCAGTCTACAAATCAACAATCATTACTGACCTTATGGAATGTTTGAATTTAAAAGGTGGTCCTTCATAAAAGTTAGCCAGAAAATCTTCACCACATGTAACAATGCGAAATGGCCGTGTTGGTTTAAAGTCACAGCTTAGAACCCTCTTTGAGTGCCCATCAAACTCACCAACTGTGCTGCCAGAGTCCCACCTAAATAATGAAGGGAACTTAATTAGCAAGAACAAGAGAAAATCACAGGACAAAATTGTCAGTCCAAGCCTGTACCTATGAGGATTTAAAATTTAAGAAATATGATTGACTACCAACAAAATCATTATCATTAAAACAAACAACAATACCTGTATAGTCTAACCTAATGCCAATTGGCATTTATATTCTTATCTGAGGAGGTTATATTACGAAATAAGACAAATAACATACTGACATGCCAAGGGCTAAACCTGATAGGCTCCTGTTGTACAATACAATTTTGATCAAAACAGTTTGGTGAAGCAGAATCAATCAATGAAATCATCCATATTTCAACAAGCACCTCATCCAATTCACAAAAGCCCAGATAATTCATTGCCGTTTGACGAACTACTGGAGAGTGGGGACGAAGGCCATTCCGTTATCCCTATTGTATAGGGCCTCGCAGAATCCAAGCCCCAAAGGACCTCATGTTGCCAGATCACCAGGCAACGGCCAATCCCCATTCGAATCATTGGACGGTCGCTGTGTTCTCATAATCTCATCTGAATCTCGGCCACATCCATCCCACAAAAAGGGTGGCACCACCCCGTACCCCCCAAATCCTTGAAATGAGATCGACGTGGAAGGCAAGGAGGAACATCAACGGTCTGTACTCACACGAATGCGCGGACGAAGGACTTGCCCTTGCCGTCCCCGGAGACGACGATGCGGAGGCCATCGGGGGACCAGCGGAGGTCGTCGACGCGCCCGGAGAGGGGGCGGAACTCGGCCTTGAGCGCGCGGTCGCCGTAGCGGCCCCAGACGCGGACGCACCCAGAGGCGTCGGCGGAGGCGACCCACTCGCCGTTGGGGGAGAAGCGTGCGACGGTGGTGGGGTAGGCGTGGTCCTGGTACGCCCAGGCGTCGAGGGGCGCGTCGAGGCGGCGGATGATGACGCTGCGGCCCGTGCAGTAGGCGATCGAGTCCGTCTTGGGGTCCCCGGCCAGTAGGATCCCGCGGCCGCGCTCCGTCGCCGGCGAGCACGCGTACGTCTCCACCAGCTGCGCCATTTTTTTTTTTCTCTCTCTCTCTTCTTCTTCTCCCTTTGCTTCGCGTGATCTGAGGCCGCGAGAGGGAAGCGGGGCGGTGGAGGACTGGAGGCCGAGGTGGTTATCGGGCTGATCTGCGTGTACGAACGAACGAGTTCCGTGTAGCGATGCTATTGTTGAGAATGACAGGTGGGACCGAAAATGGATGGGCCCGCAGGTATACATACAAAGTTTAATGGCATAAGATGATGGTAGGAATTGATTGGACTCGACACGATTGCGTCAAAGGACATTATAAAAAGCTTGTACACGATGCATGCTGGCAATGGCATACTCGCTCAAAAGTGGCTAGCATGTGGTCCTCTTTTCAAATAACATACGTTTCTGTACATAATCATTTCATCGTTCATCCAATAATTATTTTGTTAAAAAAGATAAAGGCCGATGATGCTATAAAAGCATTATAGATAGGGAAAATTGGGCCCATGACATCCAAAGTTCGTCGTTTCCGAAAAACACCATCAAAACATGACCATCCCATAAAATACTTTGAAACAATAAATCATTACCGCAAAATAGCATTACGCTGTGAAATTATCCATTACCGCCCGGGACAGCTGACAAGTAGTTACAATCGCCCTGTTCGGCTGGCTGCGCTGTGGCTGGTGGTGGGGGGCTGAATAACATGCAATGAGCAGCTCACACGATACCAGGCGCTACTTTTTATAGCAACATTGTCAATGGTCGGTGACAGCTTTTGGCTTGGTGTCCTCAGCGGCTCAGCAAAGTGACACACATCATACATATAATGTTTTCCTTAAAAAAGATATGAATATGGTGTTTTGTGCTCCATTCAGAAAAAGATACCATGCGGCCATGCCTGTATATTGTTTCGGATTTTTGCAATGTTGTATTTTTGGCCCTATATCCCAAGAAAGAGAAAAATAAATGCTGCAGACTCGTGCTACTTTTCGGTTCCATCTAACATACATGCGCGATGTGGATTTTCTAGAAGCAGTTGACCTAAACGTTATACGAATAGAATTCCAATCACGAATCACATGTGACTTCAGGAGTCTCGCGGGACTAAAAAAAAGAGAGAAAACCAGAATTATCAATTTTTAGATTTGACATTTCTTTTTAGATTTTTTTGTGAATTTTTAGATATTTTTAGATTTGGCATAGCATTCAGGCCATATGCGGTGCCACTATTATCAGCCCACGGCCTCTTTCCCTCCTCCTCATCTAACAAAGCCCATAAGCAAAAAAAAAATTATAAAGCCCATCATTATCAGCCCACGGCCTCTTTCCCACTTTCCCCTCGTGCTCGTATCGTATGTCTGCCGCCGCCTGCGGCTCGTCTCCGTCTTTTCGTTCCCCGCCGCCCTCGTCGCCGCTCGTCGGCCGCCAAGCCGCGGCGACCCGCCCAACACGGACTGAGGTGGCCACCGCAGCGCCATTCGCCGCCAGAGGAGCTCTCCCCCGACTCCTGAAGCCACCGGGGAATCTAGGTAAGAATCGCTACACCCGCTCCTCCCATTCCCATCGCGCCAACCCCAGACATCCATCCATACTGACGATTTTTCTCCACTTTGGTAGCGGTTTCAGGAGAACCCCCCTCCTATCCATGGCTCGCCGCCTCGTCGCGCGCCACTTCCTCTCGCACCTGCGCCAGCAGGCGCCGCGGCCCCAGTCAGTTCCACCGCTGGCTATGGGCACGGTTACGCGCTGCGTCGGCCCGTCGTCTTCCCCGCTTCTAGCACCTCAAGGTGCGGGGTTGTTTGAATTCGACCGCTTCCTCGTCCCCTCTAATCGCATGTGGTGATGAATCATCCGGGTTTAGTGGTATGGAGCACCAGGGAATGCATTCATCATTGTCACTGTCAGCTGTCACCACCTGCACCTGAAACTGCCTGCATAGTGATTAGTGGCTTGGTTTCCGATGGGCTGATGTTGCTTGCTGGTAATCATAGGAGAATGATTTTCGCTGTAATTTCTAGCCAGCTACCTTTCTTCATGGGAATCTATGTTACGGCTAGTTGGGAAATATGGAAAATGCGAAACGGAAATATCTTTCTCAGCTGAGTCTATTGATTGGGATGTGGGCTTAGTTAATATGTGCTCCATGCACGCTGAGGTTATGTGGTTGGTTATGTTGTGTTTACCTAATTTGGGGGAAAATGCTAATACAACTGAAAGTATGAAGTTCTTACTCTAGACTTATATTCCCTCTTTGGAAGAAAACAACTACTCCCTCCATAGCAAAATATTTGTCGCTGTTGACTTTTTGTTTTTGCACAAACTTCAACCATTTATTTTATTAAAAGTTATTGCAAATATTTGAAAAGACAAGCTCTGCTCAAAATAACTTTGATAATAAAGTAAGTTACGTGCAAAATAAATGATACTATATAATTTTTTGAACATATGATGAATGGTCAAAGTTTGTAAAAAAAAAATCAACAACAACAAATATTTTGATATGGAGGGAGTATTTTTGAAGACAACAGAATGTTTCACTTATTTTCCAGGCAAGATGGAAAAAAGTAACAAAATGCATATGTATATGCACATCACAAGTTTCAGATGCAGAGTATATCATTAGTAAACCTCAGCACTTTCTTCCTTTCTGGCAAAATGGATTTAGTAGTATATCAATTAACTGCTCTTGTAAGTTACTCGGTAGTCCATTTCCCCTGTTCTATTCCTTTTGAAGTAATGGATGGTTGATGCATAATACATATGTGCGCACTACTTTATATAAATCAGAAGCTTATAACATTGCCATTCATTGGGCATCACATATGTTCCATAAGTCTATGAGTTTGTTTGAAACCTTCCGCTTTTCCATTTAAAGGATGATAACTTGCTAAATAGTAAGTTGATTTAATAAAAAAAACATGGAATGATATAATACGTAGTTTTGTTGTCAATTGATGAAAGATCCTTTGAGGAGTACAATTTATGCTGAAGAATCTTCTTTATCCAGGAAGCCGATACTTTGCTGACAACCGGTCACAATATGATCTGTTTGGTAAAAGAAGGCCAGGGGATGAAGAGTTCAGAAAAGCTTGGCAAGAGGATGTTGATGAAGAAGACTGCCTATGGACAGCAAGTGAAGAAGATGATGAGGAGGAAGAGAGTGATACAAAATTGGAGAGGGAAATTAAGAAAGTGAAGAGGCAAGCAAAGGAAAACGCAAATCTTATTGATGCTGATGACAGTGACGAGTTAAGAAGTATATGCCCTGAGAGTGATGAAGATGATATGACTCTCTGGAGTGGCAGTGAAGATGACGACGATGACGATATTCCCTCTGAGGCACATCCCAGTGAACGCAGTGATTCATATATTGATAAGGTGTTTGAATTTGACGAGTCACCAAAGTACCGCACAATCTCAGAGCTGTTGAAAGCAGAGAACGAACCACCAGAGCTATCTCCAGGAAAGCAAGCAAGAAAACTTGCCGTAGAAAATGCTCTTAAGAAGTTGAAGAAGGGCCCTGATGGACGCTACATTAACGTTTTTGATGTTGTCACTGATATAGATATCCTGATTGGAGCATTTGAGAACATTGTTTCAGGACCGGAGTATGCAGAGCTGCGGGAGGGTGGACCAAAAAAGCTCAATATACAGTTTTTTAAGGATATACAAGCACGCATGAGGGACCCAAATTTCAAGTTTTCTCCAGAGTTGAAGTTAAAGCCAAAGAGTAAATTAGTGTCTAGGAAAAAGTGGCAGAAAGCAAAAGCAAGGAAGAGGAAAAATGATAGACGTTGAGCTGACGCCGTACATTGTAATGTATTCATCCTCTTTTTCTCTCTCTCTCTCTCATAAGAATGCTTTCTTCAGATGCTAGATGTATTATACCTAATGTAATTCGATGGCACAAGCACTTAAGAATATCATATATGTGTGTACCATTCCCTTGTGATATCTGTTTCGTTTGGCGATTGAGAGAAGTTCTGCATTGCTTAGTCTATCCGAGTTCAGTATGAAGCCGGGAGTATTATTCTGTCCATTCATACTAGACTGGTGGGAAGCTAGTTCGCAACTCAAGTCAGACTTGAAGTTTCTCTATTGTTTTCACTCTTCAAGACATGCTGTCTTGATGTTGTCAATTGAACAATTGACAACACCGAGACAGCATGCTCCTAATTTTTTTTTTTCGATTGAAACCTGAGAGGAAATAGCCTACCCCAACTTGCTTGGTACTAAAGGCTATGTTGTTGTTGAAACCTGGGAGGAAATGGTATGCTCAGATTTTTTATTCTTTTTTTTTTGTAGTTATCTTGTATTTTATTTAACACAAATGACTAATGTCCTTTGAAAAGTTCAATAAGGGTGCACTTGCTGATTTGGTGTTGGTTGACTGAGGAATCGGGATTATGGAGGCCAGGCCTTACATTGCAGAATTGTATAACCTATATCACTAGAAACTTTCTACATCTCTCCCTTCTGCTTTCATGACAGACTGACAGTTTATCTTACATACAATCTCATGGACGTAATTTTTTTCCCTCAGTTTTGAGTGCACTTGTGCAGTTGCATACTTGCATGTAACTGAGCAGATTCATATTTACATCTCAGTGTTTACTTCTGTGGTATGCAATTATCTGTTTTCCAAAAAATAATGTGTTTGTTTAGTCTTTCATAACCATTAACACTGAGATTACATCAAAATCAATTGAATCATCCCTTACTGGCTAGTACAATGTTTACAGTGCAGGCCTGTGTGATTGCTAACTGGTCGTTCTTCTGTGACTTGTTTGAAACTGGCTGGTTACCATTGGGTTTTCTTTTCTTTCTTCGGGTCCCATGTACGCTTATGCACATGGAAGAGCATATACTATATAAATCTTATGGCCAAACGTTTTTGGGATTGTTGGATACTTCTAAGGCTACCCATTTTATTTGTAGCCTGTTGTAGATTATGACTAATGCTAATCTTCGTGTGAAGACTACTGCTGTCATTCCACTAACCTGTTTCTGATGAACTGGAGATTCAGCCTGGATATTGAAAGATTTAATGTCTTCTAGAGCAATCCATGGTCGCTCAACCTGCATGGCTGGATCCAATTGCTGTGTCAACTGCAACTGAGCACAAAAGTACAAAACTAAGCTAGCCAAAGGTTGCAGATTTGCATCACAATATTGTGGCAACAAAGGCATCAAACTTTTGGTGTGGCATGACATCCTTTATTTTGTACCACCTACTACGTGGATTTATTATATGGTAAGTTACCATATTGGCATAAAAGGTTTGAAGAATCAATTGTTTGTAGTATATTTAATCTGGAGCTCTTGGGATTGTGAAAGAGTTTCATGGAAATACTTTTAATTTACCTTCCTTTGTTCACTTCTCCTTTTCAGGAAGAGCAAAGGAAAGGAAGCTTCTTGCGGGATCATGCAGGTGAGAGTGCTCGTGCTTTACATGTAGTTAATCTATATTATATTACCCATCTCGCCTCAATTATAGCTCCACATATTCAATTGCTGCCAAACAGAATTACAAGATTCGCTGTGGCAGTTTCTTATCAGGAAGCATGGTGACAGATCCATATTAAAGTTCTTGATCCTGTTGCTACTGCTGGAATGCTATTTAGTCGGTCTGAAAAGCATCCAAGTCTGAAGTTAAAAAGCAACCACCGCTGAAGTTTCCCTTGTGAGTATTGTAGTTGCTGGCTCCACTACCTAATGATCTATTGTAGGCTTTTAGACTTCTTTCATTGGGAACTTTAAAGTTTCATCTTCCACTTTTTCTCACCTAAAGCGAAATCAAAGTATACAATAAGACAGCGAACGTAGCTTACAACTATGATTCATCTTTAATTGACAAAAAGTCAAGTTACTTTGAACCCAGATGATGATCGTTCATTATGGTGGAATGCTTCTTCGAGATAAGGTAAGTACCAATGAACCTGCAAGTTAAGCATTATTTTATTTTTCCTAATAAACGGATTTTGTATTCTTGAAACTTTGCTCTGAGGTTTAGCCGAGCTTCTTTAGAATTCAAGTTGGTCATTGGTGATATAATGATATTGTTACTTATGGTAATAACTTACCAGAAATGGGTTATGGACTTATGGTAACTGATCTTATTTAGAACAATGTTATCTTTAAAAATTTTCAGAAAGGACACAACTTAGCAGTTGCTTTCACAGTTAAGGTCCCCATACTGCTTGAACTGCCCAAATTTCGAAGTTCCACATATACAACTGGAAACATCACCCAAATACCAAAGCTCTGAAACAAAAGGCTGGCATGTCTGTTGAGGTGAATGTTGCATTCCAGAGAGAATCTCATCACTGCTCCCAATGGTCCTCTGCTGGCTTGTTCATCTCGCAGGGTCCAAGTTTTCTTGGTAGTTGCAAGCACCATTTCACTGTGCTTCACACCTGCAGGTCAAAAAGTCATGGTGCCCCTGCCCAGGCCTTGCCGTCATAGAGCCCGCTCTTTGTTGAACAGGTTTGTTTGTTTTTTCCTTTACTGCTTCCCCGGTCATCATAATCCCTTGTAGTAAAAGCAATCATCAATTTTATATCAGTTACTGCCTGATAAAGTCTAAAGATGACCGTTTGCGTTTATAGTTTACTGTGCATGGCTTTCCATGCCCTCAGCTGGGTTCCAGCTTTTGTCCACTGCTCCCCGTGCTCTGGTCCCTCCTCAGTCCTCACCTCACTGCCTAGCTCGCTAAGAGGTCTGATGTACATGTCTCACATGGCTGCTGGAGTACTTATCTCTGTCTCTCTCTTCACACAAACACACAATGTGCATGTGTTGTGTGCAAGGGAGAGATGTTGACTGAAATGGAGAAAGCTTCATCTCAACTACACTACATAGCATGATGTACTAATGACTCCGCTTTTCTGTTGGGGAAAACACACTTTTTTCACAAAGCTAGTGTGTTGGGTATCAATACGGCAACTGGCACGTAGCCCTATCCCTATTTACATTCCTGACGGAAAGAAAACTGGGTGGTGATCCAGATTTGGCTTGTTTGGTGGCAGCATATGTCTTTGTCCTTGGCCGTTTCACTACAGCCATTCAGGACCATTAATCTGGCCGAAAATTGATCTGCTAATTTATGTTGTTGGGTCAATATGTTTGTTACCGTGCATATTTATTTTTTGCTGAAATAGGCTGCATACCTGGATCTTAACTCTTGTTTCATCCCTGCATTTAAACTCCAATTCATGGGACATTACAGTTACAGGTCCAGCTGCTGTTGTCTGTTGCACTATCCATCCGGATCTTGCATTGAGTTGACTATCATTGCTGGTGTGGTGCAGGCCGGGTGCGGGGTGGCGCACGTCGTCTGCAAGTGTTTAATATTATACACAGATCAACCATTCTACCCATCCATGAACAATAAACAAGCCATTTGTCTGCCAATTTCCCTTCCCGAGAATCCTATACATTCTTTATACAGGTGAACTGGAGGAACTGTCTACTGTGCCGTGTGCACTAAAGAAAGGATTGCCTTTGCAGTTCGTACAGTTAGCCAAGTACTTGAAAACTGGATAACCTGTGCACTAAAAGCTCATGGAATTCTTAAGAATATACAATTATACATACAGGGATAGGTGGGCTCCTGCATTCCACCTTTTGCGCCATGCTCACCTCAGTCAGGCTTACAAAGATTCCATTTGTAGTATAATACTGGGAAGTCGAACTTACAAGGACCTTTGGAATAACAATCTTAGTACCGGCTTTTGTATATTTTTTTCCTCAACAGTTATCGATTGTCTATATGTCGGGTGCATTATGGTATCTGTACTATAGTCTGTCAAAAGTGGTAAGGACTGGCGAGAAATCAGAATTTATTTTTGTTAGGGACCAATGCGTTCATGAAGGAAGGGAGCCACAACCATTATGATGGGCATTCATTTTCAACCACTTTTACCAGCATGCACTTTCATCATGGAATTTGATCATGGGTTGGCATCTTTGGTTTCAGCAGGTTCACAGCTTTTTTACAAGGAGGCTGCACCCTAGGAATTTTATTGATCACCAGTGTTACAGGTTTGCAAGTTTCCACTTAGGTTCTTGAAATCCATTTGCAATATTCTCTTAATAATATTTGTAACTTTAATATTTAAACACTGGTCTGGGAAACTGTGCTGCCTAAAGTATGGTGTCATGACTTCAAAACTCGAAGTCCTCTGTTTAATTAGCTAGTTAATGTTTAATTTCTGTTCACATGGCATGCTCACCAGCTCCACTCCGATGCTATGCTAATCTGTATGGTGTGCGACAAATTCTGCCAGTAATACATCCACCCAGATGTTGACTGCTAACAGTTGTTCACCCTCTCCACTGTTAAGCCTGGTGCCATGATCACCAATCACATGCACTGGATACAAGTCCACACTAGATATACAATATACAGATTATAGCAAGCCAGTCAGGGCAAAGCACAAGGCAGTAAAGGTATTACATTACACTGTTTGATCACCCTCTCAAGTTGCCCCTACTTTCAACAACACATCTAAGTCAACACCATGATTCATTCTGGATACAGGCGAAACCATAAGAGCAGAAAAATAATGAAAAGAAAAAAGAAACGGTAGCAGGACCGCATCACCATTACCATGCTTCATCACCAACCTCTAGAACCTAAAATTCTCCACATCCCTCTACATGACAACACATCCCTTGGTGTTCTCATCACTGAACATGGTCTCCACATCCCCATTGCTGGCAGGGTAACCGGCGCTGCCAGGATGGGGATGGTAGTAGTAGTTGTAAGGATTGTAGTAGCCAGTGTAGGGGCTGATCTGGGGAGAGGAGTGGTACATCATCTGCGGCTGCTGCTGGGGCTGATGCATCATCATCATGTTGCTGTTCAGGCCCCTCAAATTGTTCATCATCGCCGCCGTGGCCGCTGGGTGATGATGGTACCCCTGCATGCTCGCCATGAGGTTGTTGCTCTGCTGCTGCTGGAGGTGGTGCTGTTGCTGAATACCTCCATAGCCGGCAGCAGCATAGGACGGGTGGTTGAAGCCTGTGTATCCTTGGAAGCCAGGAGCGGCATTGCCCGCTCCCAGGCCATGGCTCAGGCCCAACATACCAGACATGGCACCAGGGTTCCTCTGAGCACCATTGGCCATCTTTGCGTTTGCTGCCGCAGCCATGTTGATCACATTCGGATTCTTCTGGTTTGGGACGCCGCCACCCATCTTGGCATTTGCCGCCGCCATGTTGATCACATTCGCATTATTCTGGTTCTGGTGGTGATTGGCTCCGCCTCCTCCCGCGCCATTACCTTTCTTGCCATTGTTGTGGTTATTGTTGACAGCCGCATTGTTGCCGTTCTTGTTCTGGTTCTGGTGGTGGTTATTGCTGTGGAATCCGAGCTGACTCATCTTATCCCCAAGGAAGCGGAGCTCCTCCTCGTAGTCATCGTCAAACTCATCATCCTCATCATCATACATGTCATCATCCTCGGAGCTGAGCTCAGCGAGCTGGTGTTTGTTGTTGTGCTGGTTCTTGAACGCCTTGAGGCCCTGCATGAGGCTTCCAACTCCTCCTTGCTTGCCCTGGTCCTTCTGGCCACCATTGTTATTCTTGTTGTGGGCATCCTTGCTCGGATTGGCACCTTGCTTCTGCTGCTGTTGATGCTGCTGGTGGTTCTGCTGGTGCAGGTGCTGCTGTTGCTGGTGGTTCTGCTGCTGCTGCTTCTGCTGGTTGTTGCCCTTGTGTCCCTGGTTGCCACCGCCCTTCTGCTGCGACCATAGCTCGGCGTGCTTGCCGCCCCTGGTGAGCTTCCGGATCAAGGTCTCCACGTCCACGTCCCCTGTCACCGAGACCTTGTGGTTGTCCACATCGATGGCCACCGAGTACACGCCTGCGATGAGATGCAACAGAGAGAGTTCACAGGTGGCTCGTGAGCACGGTAATTATCACTGGTCACCTATTGCGTTAAGGCATCACAAGATATGGGGCTTGTGCAGTGAGTGCGGTTGTGATCCGGAGTCCTATCCAGTCATCCATTTGAACGATTGGCAGGAAATTTCACCTCGAGCTGAGGTAAAAGTCTGCGGCCTATTTACCACAGCTCTGGGTAAAATGCACACCACCGGCTCACGCTGGTGAAGTTGGTGAGCGAGGTTTTTTAGCAGTTGTTCTTTTTGTTTTCTTCAAGGTACAGTACTAGCAGTGAGCAATTTGGCCTGGACATTATATGTGCGTGGTGCACGAAAAAGCCGGGATATGTTGTCGCGTTAACGCATTTAGCAAGACACAGGGTGGTGCTTTTAGTTGCAAGTTGACAAAGCTTTCAGTTTTTATGGCTGGGCAGAAAAAAAGAGATATTTCCAGTAAAGTTGGTTGTGGGTGTCAAAGAAAAAGGAGAACTGAAAAACAAGTACCACCAGCTTAGTGATTTGAGCACTGTCGGAGAGCTAGGATGCCATTGAAATGGGGGACGGTAAAACAACAAAAGAAGCCGAGAGGGAGGGAGGAGTACCTTCAATCTTCTGGAGCAGCTTCTTGACCTTGTGCTTGCACCCGTCGCAGTGTATGTTCACCCGCAGCAAATGGTTCTGCAAGGAGCAAAGAACAGCTCAGTTAGCTCCCATTCACTCAGGAAGCCAGAGGCACACGAAGGAAAACATGAGAGAGAAGAGGGGGAGGGAGTGAGTCCGGACGATACCTGGATCTTGACCAGCTTGAACTCCTCATCTTTGGTCATTCTGCTAGCGAGTCTCCTTCGCAGGACTCCGCTGGGAGAAGAAGAAGACGAGAAGGACGGAGGAAGAGGAAGAAGGGGGAGGACGGAGGAGCAGCTGAGCTGAGGTCGCAGCGGCAGCGGTGGCTAGTGGGGGTGAGGAGCGCAGAGCAGAGGAGTGAGTGATGGTGGCGGACTGGTGGTAGTGGTGGTGGCTCTTGTTTGAGCCGTTGCGGTGCAGTGCAGGAGAGAAGCCACTACTACTCTACTACTCCGTCCCGCATTTAAGAAGGGGTTGGCTCCTCTGGCCTGTGGGGTGCCGCTCCTCGCTTGCTCGGTCAGACGGTCACTCTCCTGGGGGCTGGGGTACTACCACATGGGCCTCTTCCTCGCTCGCGCACGGCTCACGCCCTCCTCTTCCTTGCTGCCCCCCACCCCACCATCGTTTTTTTTTTGGGATATCCACCCCACCATCGTTGGAATAGAATAGCACGGTAAAACTCGGCTTTTGTCGTCCCTCCAGAACGTTGTCTCCTCACGAGTCAAGAGTGCGCGCGTGCGCGTGTGATTTGCAGGCTCCCCTATTATTACATGTCTCCATTGGGACCCTTTCAACCCCTCATAATATATAGTAGGCCTGGTAATTCTAATCACCTATTCACCTTTGAGCGAGCGAAGTGAAGTGACCGTGGAGAATCGAGGGAGGGAGCTGCGAGCGTGCCACGTAACATACGTGGTGAACCAAGGTGGTGGACCCGAGCTCGCCACGCAACGTACCACTATTTGCGAGCGTTCTCTTTTTCCCCTGGCGATTTTGCTCGAGGGCCACCCGTCAGTGGTCGTAGCGGAGTGATATGATGAGGGTGACGTGGTCCTTGCTGGCTCTTTGGCTTGCCGCCGTGTCTCTCTCTCTCTCTGTTCGGAGTTTGTGCTCCTCAGCGGAAACCAAAAAGCATACCCGCAGCCTGCATCCGAAAAGCGAGGCTGAAAAGGGCGCACCGCGGTCCAGTGGCATGAAGTCATGAACAAACAATTTTATCCGTTGTCTTCTTTGTTTTTCCCCTTTCACCATTTATCAGCTGCTCGCGTTGCATAGAGTACTGTATGGGAGTACTAGAGATTATCACTGTAGCAGTTCCTGAGCTTCGGTGAGGAGCACGCACACGCTACAGCATTGCCATAGCTGCAGTCGGTAACTCGGTATGAACAACTAGACGGATAACAAAGTTTTGGGTAATTATGCTGATAAAATAATTGTTTACTACCTAAGAGGAGAGAGAACGACCATGAAATGTCGATTTTACCCCCAAGTTAAAGGGAGGGGACTCAGGGGAGCGTATTGCATTAGTGCATTTACAGGGGGCAAACAACCAAGGTGCTTCCGAAATATTCTATTTTCCATAAACTGCATGTTGCTAGGAGTAACTCGAGCGAGTACTATGCGTACATATCTATGTCATTTATCTTAGGTCTGTTTGGATGTCTGCATCCGCACAGTCTGGCTCGCATCAGCTATCCAGGCTCGCTGGAGCCAGGATGAGTACATGTAAGGTGCAACGTTTGGTTGCCTCAATGCTCCGATACAGGCTGTAGTGAGCAGTTGTTTGGATGCCTGGATGAGCTGTTGGGTTGCATCTAGAGAGCTTGGATGGTCCATATGAGTAGAGAGCTTGGATGGTCCATACGAGGGTACACAGCCATGCAAATGCAAGGTCACCAACCACTATGTATGACAGTACAGAACAGGATACATGTACGCCAAGGACTACTGACGCGGGGCCACATGTCGGCCGCGGGAACAGTAGCAAAGCTTCACACGGTCACACCTCACTGGTGGGTGCAGTGAGCTTTGCACGTCGAGAGAAGAGAGCTGGTGAGCGATGGCCGATGGGGACGTTTTAATGCCGGGACAGGGAGAGGAGGAAGAAAGACGGAGGAGGACGAAGGAAGCTGGGAGGCAAAAGCTACTGCGAACAGCGACGCGACGGCGACACCGGCGCTCACGTCTGCCTGGCGCCTGCTCTCTTACTCCTAGGCAGAGCTCGCTCCCTCCGGGCTCCAGTGGCGCCGTACGACGCCTGTCGTAGATCTTTGCTTGATTGCTTCACGTTTCTGAAGATGCAGGCAGCGATGGCTTCGCAGTTCGCACTAGTGCACTGGCGGATCTTTGCTTCGCACTAGTCCGGGCTCCAGGGAGTAGTACTGCCCGTTTAGTTTCCAAAAATATCCCCTCACAACACGTATTTTTAAAAATTCCTTTTTTTCTTTTCCTATTCATCCCCTCGCATAACACGTATTTCAGAAAAAAAAATATTTTTTCCCACCACAACTAAACACCAAATGCCCAGTCGGCAGTGGTATCGCCGTAATCCCACAGGTCGTATGTAATTCTCTGGTAAGTGCAGTAGTAAAACAAACACGACCTGTGTTGTACTGAACTGAACCAGAACCGTAGATTCTGAGGAGCAGCTGCTGCCTCTACAAGGATCTCGCACGAACTCGATCCGGGTTCCCAGAGCCGCGCAACTGTTACCCTCCAGTGGAGGTTGACAAGTGTATCACCCGCTACAGATGCAATTCGCTACACAAAGTATATGTACCTTGCCATTTCGCGACCAATGCATGCACGCACGCGGCAGAGCAGAGGCAAAAGCCGTGCGTGACTCGTGCAGAGCCGTGAGCCGCGGCAGCTAGTAGAATGGTGTGAATTGTGATTGGATGAGGGACGACGAGCATGGGCGCAGCTGCATGCTCCAGAACTGGCGCCACAGCGGCAGCGCAGCGTAGACGGGCGGGCGATCCAAACAAACTCCTTTGATCAGCCACTCACACTTCTGTTCTGGCCCCGGTAGTAATAATCAGATTAACCACTCACTCCTGCAGCCTCGACGACCTGCATCGCCACTGCTCTGCTTCCTCCAACGGGTAAAAAGGCTGGCAACAGGAGCTATGGCCATGGGGGTCCTCTCCTCCCTCGCTGCCCAGGCCACTGCCACACCGTGAGTCATGCAGCAACCCTCCCTCCCTGCCCTTGGTTGGTTTCAAAAAAAAAAAAAAATAGCACCCAACACTCCTTCCAACAGCCGAGCGTGTTCTCGCTGGATTTCAGGGCCTGCTCTTGGCATCTCCCCGTTGGCGACGCCCGCGCCAAGGGCAACGCAACGCAACGCAACGGCTGCGCGAGTTGTATCCCTCCCGGCCATTACTCGCGTCCGCACAAGCGCGTGCCGACACGGACTGCCTCTCTGCGCCGGTGTCGTCGTGCAGGTGCCGGCCGGGCGACTGGGCGAGGCGAGCCAGAGCAAACAGTTGGGCAGAGGACTGTTTCTCCCCGTACTCCTCCTACCTGCGCGCGGCGCAAGTGTTTCGTGGACAATTCCTGTGACACCTGTTGTTTTTTTCTTTTTGATCCAAGGCTGGCAAAGGTTGGCTTGGCTTGGCTTGGCTCACTATTTTTGCAGAGGATGATGTCTGCCTGTAGCGTCGCGTTAACCAGCTTTTTATACCTTTCAAAGGGGGAAAAAAACTTTAAACCAGCTTTGGCTGGTTCCGTTTCGACGCGTAGCTGCAGGATGCGCGCCTGCGCGTGCACTTTCGCTGGATTTCGTTCGCCGAGGATTTCAAAGGGTCGCAGGATGGGTTGTTGTGTGTCGATCCATCGGCGACGAGCGGGACGTCAGGCAGGAGAAGGGAGGAGGAGGAGCTGGGAGCCTGGGGAGTGGTTCATGTGCCTGGGTGCTGTCGAAAAGACGCAACAGTGAGCGTGCCTTGCTGACGACGTGTATTTCGGCCGTCATGTCCGTGCTGTTCCAGCCGATGGGATGGATTTGCCGACGAGATGTGGCGTTTCAGAGTGCTGAATCCCGAATCCCTCTGCTGAAACAATCTCTCGGCTAATGATGTGACTGAATGTCTTGTGCTTGGCTGTTTGCTGAGGATCGGCTAATGCTGTGGCATCATGATCGGCTAATTCAGTTGAGTGCTGAATTGAAATGGTTGGTAATCGCTGATGCCGTGTGCTGGCCCGCTGGGCCTGGCACTTTGGTCCTAATTCGTTTGGACATTTGCCAGTGAAGTGTTTGTTTGTTTTTATTTTACTATGTCGTATCCGTATACTAACATTCTGTGGTACTACCATACAGTTTATACGCGTACGCATCAGACATACAGGGAGGACCGCAAACTCGCCCCACAGTAACGAGCGTGTCTTCAGTGAGTGTGAAGTTGTGCGGATGCACAGTGAGCTCTAAACAGTGGCAGCGTGCGGTTTCAAGCGCCCCCACATGGAGGTGCAACACGTGCAGCTCTACATCGTAGGCACCCGCAACATTCATACGGATGTCACATACGGATCGGTACGAGCATGGGCGCCTCACGCCTGCAATGTCAGGAAAGTGTGTAGACTACGTTTTTTTGTTGTTTTCTCGGGCTCACCTATACATGGCTACTAACCCTGATCAGTTCTAACGATTTTTCTTGGGGCGCCTTGGCCAGGTAGAGTACTTGGATTCTTAGAAATGAAGGGAAAAGAAAATGCAAACCAGCCCAACTGTCACGTTGCAAGGCTACAACTTCCTAAGCAAGGTACATATGTCTCTCGTTAACCTCATTAACCTCCAAAACCTCCATCTTAACAAAATGTTTCATTTATAAAGAAACAAACCCATAAGTTGTGAAATCAATGAGTGTCAACGTCTTTGCTGGTATCCTTTTGCTCTAAAATTATTTTCAGCACAACTAAATGGCAATTAGAAAGACCATCTAGCTTTGAAATATATTCACACGGAGCCAAATGGCATATTTCATTTTCATGAAAGCTCATGCTACCATAAAAATAGCAATTTTCAGGAGAGTAAACTCCAATCCAATAATGTAAAAAAGAGTGTATACTCTTGAGATTTCATCGTGTTCCCGCAAAGTTTTTTTTCACTGGGAAGCGTGCTCGAGGGAGCACGCTCTAGAGCACACTTCTCAATGAAAAAGAAAACTTTGCAAACTAAACATAGACTAAACATTTTGGGAGCATGTTTTCTAATAAAATCATTTTGCAAACTAAACGCATTCTAAACATCCATATAAAATCAGAGATTTTTTTTTAACAATAGGAGGGTTCTCCACCTACTATACTAATCCAAAACACAAATATAATTCAGTATATAGTCACAAAGCCTGGCATACCAGGCTGAGAATACAGATGAGGGGAGGGGGAGCGAGTGAGGTGAGGCTAAACTGCGGCCCACACGAAGCTTCGCCATGCGTCCCAGTGTGGTTGGAGTTGCTTGTGTCTTGGGCGCCAGGTGTCCATTGCGTCGATGATTTGTCGTAGGATTGCTGGGGGGGAGGTGTTGTGGTCAAAGATCACTGCATTGCGTGCTTTTCATATATAGTCCAGAGGATGAGGAGCCTCACGTCTAGGTGAACATAATAGTGTGGAAGGGGGAGGTGTAGGCCATGTTTACTTCCAAAAGATCTTTTCAACTTTTCTATTTATCCTTCTCAAAAAACACGCTTCCTAGAAAAGTTCTTCTTCAATTCTCTTCAACTTTTCTATTCATACCACTCACAAAACACGTTTTCTAGAAAAAAAAAATTTTCTTTCCCAACAACTAAACACGTTCGTAGTCCCAGCATCAAGGGATGCGTACAGCTCATCAGGTGCCCTGTAATCCCAAGGCGAGCCCAGACGGCAGCAGACCCGGGGCAGTCAAAGAAGATGTGCTCGATGGTTTCCAAGGTGCCGGCGCAGAGTTCACACTATGGCTCGGGTGTGTTTAGTTGGTGGGGTGAAAAGATTTTTTTTAAAAGCGTGTTATGTGAGAAGGATGAATAGAAAAGTTAGAGGAAGTTAGAGGAAAACTTTTCTGAAAAACGTGTCTTATGAGGAGGTGAATAGTAAAGTTGAAAAGAACTTCTGGAGCTAAACACAGCAAGATTTGATGTTGCGCTGGAACATATATGCCCTGGTGTTTACCCGGCCGAGGTGCAGGAGCCCACCATGCAAAGAAGCATATTTTGGTGGGGAGCTTGCTCCGCCATATACGCATGGCATCCGGGTTGGGGGGGTGGGGGGGGGGGGGGGTTGTCCGGCCTAGAGGGCGCGCGGACATTGGTGGCAAAGTTCTTTGTAACATTGGTGGCAAGGACACGCATGTCCGGCTGGTCATGGAGATGTACATGGAGCAGGCAATTTTGCACCATCCTTTTTTCCTCCCTTGCACAGCCAGTGAGGCGGGCGCGTAGCAAGGTGCTGTTCAGGGCAGCGCGCACAGAGAGATGAGGGGTCGTGCAGTGGGAGTAAAGCGCCGGGAAAGTGTCCCGAAGGGATGTGCCAAAAAACCATTTGTCGTGCCAAAAGGAGGTGGTTTCACCGTTTCCCAGCTGAACTTCGGTGAGCTCTCGGAATATGGGAAGTTCTTCAACTACAATGCGATCGAGAAAGGAATCGGGTTCCAAGCCTCCGAGGTCACCCGGGTGTTGGCTCAAGAACCAACTTTTCCAGCGGAGAATGTCAGGTTTCATGGAGTTTCTGAACAAATTTGAGTAGGAGGCTATAAAATCAGAGATTTTGCATCTCTCTTTCACGAAAATGACGCCACTCTTATCGAATCTCGATTTTGTGGTAAACTCTGGTAATCTTTTCCTGTAGCAGGCAAACCAAGGAGAGGCCAATGACTTGAGATGGCCGGATAGGCCAGCTACAAGGCTACAAGTACGCAGAACCTTTTACGCTTTGCTCATGCACAGGTCTTTTCAGCGCAGTTGCGACGTGCACTACACCCCCTCGCTCGCGCTCTCAGCCGCAGCAGATCTCTTCCCTTTCAGTGCAACCAAACAAAGGGTGTATTTAGCTGGGAAGGGAGAAAAAGATCTTTTTCTGAAAAGCGTGTTCTGTGATAGAGATGAATAGAAAAGTTAAAAAGAATTAAAGGAGAATTTTTCTGAAAAGCGTGTTTTCTGAGAGAGATAAATAAGAGTCTAAAACAACTTCTGGAATTAAGCACGGTCAAATAATCGGCGTGTCCTCCTCAGCAGATCGCAGCAGATCTCTCTCTCGGGCCTCGCCTCGGCACCCTGCACGAACCCGCAGGCTTGCAAAGAACGTACCCACGTCTGCTCTTTTCAAAGCCTCCAATGGAACACGTCGTGGTAGTACACCGTACTTGCATCGGCGTGTGATTGCAACGGCACGGCGGGCAGAGGAGAGGCGACGACCGTGACGTGTGTACGCGTCCGCGTCGCCGTACCTGACTACCTGTCGACGGACGGCGGCGACGACGTCGTCGTCGTCCGTATCATCGACGGGACGGCGACGCCCGTTGCGTACGTACTTACATGGCAGAGGGCAGGTGAGGTCGCGGAAGATGACAAGCATGTGGGCACTGCACAGGTCTCTCGCTCTGTCCTCGTGCCGGGACGTACGTTTGGTGTTTTTTTTTTTTTGAGATTGGACGTATGGTGGGTTCGTGCTTCGGTGGGAGCCAGAGGTATCGCTAGGCCAGTGCCATGTACAGTACGCGTATAGCTCGGCTACTACAGTCTACCGCTTGCCTGCTTGAGTGCTTGAGTGCTTGTGTGCGTGCGTGGTCGTCGACTCGTGCGGTCCCTGCATGCGTCGCCATGATGCGGTCAATGCAAAGCCCACCGTGCCGGAGCGGGCGGGCACTGCTAGCTTTTTCCAATGGCGACCAGGCGAGGCAGGCTGCAGCCTGGTGACTGTCGCGGTGTGCATATTTTGGGCGGCATCCATCCATGGCTGCAGATTGGCAGGGAGTGAGCGCCTGCGGGTTGCTCGTTGCTGATGGCGTTAAAAGGCGGGCGCGTCGGCGGCCATGGTTCATCATCGGCGACAGTCACGCTCACGCTGCTGCCACAACGGACTGGATACTAGGAATGATTTCTTTCTTTCTTTTTTTTAAGGAACCGGGATTTTATTTCACACGCATGCGTTCCATATAAAGAAACCAGAAACCATGCAAGGTCTCCCGGTACTTTTGGACATCGGTGATCGGATAAGCCAGCCAACGAACCACTGCCACATAAAGCAGGCGTTCGTTGAGATTGCAGCTACAAGGTAACAAACCCGATTCCCGTCTCAACGAAGAAGCTTGCCAGTTGCCACGAACAATTGAAATGCAGCATATCAATGGATAAATAGGAAGGAATGGATGATGATTGATCGCGCGGGCGCGGCCCGCAGCACACGACCGTCCCCGTCGGTTTCGGACAGTCCAACTCAAAGTTGCTCCCAGCCGGATTGATGGACAGCCCGTCAGCCCAAGTGGCCTGTGTCCATTACATTAGTACTAGATGCATGGCATGTGTCGTGCCGCATTAGTTCTGACTAATGCCATGGTTCAGACGAAAGGATATGAATCCACAGTTTCAAGGAAATAACAATTCAAAGATCAAACGCCAAATGGCATCTCTCCGATCAAATCATTTAGGGTAGCCAATCCTGTGGAATAGGTTACATACTTAGGCTATTCGCAAAAAAAAAAAGGTTATTCACAATGAGCATTTTCATATTGATGTTTTCAAGACCACCACATGAAGCAAGATAGCATTTAATATCTAGTTGAAATGACTCCACACAATGCATAATTTTGTTGCTGTTGTTTCCAAAATTACAACTGTCTTGACGCTGTGCACAGGGTTTCATGGAGACTGAAACTCATTTCACCTCTTTCTCTTTTATCAGTTCTTAATATGGATGAAAATCCCATTGAGAATAGCATTACCTACCACCTGTGGTTACTTGCAAAGTGAATGACAGACAGATAAATTTGTTCCAAAGATACATACTCGCAAAAAATGTTCCGAAGATAAAAAAAAAATCTGAGAAATGGAAATAGGAATAAAAGCTGGCCCAAGGCCCATTGGTGCCGGCCCGCATTCGGATTCCGCACAATGCCCGGATTCCGCATAAAAACTGGCCCAAGGCCCAAATGCAATGCGCCGAAGCGTGTACTCTCCGCGGGGAAGGCAACCAATTTCAATGCTGATGCTGACCGACTGTCGTCTGCAAAACATCAGCCGGTTTGAGCGGCGCAGCGACAAGCACAGGTAGAAAATGAAAGGCTAGACACATATCAATGCATTTTCGACGCATTCAATACATATACAATTTATTAGCCTTTCAATCTTTCATGACGTTATGCAACATGAACAGAGACATCGAATACGGCATTTTTTTTATAGTAGTTATTAAGCATAAACTGCTTAGTATTATATTTGGTTTGAAGCACAGTACGAGGGAACTGAACGTAGCCTGAGACCGACACCGGAGTACGCAATGTAACACTTCAACTTGTCCTGCATGCAACCCACAAACGGCCAGAATATCCACGGCAAAAGCCACTCGATGAGAATTCACGAGCTCTCGCTAGCTGTCGTCTTCGTCGCTCTCCGTGTCGCTGGCCTCCTCAATATCGTCATATTTGTCATCAGCTTCAGCACATACGATTGTGATGGTGAGCGCGACTCCAGCATCGTCGTCTGGTCCGTCCGGCGAAGCCCTGGGCAGAACACAGATGCAATCCGCCGGGGGCCACTCGGAGAGCTGCAAGGGCCGCAGCTCGTCCACCGTCGTCGTGCTGCGATGGCGCCTGAAGCACGAGAAGGACACGGTGCACCCGAATCCGGTGGGCTTCAGGCACGGCGGGACGCAGACGAGGGAGACGGCGAGCCCAGGCGGCGCCGCCGCCCGCCGAGCGTTCACGAGGAAGAGCTGCCCGTCGTCCATGGCGTGGAGGACGTGCACGCCTGGCTGGACGACGCGGAGGTCGAACGCCCCCCGGTAATGGAAAGCCGTCGACGGCCACCCGTGATGGACGCCGGTGAGGTGGTCCAGGAGCTCCTCACGCAGCCCGACGAAGCCGCAGCCGGCCTCCGGGCAGAAGTACGGTGCGTTCTTGCACGCCTTCTCGTGCTCGATCTTGTCGCAGTAGGCCGGCTTCTCGGCGCACCCGTGCTCGGCTTAGCGGCAGTTGACGAGGATGGAACGGACGGCGAGCTCCAAGCCGTAGCTGCGCAAGAGGCCGCCGGATCCTGAGCAGAATTGGCACTCGTTCCCTGGCAGCTGGTCGCGGCAGGGCGAGCAGAAGAAATGCCGTCCCACGGGGCACTAGTAGGAACGAAGGCTCGGCGTGAGAAAGAAGAATGTGACAGGAAGAACAGTAATATGAAGGATCAATGCACAATATATAGATGTGATATTTGTACCTCGAAGATTGGAGGCCTGAGAGGCTGAGAGCAGACGCAGCAACTGAATGCCTTTGCCGCTATGGTTCAGCCCTTGAGCCTCTTGGCGCCGTGCTCATCACCTTCTTGCTGAGCTTCTTCGTTGGTGCTGCTGCTGTTCTTCTCGACCTCCATGGACACAGATTTAAGAGCACTAATGAAATGAAACTACAGCAAGGGTTCCAGCCTTCGAGATATACACCTGAGATATGGATGCGGTAGATGGAATTGGCAATCAAATTAAGGACATGCAGGGTTGCTGTGTGTAGCAGTAAAGCAAGGCTTTAAAATGAATACATGAAAGGATTGGCAATATGAAACAGATTGATTACATAGCGATCATAATTGAGGACATAGTAGATTAAAGTGCTTAACATTCCTAAGATAAGATGATACGATCATATTTAGTACTTGAACATATCCACGACGCAATGCAACCCACTAAAAACATCAAATGCAACCCTAACATACAGAGACCCTTCAGTGAACGACACACATTCACGTGGCTAAGTCCATCGAGGAGAGATCAAGAACTATCATCACTGACTGTCATCTGAGTCGGAATCGACATAGCTACTGTCATCTGTGTCCTCATTTTCGGCCACACCAGAGATGTTGATCGTGAGCACGATGCCAGCATCGCCTGGTCCGTCCAAAACCTTGGGCAAGAAACATATGTAATCTGTCGGCGGCCAACCAAATTCCCACCAGGGCCATACACAGTCCAATGTCGACGTGCTGCGATGGCCTGTAGAGCATGAGAAAGACACCGAGCACCCACAGTCCGTGGATTTGAAGTACTGAACGCAGTCAAGGGAGACGATAAGCCCAGGTGGCTCCGTTGATTGCACGTTCAAAAGGAAAAGCTGTCCATCATTCTTGGATTGGAGAACATGTGTGCCCGGTTTGACGATGCGAAGATCAAAAGGCACCCAGTACTGGAACATCACAGACGGCCACTTGTGATGGGTGGTGAGGTGGTCCAGGAGCTCTGCTGCTGTCCCGGCAAAGCCGCAGCTGGGCTCTGGGCATCTGCATGGCGCATGTGGACAAAACAGCTCGTGATTGTAACTGTCGGAGTAGAGGATCTTCTCGGTGCACCCGCGCTCAGCATGGGTGCAGTCCACGGAGATGGATTGGACAGCATTATCCATGCCGTGGCTCCGCATGATGGTACCGGTACATCCAGAGCTGAGAATACACTTCTTTTCCAGGAGTTCGTCGTTGGCGCAGCGCGAGCAGAAAAAGTGCCCCTCGTGACACTACAAGGAATGATGGAAAGACTTGCGTTAGAACAGGTTTGAAGAACAGTAACCATTGCAAAGCTGACCGATCAACAATTCTCCTTTTTTTTTTTTGTAAATGAGTCTAGACGGTAGATATAGGTTTACCTGGAATATCGGAGGCCTGAGGGGCTTAGAGCAGACATCGCAGCAGAAGGCCTCTGCCTTTATGCTGCACTTAAGCCTCCTGGAGCTGCTCTCTTCCTGTTCCTGAGCATCTCCTGTTCCCTTGCTCGTGTTGTCATTGTTGGGCTTCATATCCATGACCAAAATATGTAGAATCCACACCACCGCTATATATAAGCAGTAATATATACTAGGCTACGACTGCAAGGGTTTGAGACATATCACTGAGATTTGGATGCGGAGCATGGAAAGCTAATGTGTTTCCTTAATGTTGATGATCAAATTAAGTGCATGCAATGGCAAGACCTGAATCCGCATACCTGGGGCCAACATATAAGAGCAATCACAATGTGCTAAAAGGTCCTATATACATTGTGAGGATAGTCTTTAGAGCAGTCCATTGCAGGAGCTACCCATAAAGATGGATACATTTATTTGGACATGGGTCCACCTTATTGCCCACTTCAGGCATTATACAAATGTTAAACATGAAAAGGCCTACCACACATGGTCCCACCCAGTGGGGGAACATGACCCCTCACTAAAGAAGATTTTGTTTTTTGGGGGGGTGGGGGTGCCAATAAAATCAAAAGCACTTATATAATCGCCAAATGCCCAAATACCATTGAAAAAAGAAAATCTAATTAAATAAGGAAATTGCACAATGATATGTGTTCCATGTAAGGTCGAACAAACACAAGCACTCATGAATGCACATATATATATATCCAGCACACATACAAATAAGAATTGTAGCATTATCAAATGTAGCTACATAGGTTTTGACCACACCACATGTGCATGTACAATTATTTTTCCCGAAACAAAAAAAGATGCAACCAGTATGTATTAAGAAAGTAAACTTGACCTCAATTATATTTATATATGTCATAGCATATTATTAGTTCAGCTGGACATTGTGCACGAGCAAAGGTGAGCGTAGATAACGAGCAAAACCAAGAAAAGGGAGCTCCTACACCTTTGCTGCAAACAGTTCCATCAAGAAGATGAAGCGATATGTGGGTTAGTAACATATGTTTGCTTCTCAATTTCTCTAATAGCCAGATGAGGAATTGAGTATTGACACTGCTACATTTGCAGAGTCTTGTTGCTGTTCTCAGTGCTGCCTTGCGCTGAAGATAGACCGACATTACACTAACAAGTTGTTCTTTTATCTTTTGATGATATTATATAGACTTAAATAGTTAAATGGTGCAAATATAGTAATTTTCCATCTGATATCTGCCATCTTGATCATTCTCTTGTCATTGATTTACTGATTAGAGCATCTCCAATAGTACCCAATAAACATAGGCCTACAAATCTGGTTTTAGAAACTTGCTAAAAACTAATGGGACAAAAAAATATCCTCTACTCCAACAGTTCTCAACAATTAGTTTCTAAAAATTTCGAATCCCTGCCACATCATCGGTTTGTGGGGCTGGCTGTTGATTTCTTTCACTTCAAAACTACCGGATGTGTGCTTTTTTCTCTATTTCTGTTTCTCTAGCTGCCACCTGACCACCTCTCGTCGTGGATGAAGGTGATCCGATGCCGATTGCCGGTGGATGTACGGGAAACATACGCCATTGATGTTGGGCGATGAACCTGCGATCTGCAAGAAGGGGAGGCGGTGCTGGTAGGCCAACGCTCCCTGCAAGGAGGGATGAAATGCACATGCATCTCATTTGGCAGGAGAGTGATGCACTCAAGCACAAAAATGTCAAAATGGCGCAAGCAGGCAGGAAGACCACACAGGATGCCATGCACCGTGCACAGAAACGGACTAACGGTATTGGGGGGATCGGACAAGGTCGGAGTAAGATAGAGATTCAGGAATTGCGTCTTAGCTTCTGATCGACCATAAGCTTTTTGCGGGCCACAAGAATTTATGTTCTCAAGGTGCAGCTTCACAATGGCTATACTGTGATTCTTAGGAAGCACTAATTCCAAGTTCACCTTTTTTAGCATATTGTGGCTGCCCTGCGCCTAAACCATCCACACTAGGGCCATATATAAATAGTTAATAGAAGCAAAGCATATAATGCGTAAACTCAGATGATATCTAAATTCCAGTATTAATTATAAACAAATTGATAAAAATACCTAATTAACGACGATTATATCCATCATCGACTCTTATTTCTGAACCAACATTAACATGTGAATCTGAACCTACACATGACAGTCGGACAATTCAATGAAATTAGGGATGCAGCATGCTAGATAAAATTGGTTAATGAACAGAAACATATCAGATTTCAAGTTGCACAATTGAAATAGGGAGAGGACAGGTAACTGGGAGGAACTAGGAGGATGGATATTGGAGAGGCATAAACAGACATAGACCTGCCCACCTGCAACTACAGCACTGCTGCTCTCCCTGTCTCGGCGTCCCCTGCACCGCCGCTGCACACCAGCAGGCTGCAGGCAGCAGCGTGGAAATGGGAATCGATTTGCTACCTCCAAGCGATAGGGGCCAGCACCCAGCAGCCCAGCACAGCCGCGCGCCCGCGCCGGTGCGCCGCTAGGGTTTAGCGCCAGGCAGCGGAGCTGACGGCGTGACGCGGTGGAGGCAGGGCGAGCGAGGGACGCGAGACAGAGGATGAGGAGAACTGGAGATCAGTCAGCCCACGAGCCCAGAACAGGTGGGCCGAAATGAGTGCAAAACCCTAAAATCAAAGAAAAAATGATCTAACCAAAAAAATTGATCTAGAGTATTAACTCCACGACATTTAAGATTGTTCCCAAAGTTCTAAATAGATATGTTCCCCAACGAGAGGAGTTATTTCACCACATCAAAGATTATTTCACCAAGCAGAACTCAACTGGTAAGATTTTATAACATGTCCATCTAGACATTCAAAATTTAATTGACACGATTCATTCTTTCAGTAATAGCAGACGACTTGCCTGTTAACAACGTGACACGAGATATATGTCAGATCTGTTTCTCGAAATTCCTTATTGGGTGGGGTTGTGTGTATTTATAGAAATATTTGTATGTGATTATTTGTACATTGATACTACGGTGAGGGTTACAGTAATACCGTAATGGTCTCCGAGTACTTATACCTGAGATTTGGATGCGATGATAAATGAAATTGGTAATCAAATCAAAGCAGTACATGGATTGCTGTGCATAGCAGTAACACGAGACATTAAAATGAAGCCATGAGAGGATTGTTAAAAGCAGATTGATGATTACAATCGCGATCATATTCAAAGGTCCGCACGGTATCACTTAAATCACTTAACATTCTAGAGATGATATTAAGTACTTAAAACATATCCTGGATGGCACTAAAAATAATATCCAACGCGAAAACCAACCCAGAGATCCTGCAGCAGTGAACCCTACACACATTCATCACGTGGCAAAAGTCCTACACATTCATCACGTGGCAAAAGTCCATCTAGTAGCGATCACGTGCGATCATCCTCATCCTCCTCGCCATCGTAGTCCTCCTCATCAGAAAACTCATAGTCGAAGCTACTGTCGTCCGAGTCGTCGTCGTTCTCTTGCACAGCGGTGATGTTGATCGTGAGCACGACGGCGTCGTCGTCTTTTGCTCCGTCCGAAACCTTGGACACGAAGCGGATGTATTCTTCCATCGGCGGCTCACCAAAATGCGTGAGAACGAAGCCAGCGTGGTCGTGCGTTCCGGCCGAAACCTTGGGCACGAAGCAGATGTACTCCGTTGGCGGCCAGGCGAAATGCCACCAGGGCCGTACAGCGTCCAGTGTCGAGGTGCTGTAATGGCGCCTGGAGTTGGAGAACGACACCGAGCACCCAACCGTGTTGCGCTTGGTCAGGAGGTGATGAACGGAGACGAGGGAGACGGCAAGGCCAGCCGGCTCCGATGGCTGCACGCTGAGAAGGAAAAGTTGCCCGTCGTCCTTGCATTCGAGGACATGCGTGCCCGGCTCCACGACGTGGAGATCAAAGGGCACCCAGTACTTGAACGCCATCGACGGCCACTTGTGATGGCCGGTGAGGTGTTCCAGGAGCTCCGCCGCCCGCTTACCGGCGAAGCCGCCACAGCCGGGCTCCGGGCATCTCCACGGCGCGTGCGGACACCGCAGCTCGTGCGCGTACCTGTCGCAGTAGGCGATCTTCTCGGTGCACCCGTGCTCGGCATGGTGTCAGTCGAGGAGGATGGAACGGACGGCGCGCTCCATGGCGAGGCTGCGCGCGAGGGTGCCGGTGCATCCAGAGCCGACCGTGCACTTCTTCTCTTCCGCCGGAAGCTTGTCGTTGCAGGAGCATGCGCAGGACGAGCAGTACAAGTGACCCTCGGGACACTACAAGCAGGAAACACACGGTGCGCGATCGACAACTCGCGTTAGGACAGATTCTGAAGAACAGCATGCAATCCACCATTTCCAAGTTGTTGATTTGATGGGCCAACAAAATGCTTTTGAAGAACATCAATGGATTTACCTGGAATATCGGAGATGTGAGGGGCTTAGAGCAGACGTCGCAGCAGAAGGCCTCCGCCTCTATGCTGCACTTGAGCCTCTTGGCGCTGCTGTGTCCCTGCTCCTGGGCTTCCCCGGCTCTCTTGCCAGTGTTGTTGTTGCCGGCGTTCGTCTCCTCCATGGCTGAAAAGAATGAAAATTAATCCTCACCACTACCACTACCAAGTTGTTAGGCTAGAGGGTTTCCTGAATGTGGATGATCAAATCATAGTACACGCAAGATTGCGGCACTAATTATTGCGTAGTACTGTAGCAGTAATGATGTGTTAAGCTGCAAGTATCGATAAATTCTACAGCATCTTTCTTTCGTATAAAACATGCAAGGCAGCGTGATGCAAGCGATTGATCACAATCTGGAATAAGCAAACCAAGAAGTCAGTTCACGCCAAAAGTAATTGTGGTTTACAGTAGCATCTTGACCATTTACACGTATTTGACAAACTAACCCATTTCACAACTTCTTAGACCAGATTGAAATGACCATACAAGAAAAATACTATTGCTTCTACCAGAACCAATAAAAGGGCGTACCCAGTGCCGTAGGCTCCCGCACTGCGCGGGGTCTGGGGAAGGGATTTATGCGCACAGCCTTACCTGCACAAAGTGCAGAGGCTGGGGCTCGAACCCTGGACCTTCCGGTTACAGACGGTAAGGCACTACCGCTGCACCAGGGCCGCCCTTCTTCTACCAGAACCAATCAGCCAAAAATATTCGAGACATAATATTTATATACCTAGAATATATAAAACTAGCAGACAAAAGAAAGATGCATACATCTAATCTGTTTGAGAATATATTATTAATCCGGAACAAAATATTTGTTCAAGTAGAGAACAATATCACTGAAAACCAATTATAAAAGTTATTAAGAAAATTGTTTACATTTGAGAACAAACTATTATTCAACTGAGCAAAAAGATTACTCAAGTAGAATAAAATTTATGTAGGCCAAACAAACATGGGCCAAAAGGACAACTAGGCTACAAAATGTAAAAAAGGACAGAATTTAGCTTATAACAAGTCCCAACAACTCGACTTAGAAATAGCGGGGATAATCAGAAATTAATTTATGGTAAGAGGACCATTGGGGTTAATGTAAAAAATGTGTAGAACCGAAGCCATCTAATCCAACTGTTAGAGGGGTGAATGGCAGCGCAAACTACAGCGGAGAACTTTTTACAGTTTAAACAAAATCTGACCATGCACTAAATCATATGTATCTGGTCCAGAAATATTGTATGAAATTAGGAAACCAATCCAACTGGAATCATGCTAATCGGATGTCTAGATCTTGAGGTATTAAACAAACAGTGTGTCACACGGTGTCGCAAATTGTTTAAACCGCCCTAATTTCATGATCAATCAATAACTATTATGAGCTAACTAAAACAAACTTATCAGATCACTAAATTGATGACCTAGCACAGCTTTGGACGTATTAAATCAATTCTAAACACGTTGATCAATGAATTAATCTCAAACCAAAACTATAAACAAGAACAAATTTGCAAAACAAAGAGTGCAATGGAGGATCGAAATTACCAACACATCAACTTACAAAATCTTGATCTTTACCACATAAATATTCTCAAAAGATAGTAACACAAAAATCCATATAAAAATCTCTGCTAAATCCGAATCTCTCACACATAGCCAACCAGTCGACGTCTCCTCCCTTTTATACTCCTGCTCCCAGGCAGCCAGCTGCTGGCCCCAAATATGCATGCATCGCCCCCGCCCCCCCCCCCCCCCCCGCGCGCATATGCACATAGACCAGGCTGCCTCCTACGTTGACCAGCCAGGCCACGACCTTGGACTCAACACGCCCAAGTACGCACGCAACAAACAAACTGATCGTTCCTTTCTCTCTCTCGACTGCACAACAACAGCTCAGCAAAACGCGTTGTGTAAAAGAAAAACCAAATACGTTGATCCATCTACGTCTATAGGCATTCTTGCCCAACAAAATGCGTTGATGAAATCTTTAAAAAAGAGGGGAAAAGGAAAACCAAATACGTTTATCCACGGCCACGCGCCAATGGACAGACCAATGGCCTTGTCAGTAAAAGATAGACTCACAGAGGAGGATCCCTCCTTCGTCTCGAAGGTAGAGACTAGCCGGCACCAGTAGACTTGCTCATTTGGGGAAAGCAAATGGAGATTGTAATGGAGAAACTAATGCAACCGTGATGATTTGAGCGAATTTGCATCTCGGACTGGAGATAGGAATGGACGAGACGAGCTTGCCTGTTGGTGCCGCCGAGTAGCCCAGGACACGGACGAAATGAGGACCGTCAGGCTCGGATTCGAACCGGCGGCACGAGTCGTCGTCTCGGAGGAGGAAGTCAGGGACGATGGAGCGCCGGACCTTTGGCTTGCGGCGGCGCAAGACGAGGGGGAGAAGATAGACTGAGCGAGCACTGAGCAGTGAGTAGAGCGATACAACTTTTAGGGCAGGCCAGTTCTTGTTGGGCTGGCGGGCCTTTTTATTACTGTTGTTGACTTTTTGGCTCCTTCTCTGCAATTTCTATCCATTTTTTGATTTTCTCAAAACAAAATCTATTTGTTTGAAAGATTTTAGCTTTACTATTTTTTAACGTTTAAGATTCGTGCAAAACCCCTGGCCGGTTAGTCACTATCGTTGCCGCTCCCACCATGCATCAGCCTCCGCCGCACCATGGCCCACGTGCCGCCGCGGCGAGACGCCGCTGGCCGGCCCGCACGCCGCCATGCGACGCGGGCCATCTGCTGGAATACGTCGCTGTCTCGTACGTTCGGGACACAAAGCTAGCTAGTTCGAGTTGCACTACCGCCTTCGTACACGCACCATGTAGTCATGTACACATACGGACCTTTGTTCACTTGTGACTTTGTGAGCTTGAGCTCATGATGAGCTGTCCAGTCGCCTACACTTCTCTTGCACGAGGAATTAATGCTACGTTCCGTCACACGAGCCCCACGTCGTGTACGTGCCAGCAACTTGCATTGACGACGGAGGTATACGTACGGTACGGCCCCGGTGAGAAAATCGCTAGCCGTAGGTGCATGCCTCGCCCTCGCTTTATGTGGAAGGATGTCTAGTACGGTGTCTATTGATTTGCGATAAATTCTTAAAAAAATTTCAGACGTATCTTGTGAGAAATATTATTAGACATATGTGTATTTATCATTCATTTTACGGCTCAACATATTATTCAATATTGAACAATAATTTAGTATTTTTTAACATATAAAAGTTTTAAGAAAATTGTCCCTTAAAGTTAGAAAATTTTGTGAATAATATAATTATAAGAGAATACAAAACGATATACAATCTTCCGAAAACACGTGGACGTGCATCTATGCTAGTATTGTTATATATATACCTGAGATTTGGATGCGATGATAAATGAAATTGGTAATCAAATCAAGTAGTACAAGGATTGAATGCTGTGTGCGAGACGTTAAAATGAAGACATGAGAGGATTGTTAAAAGCAGATTGATGATTACAATCGCGATCATATTCAGACGTCCACACGGTATGTAACATTGTAGGGATGATGGCACTAAAAATAATATCCAACGCAAACACCAACACAGAGACCCCGCAGCAGTGAATGCTACACATTCATCATCACGTGGTAAAAGTCCACCAATGAGCGATCAGGAGCTGTCACCATCTTCAATCATCTTCACCATCGTCGTCGTCCTCATTATTCTCACAGGTGATTTTGATCGTGAGCACGGCGCCAGCGTCCTCGTCTGTTCCGTCCGAACTCCGAAACATCGGGCACGAAGCAGATGCATTCCGTCGTTTTCGGCGGCCAACCAACGGACCACCAGGCAAATACACCGTTCATTGTCCAGGTGGTACTATGGCGTCCAGAGCACGACAGAAACGACACCGAGCACCCAATTTTGTAGGAGTCAAGGTAACCGAACGCAGACAAAGGGAGACGACAAGCCCTGCCTGCTCCGATTGCTGCACGCTCAGGAGGAAAAAGGTACCCATCGTCCTGGCATTGGAGAACATGAGTACCTGGCTCGACGACGCGAAGATCAAAGGGCACTCAGTACCGGAACGCCATCGACAGCCACCTGTCATGGCCGGTGAGGTGTTCCAGGAGCTCCGCCGCCTGCTTACCAGCGAAGGCGCAGTCTGGGCATCTCTCTCCACGGCGCGTGCTGACGACACCGCAGCAGCTCGTGCTCGACACGGTCGCAGTAGGCGATCTTCTCGGTGCGGCACCCGTACTCGGCGTTGCTGCAGTCGACGAGGATGGATCGGACGACGCGCTCCAAGCCGAGGTTGCGCACGGGAGTGCCAGTGCATCCAGAGCCGAACGTGCACTTCTTCCAGCTTGTCGTTGCAGGACGAGCAGTACAAGTGCTCCTCGGTACACTGCCAGCAGGAAGCACCCCATGCCAAATAGCATACAAGGGTTTAGGGTTTAGCATACACCGAGAAGATCGACACAACTCGCGTTAGAACATATGTGAAGAATAGCATACGTTCCATTTCCATGTTGATACGATGGACCAAACAAAATGTTTTTGAAGAAGGGCAATGCATTTACCTGGAATATCGGAGGCATGAGGGGTTTAGAGTTGTTGCCGGCGTTCGTCTCCCTCTTCATCTGAAATGAATGGAGATTAATTCTCACCACTGCCACTACAACAAGGATCCGGGATTTATGTGGATGATCAAATCATAGTACACTCACGATTGCGGCACTAATTGTTGCGTGGCAGTAACGATGCGTTAAGCTGAGAGCGTTTCTTCTTATTTCTTAATTTGGAAAGGCTTTCTAGTATCGATGAATTTTACAGCATCTTCGTATGAAACATGCACTGCACTTGTCCTGCTGGGGCGAGCAATAAAGGCATCAGCAAGCAAGGGGTAAATGGCCCCTTGTTCCCTGGCAGCTTGTCGCGGCGCGGCGGGGCGTGCAGAAGAAACGAATGCGTGGAGAGCCTCTGGGCGTAGCGTTAACCCGCTTGCTGAGCTTGTTCTCTCCCGGCCCTTGTGGGCGGTGTTTCTGCCGTTGCTCTCCGTTGCGAGATGTAGTATACCTGAGATGTGGATGCGACGAATGGGACTGATAAGTGATAATCAAATATTCAAGTTAAGTACATGGATTGATGCCAATTGGCAATAAGACGAGACGTTAAAATAAGGACATAATAAAAGGATTGGTAGAAAAAGATTGATCATAATCGCGACCATATATATTCTATAAAATGGGCGCACGGCAAACTAAAAGCACCTAACTTAACATTTCCAAGAAGAGATGATATGAAGTACTTAAACATATCCAGTGACACTAAAAAATATCCAACGCAACACCAACACATGGATCCTGCAGTGCACGCGCCACACATTCACGTGGCAAATCACCATTATATCGAGGAGCGATCAAGAGCTAGCTATCATTAACATCCTCATCATCATCTTCATACTCATCACCACAGTCGTCATAGGTACTGTCGTCCGAGTCTTCACCCTCGTCAAAAACAGAGTTGATGGTGATCTTGAGCACGACGCCAGCGTCGCCGCCATCTGGCCCGTCGTCCGAAACGACCTTGGGCACGAAGCAGACGTGCTCCGTCGGCGGCCAACCAGAATGCCACCATGGCCTCACACCGTCCTGCGTCGCGGTGCTGTGATGGCGGCTGTTGCACGAGAAGGACACCGAGCACCCAACCTCGTTTGGCTTCACGTACCGAACGGACACGAGGGAGACCACGAGCCCACCACCCGGCTCGGCTGCCTGCACGCTCACGAGGAAGAGCTCGCCGTCGTTCTCGCACCGGAGAACGCGCGTGCCCGGCTCGGCCACGCGGAGGTCAAAGGGCACCCAGTTCCGGAACGCCACCGACGGCCACTTGTGGTGGCCGGTGAAGTGTTCCAGGAGCTCCGCCTCCGACCTCCCGGCGAAGAGGCACCCGGGCTCCGGGCACCTCCATGGCTCGTGCCGGCACCGCAGCTCGTGCTCGACGCTGTCGCAGTAGGCGACCTTCTCGGTGCACCCGTGCTCGGCGTGGCGGCAGTCGACGAGGATGGACCGGACGGCACGCTCCATGCCGAGGCTGCGTGCGAGGGTGCCGGTACAGGCAGAGCCGAGCGTGCACTTTTTGTCTTTCGAAAAGAACGTCTTCTCTTTCGTTGGCAGCTTGTCGTTGCAGGACGAGCAGCAGAAGTGACCCTCGGTACACTACAAGCAGGAAGCACACAAATGCCCAATCGACACAGCTTGCGTTAGGACATATATTCTGAAGAACAGCGTGCAATCCATTTCCATGTTGATATACGATGAACCAACAGAATGGTTTTGAAGAGCAGCAATGGATTTACCTGGAATATCGGAGGCGTGAGGGGTTTAGAGCAGACGTCGCAGCAGAAGGCGTCCGCCTCTATGCTGCACTGCTTGAGCCTCTTGGCGCTGCTGTCCACCTGCTCCCGCGCTTCGCCTTCTCTCTTGCCGGTGTTGTTGCCGGCGTTCGTCGTCTCCTTCTCCATCTCCATGGTCGAAGAGAATGGGGATTGATCCTCGCACGATTTCGGCACTACTAGCTTGTTGGGTAGCTGCAGGGCGATGCGTTAAGCTGACAGCATTTATTTGGGAAGGCTTTCAGTATCGATCAATTTTTACAGCATCTTCTATCGTAGCGTATAAAACATGCAAGGCAGCGTGATGCAAGCGATTGATCAAAGTACCAAGAAGATAGGGATCATATATCATACCCTAACAGCATCTTGACCATTTACACGTATGACAAGTTAATGAACCCACCCGTTTCTCAACTTCTTGAATCGACCAAATCGAAACGAGCATACAATAAAATACTATTGCTTCTACCAGAACCAATAAACCAGGGAACCAAAATTATTCAAGTGAGCCATAATATATACCTGACATATAAAAAACCAACAGAACAAAAGAAAGATGTGTACACCTAGTTTGTTTGAGAATATATAAAAAATACGAGTACTTAGAAGTAGTGGGGACGATCGGAATATGAATTTGTGGTAAGAAGACGATTGGGGTTAATGTAAAAATAATTTGATACATCTCAAAGATGTGTAGGATCGAACCATCTAATTTAGCTATTATTGGGGGTATGAATGATTGCGCAAACTACATCGGGAAAGCCTTTCAACCTACAAACAAATTCAGGTTGTCCACTAAATCGTGTGTATCTCTTATATAAAAGCTCCTAAAATCGTGAAACTTTTGTCAGGAAATAGTGTATAAAATTATGAAACTAATCCAACTACAATCACCTCTATCAATGTCTAGATCTCGATATATTAAACAAAGAAACACACTATGTCAGATGGTCTCGTGAATAGGTTAAACCTTAATTTCGTGACCAAATAAAAATTATTAAGAACTGACCAAACAAACTTATCTGATCACTAAGTTGATGTGCTACCATGGTTGTAGATCCATTAAATTCTGAACATGTTGATCAATAAATCAATCTAAAACCAAAACGTAAACAAGAACAAGCATGGCAACTAAAGAGTGAAACGGACGAGCAAAGTTACTAACACATCATCAACTTACAAAACCTTTATTTTACTGCATAGGTGTGTTCAAAAGATGCAAACATAAACATCCGTATTTTTCTTTTGACGAAATCCAAAACCCTAGATGAGTTACCTTCCGGAAGCCGGAGGAGCCCTCGCGTCGTTCTCTTGCCCGTCTCACCGACCTCAACCAGTCGACGTCTCCTCCTTTTATACGGATTCCAAATGGGCCAGGCCGCCTCCTACAGTCCTACCTTGACCAGCCAGGCCAACGAATCCCTTCTCGAGTTCTCGAACTTGGACTCAACACGACACGTCCAAGTACGCACATGACTAACACACTGGTCGTTCCTTTCACGACAACAGAGCTCAACCGTGTCAAAGATGGGCACCATCCACGGGAGTACTACGGTAGGTAAGCCACGGCCACCTCGAACCTTTCACCGTGCACACGTACGTCCCGGAATTTTTGTCCAACCAACGTTGATCCGGCCACGCCGTCACAGCCAGTGAACAGACCAATGACCCCTTTTCGATCACACCAATAATGATCCGACTAACATGTCCGCCAACACCCAGTCAAAAATGTGCACCAATGTGTGTTTAGAACTTTAGATTGGGGAAAATTCTCCCAAAAAACCAATATTTTAAACAGCGGGCTAAGCCATTTAGCCCCTAACTCCAAAAAACGGCTAATAGTCCGGTTAAATGAAGCTATAGCGGCAAATAGCGGCTAAATTGCACATAGAAATAAATAGCTTCATCATTTTCAATCAAGCTATAGCCGGCTATAGCGGAGGCTTTAGCCAGCTATTTAAAACATTACAAAAATATCGTAGATGAATAGTGTTTTGTGAGTGGGAGGGAGGTGATGAATAGAGAAAAGTTAAATAACGTTTTTTTTTAAAATTTTCGCACATAGATAAGTCCTCACATGTATACAATTCTTTAGCCTGAATGTCCCGCGTGACATCCTTCACTAATACAACCTCGGCTTCTCCCGAATTTAGGATCAAAACTTCAATTCCTCCTGCACATAGTTTTAGCCCTTCACCGACCATGTTCTACCTCTAGCAACACCGTGCACATGAATAAACATGAAACAATACAAACACAAGTCCATCGCTTGACTCGAGATCAACTATGCAACACCGCACACAAGAGAGTGTCACATCCACCTCAAAACTACTGACACCACCATGAGTGTACCAGAGCGATATGAACCGTGAGCACATCAAAACACACTACTTCAAGCGCCACAGATTAAAACTCTAGCACATCACATTACATTACATTATGCTAATTAAATTTGTAGTGCTAATTTCAATACAAACCATTTTTTATCACATAATCTTACAAGATGGAAATTATTGAACAAATAGTAACACAATTAGTGTCTCATATAGAGCGTGCCTAAATTGTATCTTGATACGTGATACCACATGATAGCTTTGAGGGTTGAAGCACCAAATGAATAGTCCATATCTCAAATCTAACTGGTTCCGATACTAAATGGATAGTGCATATCTAAATTTACATATTTGTTGTGTGATACCAGTTCCAGAGTCAGATATCTTATGTGTATGGAAAGGATATCCAACTATATTATTGGATAAATAAAATAATTGAGCTTATATCATAATTGTATGTATAGTATAGTAAAAACAAATCAAAACTAAGGTTTTATCGCAAGTAGAAAATTTAACAAACTAAAAATATATCAAATATACGTGAAATTTTAACTTCACTTAAATATTCCAAAGTAAAAATTAAATTTACAATATTACACTAAACTACAATAATAAGTTCTTAATTTAAAATATCATGATAATTCAAATTTTAATATCATTAAATATTGTATACAAATTCTTAGACTGCCAACATTTTCTTTTTCTATTTTGGAGGATTTTTTTAAAAAAATGTTGATTTTTACTTTTTTTATAAGATGGACTTAATATAAAATGAAAATTGTGAAGGAGTGGATACATGATATGTATTGTTGTTTTTACTCAACAACTGAAAAGGAATATATGTCGGGCACTGCATATTTCAATTACTATACCAGAACCTTTCATTTCGCTTGTATCATTTTTGTATGTGACATTTGACACTATCGATGTTAAAATATGGATCTGAGAAAAAGAAACTATTTGTATATATGTCCAGTCTGTTTTCATTCCTTACTAGCCTTCTTTCCCTACTAGTTAAAATGTGGCACAGTTAGACCTGAGCATTTTTTGCCTGGCCCGGCCCGTGGGCCTGGACTGAGCCCGGTGGGTTTTGGCCCGCCCATGCCTTCTAATGGGATGGGACTGGGTAGCGAAAACCAAGCCCGAAAAAATTCGGGCTGGCCCGAGCCCACCCAGATGATTAATTTCATTTATTTTTCAACTAAAAAAGACGGGAAGCCCGAGCCGGTCCGAAAACTCAGCCCGAACTTGCCCATGGGATGGGCGTGGGCACAAATTTTCGTCTCAAAATAAACCGGGCTTTTTCTCGGCTCGGCCCGAATTAGGCCCGGCCCGCAAAATGCTCAGGTCTAGGCACAGTAAACAAAAGCAAAAGAGATGAAGAGTCTACCTATACTTGTATAGCTAGGTAGGTCAGGGGTTAGGGTTTTATTCTCCATGAAGTTTTTATTTGATTCTTCTACTATGCATTGCCATAATTCAAAACATATAATATGGCATACCGGGTCAACATGTTAAGTAAACGAACCACATTATAAAAGTTGCCTTCTCCATATAATGTACTTATACTATTCAATCCAGTCTCAGTGCGGGTTTCATGGACACAATTTAGACTTGAGCATTTGTGGCCCGGCCCGGCCCGTGGGCTGGGCCCAAGCCCAGTGGGTTTGGGCCTGCCCAAGCCTTCCAATGGGATGGGCGTGGACAGCAGAAACCAAGCCCAAAAAAATTCGAACCGGCCCGAGCCTGCCCGAACGATTTATTTTGTTTGTTTTTCAACTAAAAAAGAACGAGAATCCCAAGCCCGACCCAAAAACTCGGCCCGACCTTGCCCATGGGATGGGCGTGGGCACAAATTTTCAGCCCAAAATAAACCGAGCTTTTTTACGGCCCGACCCGAATTAGGCCCGACCCACAAAATGCTCACGCCTAACACAATTACCTAGATTAGAAACTAGGTAACTGTGCCATAGAAGTTTCATGGGGATGAAATTCATCTCACATCCCATGAAACTCCCCCTCTTAATTACCCTGCCATGTCTGCAAAACTGCTGATATGACAGTGGATTTAATGCCCATGAAACTCCTATTAAACCCCCCATTGAGACTGGCCTCAAGCACAAACAAATCTCTCCTTACGATCCGTGGCCAATTCCGAGGCCAGGGAAGCTGACTACGTCACCGGCTTCCCTCGGCCGTCGGATCGGCCACACGAAGGGCTAAAATCCGACCATCTTTTGGAGTTTTGCATAAACGTCCTCCAACTTTACCAAAATACAACTCGCCATCCACTTCCCTCTCTTAGTATGTTTTTCGAAGAACCCCCAGATTTTGAACAATTCAACCTGCAGTCCACCTCCAGTAGGTCAACAATATTTTAAAAACAACCCCTGATCTTTTCCAGAATCAATCCACATTCACTTTTCCCTCTTAAAAATTTTATTAAGAAAACCCTCAGATTTTACTTAAATTACGCAACAACATGTTCTATTAGTTACAATCATATGAGCATACGTACAATTTGACAACCAAAATGTGTTCGAACCAAAAGATATTCAACATAATATTTGCTTACAATTTCAAAACCTAGAATTTTATAATAGGGTTTATTTCTAAACAAAAAACACTTATACCATTTATTCGTGTAGATATTTATTTATGCCCCGTCGTACCTATGATTCCGGTACCGGAATGCCCTCAAATTAAGAAGTGTTCAATACGAAAAACAATTAAAATTCAAAATTTAAATCTTTGATACACAACAAAATTTTAAATCCAAAGTGTCTCCGTAACTCGTTCCCACATATGATTCGGACATCAAAACATCTCTAAATTTTTTTAAAAATAACCATGAAAATGGTTCAACGTTTAAAAATAAAAAACATACTGTAGAGAAAAGCTAAAAATAGATCAAACTCACTTTTCCAATTCTCCCATTATAGCTAACAGTACGCAACAAAATTTTAAATTCAAAGTGTTTCCATAATTCGTTCCCACCTAGGATTTGGATACCAAAACTTCTCTAAACTAAAAAAAATGACCACGAAAACAACTAAGAAAATTCAAAATATAAAACACATTGTGCAGAAAACTAAAAAACAATCAAACTCACTTTCCCAATCCCCCCATTATAGCTAACATCTGACCACCAAAACAAAATTGAAAATCAAAATATATTATCGAACAAACTTAAAATAACACTTACTTCTCGTATTTCCCCATTATAGCTAACATCTGAACACCAAAATGCTTTTAATAAATATTTTTTCAACATAAAAATTCCTCTAAACACCAAAATCTACAAAAAAAAAATAAAATAATACATAGCAAACATAATTCATTGCTTCTCTGCAATTCTTTTGCGTAATTTTTCATAATAGATGATTTCAAAATAAAACATACCTAATTTCAATCTACAATGTTTCCATAACGCTTTTACAGGTTCAACGCGCTCAAACATTTAATAAAACAACTTTTATATGAACAAACCCCCCCAAAAAAAATAGGTACATCCACTGGCCATTCGCAGCAACGCTGCGGCCTTTTTTAGTTTTTTTTAATAAAAACGAACATTGAATTTGCATGGTCAATCGGTGCAATTTATTATTTATTCGATACACTTCTCCTTTACAACCCAACACTCACATCTATGATACTTGAAAGGTAGGCAACACAAACTAGAGAGTCCTCAAAGCTGCTGCACACACAAGACTATACTGACTTACTATTGAGGCAGTACAGGCACAAGGAGAAGCTTCTCCCTCCGGTGTACGGTCACTCCAAATGATTCTGACATATCAATTCCTTTATCCTTAGATTCCGGTGGCAATGCCCAGTTGAAGTGGTCACTCCAAATGATTCTGACATATCAATTCCTTTATCCTTAGATTCCGGTGGCAATGCCCAGTTGAAGTGGTACACGAGGTTTGCCAACATGATCTCAATACCAGAAATTGCAAAGCTTATACCTGGGCATATCCTTCGCCCAGTACCAAAAGGCAAGTATGTTAAATAATTGCCCCTATAGTCAATAGCGAAGGCGCTGCCATCTTTCATGAACCGCTCTGGCATAAACTCTTCCGCTCTCTCCCATTGGCTAGGATCCCTAGCAAGAGCCCAGGCATTGACGATGACACGTGTTCCGGAAGGTATTGTGTAGCCCTCTATGTCGCAATCAGCCATAGAGAGATGGGGCGCAAGGAGGGGAGCTGGTGCATGGAGTCGAAGCGTTTCTTTGATGACTGCCTTTAGGAAGTCCATGTCATTAGCATTCAGATCATCTTCAGTAACCATTTCTTTCCCCTTAAGTATAGTCATCCTCATCCTGGTTTGTAGCTTGGCCATGACATCGGGGTTTTGCATGAGCTTAATCATTGCATATTCCAGCACTATGAATGATGTATCTGTGCCAGCTTCGAACATGATCTACATAAGATGCACAATAATCAGCAGTGTAGCATGCTTGTGGAACATTACCCCTATTATGTTATTAGTTTCATGAAAAAAATATCTGTATGCACAATATAAATGTCGATCCTAATCTTAATTGTCCCTATTAAAGCCCTACACTTGACCCTAATCTTTGTGTCTTGGGAAATTTGGAAAGAACAGAACTCAAGAATTTTTCAATTAAAGTATTCATGGGTCACCGTTTTAGTAAAAAAACATTAAGGAGGAATGCCGTGCTTGATGCTTCTTGGCAGATGCAAACACGTCTAGAGGCTTTGATCCCATTTGTGTACATTTATTCCTTTTTTATTGCTTTTCTTTGTTTCGGCCTAGGCCAAACTTTCATTACTTAAATTAAGAAACAGCAGGCCAGTTCTTCTAGTTTACAGTAAAAGAACAATTGAAGGTCATACCTCAAGTTGTGCTTTTATGTGGTCCCTTGTGAGCTTGTACTCTTCCTGAATAGAAAGCAACACATCAATGAAGTCGCTTTCCTCATCTCCACGTTGTGGAGCCGACCTTCTTTCATGGTCATCTATCAGCTTATCTAGTAACTCGTCCCACCTCCTGTTCACCTTTTGGGCCTTTGCGCACAACATTCTCTTGATTATGTCTAGCTTTACCAAACTTGGGAAGTAGTCCTCAATGTTGAAACCCCCCATGAGCGACGAGTTGGCCTCAACTAGCTCCCGAAACAGCTCGTTTCGGCCTTCCTCCCTGTAGAACTTGCCTGACACGGCGTGACACACAATGTTGTTGGCGAAGGAGTTGAGCAGGCTGCTCAAGTTGACGGCCATGCCTACACCGTGCGGATCTTGGCCATAACCAGCCTCACCTAGTAATTGATTATGGATCAGGACACCAATATATTGCAATTTTGATTATTTATGTATACCTAAACGGAGGATCTACAATTACTTCAGAGTACCATAGTAAAAGGCTAATAGAAAAATATGAAAAATATCTTGAAAATAGCCATTAATTAGAGAGTATCCATTTTCGACTCTTTGAAAAAATCAATAGTCCTGACTATTTAAACTCTTACTACCTCCTAAGAAGCCATTAAACTGTTAGCCTTTTTCTATTTTCAAATTTTGAAAATAAAAGTACTTTTTATTAACTCATAGAAAATAATACTCACAGCCATGACCATGAGTATGTCATAATATACGTTTAGATCTACCTAAATGGATTGTCCCCAGTTACTTCGGAGAACCATAGCGAAACCTATTTACTTTATTGATTTAAAAATTACATCCGTGTTTTAACATTTAGCAGAACAACGGATTGTCGTAATTTATCTTACTATACCTCTTGCTCACGGGCATGCCGGTAGGCCCGAACCTTCTTGTTGGTGAGGAGGTGCGTGGTGGCGATCTTCTTAACCTGGCGCCAGTGCTCACCATAGGGGGCGAACGCAACATCGGAAGATCCATAGAAGAGGATGTCAGCGACGGGGGAGTATGCCCGGGACGCGAACACGTGGTCGTGCGTGCGCAGGACGGCCTGCGCTGCACGCGGCGAGGAGACGACGAGCGTCGGGACGGCGCCGAGGCGGAGGAGCATGAGGCCGTCGTGGCTGTGCTTGGCGGCGAGGTCGCGGAGGGAGACGTGCGGGAGAGCCCCGACGAGGTGCAGGTGGCCGATGACGGGGAGCCTGCCCGGCGGCGAAGGGAGCCTGCTCAGCAGCTGCTCTCGCGCCATCGCCGCGGCCGAACATGACGTGGCGAGGCGGCGCCGGCGGAGGACGAGAAGGATTACGGGGCAGGCGAGCAGGAGCGAGTAGAAGACCAACGCTGCTCGTGGAGGCAGTCCGTGCAGGATCTCATGGACACCAAGCTGATGCACGCCCTGCAACGATTGAGCCATGGCTCTGGTGCAAACACTGAGTCTATCTGGCTTGCTCTCTTTAGCGGTCCACTGAATCGTGGCGTGTCTTTCCTATGCGGCACTACCTTTATATAGTTCGAGTGCCTGAAGATATTATCAGGCATCAACTTCTATCAATAGGATGATATAGGACAGTCCAATTAAGTTGATTGGGTACCTAATATGGTTTATTGGCATACTATCTTAGTCCATTTTTGTATCTTAAATTAATTGCAAGTGATATGTCGTTGTTGTTCGGTACCAAGTTTTGATCTTCCTCCCAGAAGATAGAGACGTCAGTTATCATTTGCTTTCGGGAAGAAATCCAGTAAGACCAGGCATGCCATCTTGTCGTATCCAGCAACTGGGATATGCATGCACGACTGTGCATGGCAACATTGTCACACGCACGGTAGCTACTGAAGAAAAGTTGACGATCGCGCAAACATACAACGAACAGAGAGTTAAGACGTTGGGAGTATCTGGCTGGGAAATGACACATTAGACGACGGACATATCAACTTCCAGTGCTTTTTTTTAAAAAAAACTTGTAAAGTTGGTTGATGCTGACACCATCACGTTTTGATTTTCTAATCGAGCTTAATTAGTGTTTTGACTATCATTAGATACAGAGGGGAGGACATATCTTCCTGTCCTACGTCGACGTGAAGCAGCTACTCAGTGAGTTATGAGAAACACTTGACATGGTTGGTTTACTGATGCATGTGCATGTAATATATATAACTACTAGATTATGAGCTATAAAATACTAGGAAAAAGTGTATTTTTCATCCCTCATGTATTGCAAGAGGGTGAGTTTCATCCTTTATGTTTTAATTGATGCAGATAAACCATTTAACTAATTAAATTGGTGCACTAATCATCCTTGTCATGATATATAAATTATTTAACAATATATGCTAGCGGTTTAGACTTGGACATCGGGTTGTCAGTCCACATGTAGGTTTAATTCTATATGATTTTCTCATTAAAATTATTTTTTAGGATGATCAATGTAGAGTAATTTAAAAAAAGGATTAACATAAATGCTTTTCTTTACCTTTTCATAGAAACAAAAATAAGGGAATGAATCAATACTTAAACAAAGATAATCAATAATTAAGTTGAGACACAAATTTCATAAACAAAAAATGTTTGTGGCATGTAAAATGAATAAAATAAAGATGAATAAGGCATAGATGTCAAAAAAGGAATGCTTGGCGTTTATGTTAAAAATTATACGGTAGCATGGATTGTCAGTATACAAGTGAGATGGTTAGAACTCTTAAATTATTGTCTGTGGGTACTAAATTGTTAGTAACATTAGGTTGGGGTGATTAGTGCACCAATTTAGTTACTTAAGGGGTTAATTTGCACCACTTAAAAGATTAGGGACGAAAATCACACTTTCACATTACTTGAAGGATGAAAAATACACTTTTTCCAGAATACTATGTATGTATAGGCTTGGCTTAGAGTTATATTTTATTGTGCTTGCTAAGATAGTCGAATATCCTATTATAAGGGTCGGATAATCCGTATTAAAATATCGAATAATCTATATCTATCATAATTCGCTAGCACCATATCTTACTCCGCACATAGTTGGATTTGGATTAATAACAAAAATCCATATCCGCTAAATTTAGATTGGACCAGAGTAAGAAATTATCTCCTTCACTTTCACCCCTACGCAGCATGGTGGCAGCTGGCAACGGTCGTGATTGTTAATCTTGTTGCTCTAATACCGTAATAAGATATAGCCTTACCATAGCTGCAGGCTGTATGAACAAACCAGTAGTGCCATCTATTAAGTTTTGTAGCCAGTGAGCAGCCAGCCAGGCTAGCGTGAACTTTGTCAGTGGCCCTGTCTTACCATGGTCCTTGAGGGGAAAATCGTACTGCAAATGATGCCACTGCATTAGTGCATTTACAGAATTACAGGGAGCAACAACCATGGTGCTCCCGAATTGTTCTACCATTTCTCCATAAACTGCATGTTGCTATATACAGATACGGTACACATTGCTGCATGTTGCATGTTGATATCTAACGGTACACAACACAGTCATGCAATTGCAACATCGCCAACCACGATAATAACAGTACTTAATTAACAGGCCATGCTAGCGTGAACTTTGTCAGCGGCCATTATCCTTGGGGAGGGGGGGAGGGGGGGCAATCGTACTGCAAATTGATGCCACTGCATTATTAGTGCATTTATGGGTTATAGGGAGCATCAAGCCAACAACCATGGTGCTCCAGCGAGGAATCGGGGACGAGGAGGACGAAACAATTGAAACCTGGAACCTGGGAGGCAAAAGCTAGAGAACAGAGACGTTGACGGCGACGCCCGCTCACGTTGGTCACCTATCGCTGACTAGCCACTGGCGCTTGCTCTGCTCTCTTTACGATGCCCAGTGGCGCCGTACGACACCTGTCATGCTGAAGATGTAGTGCATGCGACCTCATGACTACAACTATACTATGCATACACGATGTTGTGTAAATAGGGGTGGAAGTGGTCGGATATGGATGGAAATGAAATCATATATCTCGAATAATTAGGGATGACCATTTTGTTGTTTCCTTCCAACTTCCACCACTTATTATGGGAGTGGTTGGATATGGATGGAAATAAAATCGGGTATTTCGGATAACCATTTTACATTTTCCTCTCAACTTCCACCCCTAGCTGTAAAGGCCTCATGACTACAACTACCATAGCGTAGGATGCTGTAACGCTGAAAAAAGTTTATAAATTTATCCTATCGAATATTTAGATACTAAGTTGGTGTTACTACATCTATGATCTGTACTAGTACGACAGCTCCTTTCATAAATAGTAAACAATGAATGTTCATGCTCAATTGATGCAATTCCTTATTTATTCAACACACTTCTCCTTAGAAACCTCTCCCAACAGTATGATACTTAAATGATAGCAGGCAAGACAAACTAGGGAGTCCTCAAAGGTGTGGCACAGACAAGACTAGAGACTTATTCCTGAGGTTGTAGAGGGACAAGGAGAAGCTTCTCCCTCCGGCGCACGACCACCCCAAATAATTCTGACATATCAATTCCTTTATTCTTAGATTCTGGTGGCAGCACCCAGTTGAAGTGGTACAGGAGGTTTGCTAGCATGCTCTCAATAGTAGAAACTGCAAAGCTTATACCTGGGCATATCCTTCGCCAGTCCCAAAAGGCAAGTAGATGAAATCATTTCCCCTATAGTCCATAGAAAAGGTGCTGCCGCCTTCCATGAACCTCTCTGGCAAGAACCCTTCTGCTCTGTCCCAATGACTAGGATCCCTAGCAAGAGCCCAGGCATTGATGATGACACGTGTTCCAGAAGGTATTATGTAACCTTCTATGTCACAATCGGCCATAGAGAGGTGGGGCACAAGTAGCGGAGCTGGCGCATGGAGTCGGAGTGTTTCTTTGATGACTGCCTTTAGGAAGGCCATGTCATTGATATTCAGATCATCTTCCGTAACCATTTCTTTCATCTTTGGTATAGCCATCCTCAACTGGGTTTGTAGCTTGGTCATGATGTTAGGGTTTTGCATTAGCTTAATCATTGCATATTCGAGCACTACGAATGATGTATCTGTGCCAGCTTCGAACATTATCTACATAGGATACATAAGAATCAATAGTGTAGCAAGTTTACAAAACATGGCCCTAATTGTGTTAGTCTTAGGAAAAAAATTGCTATATAGATATGCACAATTTAAAGGTCATACCTCCACTTGCGCCTTTATGTGGTCTCTTGTGAGGTTGTACTCTTCCTGAATAGAGAGCAACACATCAATGAAGTCACTTTCCTCATCTCCATGTTGTGATGCCAACCTTCTTTCATGGTCATCGATGAGCTTATCCAGCAATTTGTTCCACCTCTTGTTTACCTTCCGGGCCTTTGCGCACACGATTCTCTTGATAATGTCGAGCTTCACCAAGCCTGGGAAGTAGTCCTCAAGGTTGAATCCCCCTTTGAGCGATATATTGGCCTCAACCAGCTCACGGAACAGCTCATTCTGGCCTTCTTCCCTGTAGAACTTGCCTGACACGGCGTGGCACACGATGTTGTTTGTGAAGGAGTTGAGCAGGTCGCTCAAGTTGATGGCCATGCCTGCAGCGGCCGCCTTGCGGATCTTGGCCATGGCCAGCCTCACCTGTCAATTGATCGATGGATTATGACACAGATGTTAGATGTATTGCAATTTTGATTTATCTTATATAGTTAATGTTTTATTTTATTGATTTAAATTCCAAGCAATTGCGTTTTACTCCCTGGTTTCAAAATGTAGATCGTTTTGGTATATTTTGATACTTATATATTCAGTGGCGATTCTAGGGGGGTGCAGGGTAGGCTCCAGCCCCCCCTACCTCCCCAAAATCCATGGAGCCTCCCTAAGCCCCTCCTACATTTTTGAAAAGAAAGTAGAAGGAGAGAGGGAGGGGAAGAAGGAAGAAAGGGAGAAAAGCCCCCGTTTGATTTCATTTCTAGATTCGCTACTGTATATATTCAATAATACATACTAAAGCTATGCATCTATAAATATATCAAAACCATTTATCTACTTGTTGAAAGCAACAAAAAACGACCATTTTGGAATGGAGAGAATAACATTTAGCAATTTCCCAAAAAAAAAGAATAACATTTAGCAAAGCTGAATGGTATGGCTTATCTTATCTACCTACCTCTTGCTCGCGGGCATGCCGCTAGGCCCGAACCTTCTTGTTGGTGAGGAGGTGCGTGGTGGCGATCTTCTTGACCTGGCGCCAGTGCTCGCCGTAAGGGGCGAAGGCAACATCGGAAGATCCATAGAAGAGGATGTCAGCGACGGGGGAGTGGGCCCGGGACGCGAACACGTGGTCGTGCGTGCGCAGGACGGCCTGCGCGGCGCGCGGCGAGGAGACGACGAGCGTCGGGACGGCGCCGAGGCGGAGGAGCATGAGGCCGTCGTGGCTGTGCTTGGCGGCGAGGTCGCGGAGGGAGACGTGCGGGAGGGCCCCGACGAGGTGCAGGTGGCCGATGACGGGGAGCCTGCCCGGCGGCGAAGGGAGCCTGCTCAGCAGCTGCTCTCGCGCCCTCACGGCCGGAGACGACATGGCGAGGCGGAGGAGGAGGATTATTACGGGGCAGGCGAGCAGGAGGGCGTAGAAGACGAGCGCTGCTTGTGGATGCGATCCGTGCAGGAGCTCATGGAGGCCAAGCTGATGCACACCCTGCAACGACTGAACCATGGCGCGCTCTGCGGCAAACACCACTTGAACTGAACAGTCTATTTGCTCTGTTTAGCGGATCAATGATTCGTGGTTTCTTTCCTATGCACACTGCCTTTACAAAGTTTATATACCTCGAGTGCCTGAAGATATTATCAGGCATCAACATCAACGAATAGGCTCAAAGGACAATCCAAGTGTGCACCTATTATTCAGATATTGACATGCAATCTTGTCGTATGCAGAAACTAGATATGGATGCACGACTGTGCATCGCACGGAACTTGGCGACGTGCAAACATACAACAGAGGCCACGCTTAGATCCTAGGTGAAAACTTCCGGCGATATTATCAGGCATCAACATCTGCCAATAGGATGAAGGGACAATCCAAGTGGATAATCCCTCCGCCCCTAGACAATCGTCTTGCTTCCCGATAAATAATTTCGGATAATTATGTATAAAAATATATTAAAATTTATGGTATAATATAAATATAATTAGAGATATGCTTATATCTAGTTTTTTAAATTATTTGGAGATTTAAATGTTACATGTGTATTTTAACAAATTCATTCAAACTCATGGCACAAACACTCACAACGACACTTATTTAGGGACGGAGGGAGTACCTATTATGGTATATTTTTTCTTTTTTTTAGATATTGACATATAGCACTATTTTAGTCCATTTTTTCTCTTAAATTAATTGTGAGTTGTCTCGGATGTTTGTACACTAATTAACGGTATTAAATATAGAGCAATTATAAAAATAATTACACTAATGGAGTGTAAATCGCAAAATGAATCTATTAACTCTAAGTAATCCATCATTAGTCCTAATTAATACATCGTTAGCACATGTTTACATACTCAGCGGCAGAACCAAAAAAATATCATGAGAGGGGCCAGATAGACTTGATCGAAATCACATTGTAGGCATATCGCTACCGATAACTACAATAATATTGTATACATATGCTTAACCCGTCGTCCTCATGTGTTTGTTAAGTATCCTGTCAATGTTAAGTATAATCTTTGATGGATCTTCCTTGTCGTTTGCTAATTGGAGGAAAATTTTCTTTGAAGGGATGACAATGGTTACTCTGAGATTCGCAAAAAAAAAAAGACAATGGTTACTCTGAGAGTTAAACCACAAATTAGGGATAAAATTAATGTTTGGTTGAGTAGAGTCATATAATTTTCCTTTTGAATCTTGGCCCTGCAGCATTGTAACTTGTACATACCCTTTTCTCACACATATAAAAAAACAGGGAACTACCGGTTTCCTCAAAAAATATATAAAAAAACTAGTCATTTTAAGATACAATAAAACTAGCCTCATGCACATGTTTAACATTTTTTCCATTGTTGTCATACTTTGTTTTTTATTTTATTTTTTTTGTCATACTCCATTTACTTTTGACAATCCTATTTATAAAACTCAAAATTTCAGAAATGATACTTATATTTGGACTATGGCAACAAATAACATCAATAACAAGAAGTTCTTTGAAAAACATCAAAGGACTAATTAAAAAGTCTTGTGTGCACGTACATTAAATAGATGATAAACAAAATTGTTTTTCTTGTCCGTGGTAGAGCATCTCCAAGAGTCTTGTATATTACCTTCGTTGGCTAAATAAAGTAAAGGGGAAGAAAAAATTGTTTCCATCATATGAGGTGTCGGTGCCTGATTTGGTCGCACCGGCACCGACGAGTGATTGCGGTGCTAACCACTCGTTTCCCTGATGGCGAGAGTGAGAGACGGAGTTTTATCCTGGTTCCGGCCTCTGGGCCGTACGTCCAGCAGTGGTGCGATGCACCGGGTTGCGTGTTGCTCGTAGTAGGGGTTTACAAGCAAGGTGGGAGAAGGAGGTGAGCTCCTAAGTCCCTGGCTATGGTGTTTGCGAGTGTTTGTGAGACTTATGCTCTTTGCGTGGTTTCGTGCTCTTCTCGTTTGTTGTTCTGACCGCCTGCCCTTTGCATGGGCTTTCCCTCCCCTTTTATAGACCAAGGGGGCGGGGTGCGAGTACATGTGTTTGTCGTTGTATGCACTGTTCGTCCATGCCGCGCAGTACGCGAGCGGGAATCGCGCCTTCCAGCTCCGCTGACGACATGGCAGGGGCTGACGTATCGTCCTTCCTTCTCGTGACAGTTCACGGCGTCGAGGGTGGTGTCTTGCGCACGGTTTTCCATGGTCTCCTTCGAGGCTGCCTTCGAGGGTGGCTGCGCGTCCGGCGGGGGTAAAGTCAAAGGAGTGGTTGGCATAGTGCTGCTGGCAGGGTTAGGTCTGGCGTGCAGCATGGCGCTCAGAGTTCACTGTTGCGATTGGATTTGACCGATGTCTTCTCCGGGGAGTGGGAGATAGCGTGGAGCAGTGATCCCTGCTTTTTGACCGCGTCGTGATGACTCTGATGGGTTGCAGAGCGTTGGGCGTTGTTCCCGGCGAGGCCGGCTCGAGCATGGATCGCAAGCTCGAGCTTACCAACCCTCGAACGAGACGGAAACCATCCGCTCGAGGGTGGGGGTCGCCCTCGAGGCCGCCGAGCCTCGAACGAGACGGAAACCACCCGCTCGAGGGTGGTTGTTTCCCTCGAGCTGGATGGGTGCCGAGAACCCGTAGCGATGGCGGGCCTTTGCTGGGCCGTGGAGCCAGGTTAATGTCGTTGTGGGCCTTGATGCCGAGTAGTTTTGGGTCTAGATTGGGGTACCCCTATTGTAGGTATCCGACAGTAGCCCCCGAGCCTTCGCAGGGATGAGGTTTTCATCCTGTGAAGGCTGGAGTTCGCCGAGGCTTTCGAGGCCTTCGTTTCTTCGTGGGTTCCGGGAGTCCGTGGGGGCGCGCTAGCACACCCGCGGGTGTAGCCCCCGAGGCCTTGGGAGAGTGGTTGGCACTCTCTCAAGGTCTCAGCCTGATGCACAGAGCATTTGCTGCTTCCTCAAGTGTGGGTTCGTCCACTGTGCCTGAAGTAGGGGGGATTTCGAGCTTTCTACGTGCCTTGAGCCCCTATTCGAGGGCGCTGAGGAGGAGGCGATCCATGCTTCCCTCGGTGGGATCGAGCCACGGATGCCTGGCTGAGCTGGTAACGGGTGGTTCGAGCGGACGTCCATACCCCATTCGATAGGGGTAGGCTCGTGGTCACAGGACACGCCCGTAGAAGCCTTTCGCAAAGTATGCTAGATGGGACTCGACCTCATTCGATAGAGGTTGAGGGCTCGATGCTCCCCCTCGAGGGGTCCCTCGATCTAGGCACTTTGCCCGGCCTCGAACATAATCGGCTGGCTCCCTCGAGCGTTCGAGCTTCGAGGGTATCGTCGATTATCCCTGACTCGGTTGATCTGAGGCCCTTGTCGAAACCCTTCGTAGGCCCAAGGTTCGAACCCCTGATCAGTAGCACGATGGTTCCTTCAGTTCGGGGAGGAAGCTTCGAGCGTGATTTCATGGTTCCGCTCCGCGCGGGTTTTCGAGGCTTTCGAGACCTCTTTCCCTCGAGGGGGCATCCTCGAGCCTTTGAGCTTCGAGGTCCCTCCTTCGAGGGTGGTCGTTTTGAATGCGCCCTCGTTCTGCGCGAGTCATGATGACCCGCAGCGAAAACTTCGCGGTTTCGTGCGATCGTGGGAGAAGTGGGCGCGCTTTCTCGGGCGAGGCGTGCGGGCGCAGTTTGACACGACCGCACGATCTGTCGCGCCAGACTCCTCGATATTTACGGCGCAGTTACTCGATTGCGCGGTTGACGCGGCCCGTGCCGTTACGTCTCCCGGGGCAGGCCTGGCTGTCAGTCTAGGGACTGTCGCGTCAAGGCTGGAGTCCTGCCGTGCTTAACTCCGCGGGGGGAGTATAAATAGCACGGCAGTGCCCATGCCAAGGGTACGCTTCCCTTTGCGTTTTCGCCTTAGCCTTCAGTTCCCTTTGCCCTAGCTTTCGCCTTCGTCTTCTTCCTTCGTCCGAGCTCTCCCTCCTCCGTCATGGCCCAGTTCGCCGATCCCGCGCCATGGAAGCCGTCCAACGCCACCAAGCATTGCTTGGACAGCCTTGTGGAGGTCGGGGTGCTGCCACCCAACGTCGACGGCGAGCCGCCCGTCTGGATCTCGCCAGGGGCCGCTACGGAGCCCGATCCGCCGAGGGGCTACGTCGTCAGCTTCGCTCGTTTCCATGAGCGGGGTTTTGGAGTTCCGGTGGGGAGGTTCATGCGAGCGTTGTGCTTCCACTACAAGGTGGAGCTGCACAACTTCTCGCCGAACGCGATCTCGCAGGCGGCGGTCTTCGTCGCCGTCTGCGAGGGTTATCTCGGCATCGAGGCCCATTGGGACCTTTGGTGCCACCTCTTCGTCGGCGAGCTTTTCTTGGAGTACGTCTCCAAGGGGGTTCGTCGCCCTGCTCGCGCCGGCGGCCTGGTGCTCCAAGTTCGGAAGGGGCGCAAAGACCTCTATATCCCGAGCTCCATGGTCTCCAACAACCAGGACTGGGATAAGGGATGGTTCTATCTCCGCAACGACGAAGAACATCTGCCGCCCTACACCGGCCTGCTACTGACGGAGAAGCAGGCCGACTGGCACTTCGGAGTGTCGCCGCCGTCGCGGAAGAAGAAGCTCGACCCGCTGGTCGAGGCGCTCCAGCGGCTTTCGAGGCTCGGCCTCACCGCTGGCGGAGTCATCGCCAACTTCCACCGGCGGCGGGTTCTTCCCCTTATGCGGAGGAGGCTCGCGCTGCACCAGATGACCCCCGACGCCGACCTGACCGGCACGGTGATGGCGGCGGAGCCATTGCCCGTCGCCACCGCGGTTCAGCGGGCGCGGCGTGCCGTCGACAAGCTGTCGGACGACCCATGGACGGTGCCGATGCGGCCCGAGGATGGCTATGTGAGCCTCGTGAGTGACCCTCGATTTTTGCTTTTGCTTTTTTGGTTTTGTTTTCGTGTTTCTGACCTTGCAAATGGTGCCTCGCAGGGCGTATCGCGCGGCCATTACTCCAAGCCCCCTGTCCCCGAGGACAAGGCTGTCAACCGCGCCCTCGCCGAGAAGGCGAAGGAGGCCAAGGCTCGGAGGGAGGCTCGGTCGCAGCGGAAGGAGCGGAAGAGGAAGAAGCTCGAGGCGGAGAACCGCGAGCGGGCGAGGCGGGGGCTCTCACCGCTTCCCGCGCCAGAATCCTCCACCGACCGTGATGGATCTGACGAAGACGGCGGGGCGAGGAGCCCATCTCCGTTCGAGCTTCCCATCGGTGGGCCCGCCCCCGCTGCGGCGTCTGGGGGCGGTGGTGAGGAGGTCATCGACCTCGGGACACCGCCGTCGACCGCGGTGCCTTCCGTCGAGCGTCCGTCGGGGGCGGCCACGGCTGTTCCCGAGGGAACCCAGGGCCAAGATGAGGCCCCTCCGTCGACCGCGGGGCCTTCCTCTGAGGGTCCATCGGGGGCAGCACCGGCTGCCCTCGCGGAACCTCAGTGTGGAGGCGAGGTCCCCGAGCGGCCGGGCGCCGTCGAGGAGGCCCCGGCCCGTGGGGCGGAAGCGGAAGTCCCACAAGTAGAGCCCGTCGACTCTACGAGGGGTGAGGAGGCCTCGAGGGTAACCCCCCAGGGGGAAACCGTCATCTCCGCGGGAGACGAGGCCTCGAGGACGGCTCCTCAAGGGGAAACCGTCGCGGCTACGGGAGGCGAGGTCCCGGGGGCAGCTCCCGTTCCGGCCTCGAGGCCAAAACGGAAACTCCCCTTCGTACGGTAAGCTTTCCTTGTCGCTTGCTTGTCGTTGGTGTTTCGTTTTTGCCTCTAACCGAGCTTCTTTTCGTGTCACAGTCGCTCTGGGGGGTGGAGCACGCCTTCCCTCGCGCCAACCAAGGCCCTCAAGATCGGGCCTAGCTCGTCGCCGCACCCGTCCTCGCAGCTCCTGGGCCCGACGAACGAAGTCGTGGAGGACTTTGTTACGTTTTTCGACACCCAGGCGGAGCTGCAGGCCCGGCAGCAGCCGCGTGAGGAGGCGCCTCCGGTCCTCGAGGGGCCAAGGCCGCCTCAGCTCCTCGAGGGCGCGGTCGAGCCCCACGTCGAGGCAGCTCGGCCCGAGGAAGCCAACCCCGCGCCTGGGGAGGCTCTTCACGTCGAGGAGCCGTCTGTGGCGCCCGTGGAGGCGGACGCCGCGGTGGTCCCTCCGCATGAGGGGGGAGAGAGGCGAACCCATGGCGGCGGGTTCCCCCACTTGACGGAGCTGGCGGAGGCTCTGGGGGTTGGCGCCCCCGTGACGCAGGGGCGCGAGAGTGGCGGGGCCGCGCCGTCGACTCTCATCACGGTTCAGCCAGGGCCAGCGGCGGCCTGGTCCTACGAGGCGCATGCCCGTGGAAACGCGGAGATGTGGCAAGCCCGCAGCGTGCTTCCCCAGCGGTTCGTCGACGAAGCCGTGGCAGAGGAGACTCTGTGGGAGGTCCAGTCGTCACACGGCTTGGACGTTCGCAGGGCGCTGCAGGACATCCTCCGTCTTCACGACGATGCCGGCAAGGTCCACCGGGTACGTCTCGGTGTAAGTGATGTTTTTGCCATGCCTTATTTTTTCAAAGAAGGCTTACCTCTTTTTTCTCTTCGCAGGAACTCCGCAAACAGGCGCTCGCGAAGAACGACCAGATTGCGGAGTTATCGCTGGAGCTTCGTCGCTTGTCCGGGGCGCTCGAGGCTCGAGACCGCCAGCTGGACGACCTTCGAGGTGCTCGGGACCAGGCCCTCGCCCAGGGTCGGGAGAAGGGCGAGGTCATCGCTCGCCTCGAAGGCTCGGCCAGCGCCCTCCGCGAGCAGCTCGCGAACCGCAATGACTGGCTGGAGAACGAGCGGGCTGCGCGTCGCGCGGCGGAGCTGGCGGTCGAGGAGGAGCGGCGTCTCGCGGTCGAGGCTCGAGACCGGCTCGAGCAGGAGCAGACTGCTCGGGCCACGGCGGAGCGGCAGGCGCGAGAGGTGGAGCAGCGGGCCCAGGAGGCGGAGAGGGCCCTCGAGGCTGCTCAGGGACAGGTCGAGGGTAAGCTGATTTGGCTCGAGCTCTGACCCTTTCGTTTTGTTGCTTTTTGGCTAACTCTTGTTGGTGCAGCATTGAAGCAGGCGCTTCAGGCCGAGACCGAGTCGAAGGAGGCCGTGCTGGTGGCGCAGACGGAGACCCAGCGTGAGCTCGATGAGCTGGTGCAGGCAGCCTCGGCCGCTTGCAACGAGATTGCTGGTCCCGGCCTGCAGTCTGGGAGCACCCTCGCAAGCCGCGTTCGTGCGCTTGGGGGCCACTTCACTTCGCGCGTGAAGGAAGCCCTTCTGCTCGGAGTTCGGAAGGCGCTTGGAGTGGTTACGACCCACTACCAAGCGGACCTCTCGAAGCTCGCCGCTGGGTACGTTGTCGCCGACAACCTCAACGACGAAGAGGCGGTGGCGGCGATGGACGAGGCCGATGCTGCTGCTGACGGGACGACGCGAGTGCTTGCCGGCTACTTCGAGGGCGCCCTCTTTCCTGGCGAGGACGGCGGCGGCTGGGACGACCTTGGCGGCGGGGGCGATCCCTGAAAATCTCGGGCCATCAAGCCCGATTGTAAAGAAGTAGATTAGGATTTCGAACTCCTTTTTTGTAAGACTGATTTGCTCGTATCTTACTGAACGTCGTTTATTTTGCTTTAAACGTGATGTTATTTTTATGCGGCGCCTTCGCGACATGCATTAGTCCGATGCTTGTGCCTCGAGGGGAGAGCGTTGCTAGGATCGCTCGTACGTGAATGACTTGGGCGGAGGGAAGTGAGGTGTTGCCGTAGCCTCGAGGCGAAGCGAACACTCGGCTCAGGCGACCCTGCCCTTGTCCGTTTCACGCCTAGCGTGTCTCCTTCGAGGTTTCGCAAAGGATTTTTCTTTTGAAAAGCGACGATTTTTTCGAGGGTTAGCCCCCATGTAGCCCCCGAGGGAGGGATGGCTCTACCGAGGGTAGAGCCAAACCTCCCTCGAAGCTTGAAAAGAATAAAAGTTCGTTTTATTTTCTTCCAAACCGTGGGGGTAAAAGCATCGACACTTAATTCAAAAGAACTTGCACAAAACTAAAGTATGTACAAAGATTTCGAGGGCCGCGGGGCCACTCTAGGGATAGAAACGACGTAGCTGTTGGATGTTCCAGGCGTTCGTGAGGACGTGCCCGTCCTCGTCAGCTAGCTTGTACGTTCCGGGCTTGAGAACTTCGGCGACGATGTATGGCCCCTCCCACGGGGGTGAGAGCTTGTGCCGCCCTCGGTTGTCCTGTCGAAGCCTCAACACGAGGTCTCCTTTGCAGAGACCTCGGTGTCGGATCCTTCGAGCCTGTTGTCGACGCAGGCTCTACTGGTACCTTGCCGAGTGGAGTAAAGCCACATCTCGAGCCTCGTCGACCTGGTCGAGCGAGTCCTCTCGAGCCTGGCAATTTCGCTGCTCTTGGTACGCTCGGAGCCTAGGGGACCCATATTCCAGATCCGTAGGGAGGATGGCCTCTGCCCCAAAGACGAGGAAGTATGGGGAGAACCCTGTTGCTCTGCTTGGGGTCGTTCTCAGACTCCAAATCACCGATGGTAGCTCTTGCACCCACTTTTGTCCAAACTTCTTCAGTTTGTTGTGAATTCTGGGCTTTAGGCCTTGTAGAATCATGCCATTGGCACGTTCTACTTGGCCATTCGTCTGTGGGTGAGCCACTGCTGACCAATCCACTCGATGTGGAAATCGTCGCAGAACTTTAAGAACTTCTTTCCTGTGAATTGCATACCATTGTCGGTGATGATGGAGTTGGGAACCCCGAACCGATGGATTATATCGGTGAAGAAGAGCACCGCCTGCTCAGACTTGATCCTGCTGATGGGTCGAGCCTCGATCCATTTGGAGAATTTGTCGATGGCCACCAGCAGGTGTGTGAAGCCCCCGGGTGCCTTCGCCATTGGCCCGACAAGGTCGAGGCCCCATACGGCAAAAGGCCACGTAATGGGGATGGTTTGCAACGCCTGAGCGGTAGGTGCGTCTTGCGCGCGTAGAACTGGCACCCTTCGCAGGTCCGTACCACCTCCGTGGCGTCCGCCACGGCAGTGGGCCATTAGAAGCCTTGTCGAAAGGCGTTACCCACAAGCGTTCGTGGAGCGGCGTGATGCCCGCACACGCCCGCGTGAATGTCAAGGATAAGCTCTTTTCCTTCGGGTATCGGGATGCAGCGTTGCAGGACCCCCGAGGCTCCCCGTCGGTACAGCTCCCCTCGATGATAAGGAACCGCTTAGCTTTCCTCGCTACGCGCCTTGCCTCCGTTCGATCGCTAGGCAAGACGCCTCCGTCGAGCCAATCGAGGTACGGGCTCCGCCAATCTCGAGGTGCTGAAACCTCGTCAATTTCCATTGCCTCCGCCTCGTCCTCATCTCCCGAGCAGACTTCGTATCCCATAGGCTCGTCCTCGTCCACCAAGAGCTCCGCGCTCGTGGGGTCGAGGGCGGACGTTTGAGCGTCGGGTACGGTCGAGGCTTGGGTCGAGGCGGTGAGGTAATCGAGGGTACGTCGATGTCCTTGGCGAAGACGTTCGGGGGAACGGTGGCTCGCCCCGACGCGATCTTCGCCAATTCATCGGCTTCCTCGTTGTACCTTCGTGCGATGTGGTGGAGCTCGAGGCCGTCGAACTTGTCTTCGAGCTTACGTACCGCCTGGCAGTACGCCGCCATTTTTTTCGTCGTGGCAGCTCGATTCCTTCATCACTTGATCGACGACCAGTTGCGAGTCGCCGCGAATGTCGAGGCGTTTAATGCCGAGCTCGAGTGCGATTTTCAAGCCAACAAGAAGCGCTTCATATTCCGCCATGTTGTTGGACGCAGGGAAGTTGAGCCGCACAACGTATCGAACGTGCTCCCCGCGGGGTGAGATGAAGAGTAGGCCAGCGCCGGCGCCGGTCTTCATCACCGACCCATCGAAGTACATTTCCCAGCAGTCGAGGCTGGACTTCGAGGGAGGGAGCTGGGTGTCGGTCCACTCGGCCACGAAGTCAGCCAAAGTCTGGGACTTGATGGCTTTCCTCGGTGCGTAAGCGAGGGTCTCCCCATCAGCTCCGTCGACCATTTCGAGATTCGCCCAGAGACCTCGCGGTTCTGGATGATTTCGCCCAGCGGAAAGGACGACACGACGGTCACCGGGTGGGCCTCGAAATAGTGTCGCAGCTTGCGTCGAGCCAGCACGATGGCGTAGACCAGCTTCTGGATGTGGGGATACCTCGTTTTGGTCTGAGATAGGACCTCGCTAATGTAGTTACACCGGTCGCTGGACTGGCAGAGAGTGTCCTTCCTCGTTCCTTTCTACTGCTATGACCGCGCTGACGACTTGAGTCGTTGCTGCGACATAGAGGAGGAGAGGTTCGCCCTCTTTCGGTGAGGTAAGGATCGGCGTGTTTGTTAACGCAGTTTTGAGTCGGTCAAGAGCTTCCTGAGCCTCCGCAGTCCAGGTGAAGTGCTCTGACTTCCTCAAAAGTCGATACAGAGGCAACCCCTTCTCTCCGAGACGAGAGATGAAGCGGCTTAGGGACGCTAGGCACCCCATCACCCTCTGTACGCCCTTCAGGTCACGGATCGGTTCCATCTGTTGGATGGCCGTGACCTTCTCGGGGTTGGGCTCGATGCCTCGTTCGGAGATAATGAAACCCAGGAGCATGCCTCGAGGCACACCGAAGAACGCACTTCTCGGGATTGAGTCTTACTCCGTGCGCCCTGAGGCAGCCAAAGACGACCTCGAGGTCGCGCACCAGGTCGTTCGCCTTCCTGGTTTTTATGACAATGTCGTCGACATACGCTTCTACGATACGACCTATATGATCCCCGAAGACGTGGAGCATACAGCGTTGATACGTGGCCCCGGCGTTTCGAAGGCCGAAGGGCATCGTAACGTAGCAGTACATGCCGAAAGGAGTGATGAAGGAAGTCGCGAGCTGGTCGGACTCCTTCATCTTGATCTGATGGTAACCGGAATACGCATCAAGGAAACATAAAAGTTTCGCATCCCGTCGTGGAATCCACAATTTGGTCTATACGTGGTAAAGGAAATGGGACTTTTGGGCACGCTTTAATTCAAGCTGGTGTAGTCTACACACATTCTCCACTTCCCACTTTTCTTTTTTACTAGCACAGGATTTGCTAGCCACTCGGGGTAAAACACTTCCTTGATGAATCCGGCCTCCAACAGCTTGCGTACCTCCTCACCGATCGCCCGCCGTTTCACTTCGTCGAAACGGCGGAGACGTTGCTTGACCGGCTTGGAGCGGGGGCGGATATCAAGAGAGTGCTCGGCGACCTCCCTCGGAATGCCTGGCATGTCCGAGGGGCTCCACGCGAAGATGTCTGCGTGAGCGCGGAGACAGTCGACGAGCCACACTTCCTATTTGTCGCTGAGGGAAGAGCTGATCCTCAGCACCCTGCCGTCGGGGCTATTGGGGTCGAGGGGAACGGTCTTGGTATCCTCGGCGGGCGCGAAGCTCCCCTGCTGGCCGTTCGTTGGCATCAGGGAGCGTGTTGACGATTGCTTCGAGATCTGCCACGAGGGTCTCATCGAGGGCAAGAGCCTCTGCGAGCTCGATGCTCTCGATGTCGCACACGTAGGCGTGCTCGACCGTCGGACCGACCGTGGATGATCTCCCGTGAGGCCCTGGCATCTTCATCTTGAGGTAGGTGTAGTTGGGGATGGCATGAACTTGGCGTAGCATGGCCTTCCCAAGATGGCGTGGTAGGCTCCCTTGAAGCCCACTACCTCGAAGGTGAGTACTTCCTTGCGGAAGTTTCCCGGGGTTTCCAAAGCAGACAGGCAGGTCCGATCTGCCCGAGGGTTTGGACGCGCTTTCCGGGGCGCGACCCATGGAAGGAGGACTTGTTGGGGCCGCAGCTCGTTGGTGCTTGATCCCCATAAGCTCCAAAGTTGGAGCGTACAGGATGTTGAGGCTGCTGCCGCCATCCATGAGCACCTTGCAGAAGCGCGTGTTGCCGATGACGGGGTCGACGACGAGAGGATACTGCCCGGGGTTCGGGATATGGTCGGGATGGTCCTTCGCGACCGAACGAGATGGTCTCCGATGACCAGTCGAGGTACGAGGGGGTCGCTGGGCCAGACCAGCATGACTTCCCTACGTTTCCCTCCTCCGCTGTCGAGGCTTCAAGTTAGCCGCGGGACCTCCCGTGATGAAGAACACGTGTTCCACCTCGGGGTATCCGTCGTCATCCTTGGCTCCACCATCCTTGGGCGGACCACCATCCCTTTCGAGGGATGCGGTTGTAGAACTTCCGCAGCATCTCCACACTGCTCGAGGGTGTGAGCGACGCGGTCTTGTGGTAAGGGCACGGCTTCTTTGAGGAGGTCGTCGAAAACACCCCACCCACGCGGGGGACCTCGAGGTCCCTTGTGGTTAGGGTTCGACCGCGAGGGCCTCGTCCTCGACGTCGCCCGTCCGCGGGGGGCCCGGGGCTTCTTTCCCTTCTTGCCGTGTTTTCGTTTTTTCGAGGGGACCCTTCGCCTTATCGTCCTCCGCGGACGCTTCCTCGGGGCGTTTCCCCTTTTTTGTCGTTGAAGATGGCGTTGGCCGCCTCTTCCCCCGAGGCGTACTTCGAGGCTATCTCGAATAGCCGGTTCGCGTCGGGGGGTGGGCTCCTCCCCAACCTGCACACCAAGCTATAGCAGGTGGTGCTTTCGAGGAAAGAGTGGAATGATTTGGTGGTCGGAGATGTTGGGGAGCTCGGTGCAGCGCTTGGAGAAGCGCCGGATGAAATCCCTCAACGACTCGCCAGGTTTTTGCCTGCACCCCCGAAGGTCCCACGTGTTTCCGGGGCGCACGTAGGTGCCCTGGAAATTTCCCACGAAGGTCTCGACCAGGTCGTCCCAGTCGCGGATCCGGTTCGGGGGCAGGTGCTCGAGCCATGTCCGCGCGGAATCTGCCAGGTGGAGTGGCAGATTTCGGATGATCATGGCGTCGTCTGTGGCGCCGCCGAGCTGGCACGCTAGGCGGTAGTCATTGAGCCATACCCTGGGGTCCGTTTCCCCAGAGTACTTGGTGATGGTTGTAGGCTGTCGGAAACGGGGGGAATCGGGGCAGTGCGGATGTTGTAGCTGAACACCCGCGTGCCTGCTGGCTCTGGGGCCGCATCCCGGTTCCGCCCTACGTCGGTGCGCCCGCCCTGGTGGGTCCGGGCTCGATCTCGCCGCCTGATTTCGTTCAGGGTATTGCGGGCGTCGCCATCATCGTCCGTGCCACGGGTGTCCCGGAGGCGTGACCTCGCGGGTTCCCTTGCTGGAAACGTTCGTGTTTCGAGCGCACGTGGTTCGCTGGCGTGGCGTCGCGCCGTGTCGCGGCGGGAGTTGCCCCGGGATTGTGCTCGCGCCCTGCCGTTGGGTCGGGGTGAGCGTACCGAGGATTCCCCTCCTCGTTCGCCCTTCGAGGCTGAGGAGCGTCGAAGGCGGGAGGCCGAGCTCTCGGCATGCTGTCGGGCAGCATGCTCGACCAGCTTTTGAGCCTCGAGGTGCAGTTTTCGCCCTTCGGGGTGGCTGCCTCCGGCATGGCTCGGAGCAGCGCGGCCGCCGCGATGAGCTTCTGGCTCGTTCTGGGGGCGAGATCGTCGTCTTTGCCCTCAGCGAGGATGCGGGCCTGAGCCACTCGTCCCGCGTGTCGGGCGTCCGTGCCGCGTTCGTCGTCTTGCTTGGCTGGTTCGCGGTCGGAGCGCGCTGGTGGCGAAACGTCACCACTAGCTCGTGGCCGATGGCGCGGATCCCGCTCGTCCTCGGAAGGAGAGTGATCCGATGGGTCCGACGGCTGCGCGCCTGTCAGATCTACGCCATCGTTGTCCCCCTGGTCGTCACCTCCGCCGTCGTCGTCGGACGTCGATCCCTCGCTGAGTTGTTCGTCGTTGATGACGAAACACTCCTTGGTTGGGTCATACTCATCATCGGAATACCCGAAGCAGTAATCCGCCGCTGTTTGAAAGGCAATAAAGGCCTCTGGGTCGCGGAGACCCGAGTAGTCCCAACCAAGGTGTGTACGCGTAAATGCGTGTCTATCATCGGACTCCGTGCGGGGATCACCGGGCAACGGATCGGCGAAATCTCGCTCGGAAACTGGGTGGCAACCAGGCTGGTTGTCATACGCGCTCATGGTAGCGCGGATGGAGGAGGCGTACGCATCCGCGGAGTTGCGTAGCCCGTAGGGATAGGAATGCACCGTCGTAGCGCGTGGTGCAGACATGGGCCCTGGGAGGAAGGGAGCAGCCCTCTCCTGTGCTCCTGACCGCAAAACGTCCCCTTCCCTTGTGGGATGGGGGTTACTGACGTCGGCGGCACGCCTTGCGGTGCGTGCTCGTCGTGCGCGAGGTCCGGGACGACTCCGCCGTCGCGGTGCCGCCGGAAGCTGGTGATGAGGCTCCGGTTGGTCGCTGGGATCCTCCTGGAGGATGCGCATGTGGTAATCGTCGCCACATGTTTGGAACCGCAGGCTCCCGAACCGGATTCCTGCCCCGCTGGGAGCAGATTGCTCTCGCGCCAGCGGAGGCCGTCCTTCGCCGGAGTTCGCCATCGGGAATGGATGGAGTAGCGCAGCGCTGGTCCCCTACCTGGCGCGCCAACTGTCGGTGCTGATTTGGCTCGCACCGGCACCGACGAGTGATTGCGGTGCTAACCACTCGTTCCCTGAATGGCGAGAGTGAGAGACGGAGTTTTATCCTGGTTCCGGCCTCTGGGCCGTACGTCAGCAGTGGTGCGATGCACCGGGTTGCGTGTTGCTCGTAGTAGGGGTTTACAAGCAAGGTGGGAGAAGGAGGTGAGCTCCTAAGTCCCTGGCTATGGTGTTTGCGAGTGTTGTGTGAGACTTATGCTCTTTGCGTGGTTTCGTGCTCTTCTCGTTTGTTGTTCTGACCGCCTGCCCTTTGCATGGGCTTCCCTTCCCCTTTTATAGACCAAGGGGAGCGGGGTGCGAGTACATGTGTTTGTCGCTAAGTGCACTGTTCGTCCATCCGCGTACTGTGCGCGAGCGGAATCGCGCCTTCCACTCTGCTGACGACATGGCAGGGGCTGACGTATTGTCCTTCCTCTCGTGACGGTCACGACATCGAGGGTGGTGTTTGCGCACGGCTTTCCATGGTCTTCTTCGAGGCTGCCTTCGAGGGTGGCAAAGTCAAAGAGTGGTTGGCACAAGTGCTGCTGGCAAGAGATAGGTCTGGCGTGCAGCATGGCGCTCAGAGTCATATTGCGAAATGGATTTGACCGATGTCTTCTCCGGGGAGTGGGAGATGGCGTGAGCAGTGATCCCTGCTTTTTGACCGCGTCATGATGAACTCTGATGGGTTTGCAAGAGCGTTGGCGTTTGTTCCCGGCGAGGCCGGCTCGAGCTTGGATCGCAAAGCTCGAGCCTTTACCAACCCTCGAACGAGACGGAAACCATCCGCTCGAGGGTGGGGGTCGCCCTGCGAGGCCCGCCGAGCCTCGAACGAGACGGAAACCACCCCGCTTCGAGGTGGTTGTTTCCCTCGAAGCTGGAGGGTGCCGAGAACCCGTAGCGGATGGCGGGTGCCCTTTGCTGGCCGTGGAGCCAGGTTAATGTCGTTGTGGGCCTTGATGCCAAGTAGTTTTGGGCCTAGATTGGGGTACCCCTATTGTAGGTACCGAC
>JACEFO010000147.1:0-82012 GCA_015342445.1 Digitaria exilis
TGGGGGCGGTGCGCGGGGTAAGAATGGAGGCGGGCGCGAGAGGAAGAGGCTATATAGGGGGGAGAGTTGCTAGGGTTTGTGAGCGGGGTAGGGGAGAGATCTCGTCCGTTGATCTGGATCGGAACGGTGGGAGGTGGTGCGGAAGGGTGGGCTGGGCCTGTCACGCTGCGCTGCTGCTGAGCAGCCCATTCGCATCCTTCACTGCCCTCTTTTCAGGCCGCCACACACATGTCTCCTGCTGACTTATGTGGGCTCAGGCTTCTCCACGATGGCTGCCCAGGGCCATTCCTTCTGTGTTGTCGCAGTCGAGTCAGCGTAACCCTTTTTTTCGAAGGCAGCGAGTCCAGCAGCCTCTTGTCTCATCTTCAGATTCACGATACGTGTGTGGCTCATGGTTTGGGCACGTAGCTGTCTATTTACGCAAGCGATCTAAACCTGTGCTTACTTGCAATAAACTGACTCCTAGGATTCAAATTTGTGCAAAAAAAAAAGTTATCTTACCTATTTAATATCAAAGCAAAGACACGGATTCTTGTCCACTGCTTGCACATTTAGGGGCTAACCGAAGGGGTTCTTCATCTTTTGTTCAAAGAAAAACGTACATGAACTATTGAAGGTGAAGCCATCCTTAAATAAAAAAACCACCGGTTATGAAAGAGTCAAAGCTTACTTGGCTCGTGAGTCGTGATCAACAACTAGGGATGGCAACGGGTCGGGTAAGGTGCGGGTAAGCAGTTTACCCGCCGCGAGCCTACCCACGACACAGACCTTTGCCCCGCCGCTACCTTGCCCGCGGGTAAGTTTGCCCGTACCCGCACCCGCGGATATCGCGGATATCGGGTTACCCGTTACCCCGCGAACTAGTAGCATATCAACAGAATGGTTTCAACATGTAACAACAATTTGACATCCAAAAACAGGTAAAAAATCAACATAATTCAATATCATCCTCAAGTTGTCCAGCCACACAATTGTTACAAGTTATTTATTACAAAACGCATAAACAAACACACAAGTTCTGAGCGCTATGCTCACTATAAAGTCTCCAGCTGTGTGGCATGTTGCCACACCACAATTTACACAAGAATAGGGGAAAATGCAAGAAACAGAAGTGTCCCCACCACCAGCCATCTCAAGTGTTGCTCCATGTATGTATGTTCCCTACTCCCTAGTCAAATGGGAATAAGATACGGGACTCACAGACCATCCTAAGGATAAAGGAAATACAATTCCATTTTTAAGTTCCAAGACAAGAATATAGTAAGATGTGTAGAGAAGTAAAGGAAAATGTAAGGAGAGTGTTCGAGCCTTCTTCTTCTCATCCAAGACCATGTTCAACAATGCATTGAGAGCGTGATTCTTGCCCTAAACCAGAACAAATCATTCAAAAAGTTAGTGTTCATGTAAATGAATGAAGGTAAACAAAAACTGAAATGAATCAAATTCTAACCCAACATAATCTGTCGAGGACCATGCTGGGGCATTTACACAACCAACCAATAACATCCATTCAACTTCTGGCCAAGTCCTCTTCCAAGTAACATATCAACCTCTGTGCTCACTTTAGTTGTTGCCACAACAGGTTCAGAAGCCATGTATTTATCAATATCTCATCAACTTCAGCATCACCCTCATTTATTGCTTTACTGCTACCACCCGGCCACAATACCGTCTGTTGTACCAAAACCTTCCATCGAATTTTCATACTCCTTCACCAAATCTATCAGTAAATCTTTAACCTTTTGAACTTCTCTAACCATACGTTCAGGTCCATATATTTGGGTGTACATGGCATACAAGAACTTCATTTTACGCCTAGGATCTAGAACAGTGGCAACTGCCATCAAACCATGGATATCTGTCCAATATTTCATAAACTTCTCTTTCATGGCTGCTGACATGCTTTCTATGATGGGTTATCACTAGCTTGCCACTTTTAATAGCTAGATAATACCACATACTTAGGAAAAAACAAGCTTGATGTGACATAAGAAGTGCCAGATAGTAATTCAGTTGTATCATAGAACAGCTTCAGCCTATCACAAAGATACCTAGCAAATTCCCAATCTTCTTCTGAAGGTCGAAAAGGAAAACACAATTTTTCTTTCTTTGCAAGGCGATCAAACACAGGTATGTATTCTAGCGCAACACTAAGCATCAGGTAGGTGGAATTCCATCTAGTTTTAACATCAAGTGCTATTTTTCTATCATACTTGATGCCTTCCTGCAAAACAGCCCTTTCAAATCGTTCATGCCTTTTGGGTGTGGCTGACCAAAATGCAATAGTTTCACGAATCCTGCCTATTCCCTCTTCTACAACTTTAACACCCAATGCATCTTTTGCACCAATTCCATCTTTCACGATAAGGTTGATAATATGTGCAGCACAACGCATATGCAATAATTTACCCTTAAGCATGAGAGAGGGAAGAGGCATCTTATCTTCCAGTTCCTTCACAACATTGTCATTGGTGCTGCAGTTGTCAAGTGTGATCGTCGAGACCTTCTTGTCAATATGCCAATCCAGCAGTACATCATGAAGGACTTCACTTATAACTTCAGCTGTGTGTGGGTGTGGCACATACATGAACCTATAAGTAGAATGCAAACAATGAGAGATTAGACTAGTATACAAGATAGGTAGTGTAAGAAAATTAGGAGACCGACAAAGAAGCTTGTTATTACCTCAAAAGATAGCTTTTTAGATTCCAACTCTCATCAACATAGTGCACTGTCACAGCCATGTAACCCTTTTTCTGATGGTTTGCTGTCCACATATCTGTGGTGACGGCAATACGAGATTGTTGCTGCTTGAACTGATTCATCATAGAGAGCTTTTGCACTTGATACATGTCCAAAATATCCTTTGTAATTGTATTTCTTGACACAACCTTAAACAAAGGTTGCAATGCAGCACAAAACCTTCTAAAACCAACATGATCAACAATAGAAAGCGGATATTCATGGACACATATCATCAATGCAAGTTCTTTCCTAGCAACACCTTGATCAAACACATACTTCTCCACAACAACAGTTCCATCCTGTGTTTTAGCCAATTTTAAAGTTGACTGTTTTAGACCTTTTCTGCATTGTCGAGCATCACAGCTACCTACATGGTTACGCAAATGACTTGTACCATTTCTACCAACAGCTGATAGGTGTTTTTTACACCACTTGCATTCAGCTTTCTGAATACCACCTACTTCTATTTTATCAAAGTCATTCCATACATCAGATTTAAGCCTCATCTTACTCCCAACTCGAACTTCAACATCATCATCTATTTCAATGACATCCGTGTCAGTACCTTGAGGTCCTTGGCCATCAGTACCAGTAGGGGTAGGTGTTGCCTCTAGAGCTAGCACATCAGATGGTGCAGATGATGGAGTTGGAGCTCTGGAACTGGAACCACGTCCACCAGCAGCACTAGGCCCAGCACCACTGCCACTATCTCCAGGAGTCGACATTGTGAATACAGATCACCAAATTATGAATCCTGAAATGTAATAGCAGATCCATTAGCTAGCAACAGAGAATCGATTAGATAAAAGAAAGCCCCTCACAAAGCATTCGGCTAAGCTCTTGCACTAATTAAACTTGCTCAAATAAATAAATCATGTGCTCACCGAGAAAACAAAATGCATAAGAAGAGCTATCGAATTTGCTTGGCAAATTAGCTACTGATCAAACACAAGCGCTCAAAGTATTTTAGTAACCAAGCTAATCGAGATAGCACACCGACAAAATCAAACTGCAGAGGACATATCACAAGATGATTAAACTATAAACCAAGCCACCAACTAGCTAATCATACAAAGGATTAAACTATTTCACCTTGTAAAGATTGTCTAATGATCAGACACTGTAGCTAGATAGCAACGTTTCACAAATAAATAACCAGAGCTGCACAATTCACCTGCACTCACCGATGGACTGTTTGTGCACGTGGCTTTAGGTTTGCCTCTGTTTGGGCCGCGTGCACGAGCTGGACCTTGGCTTCAGGTGTGCCTGCTGCAGATGCCGTCGCGTGGGCTGTGAGCCTCCACTCCTGCCGTCGTGAGGCCGCTGCGCCCTCCTCTCCTGCCGTCGTGAGGCCGCGACGCCCTCTTGCCGCAGTCTGCTAGATGCAGCCGCGGCCGCGCCCGCGCCCCGAGCCGACTGAGAGAGAGAGAGAGCAGAGGAGGCGGCGACGGCACCGCACAGGAGCGACGGGGACAGGCGCAGGGCGGCGAGCCGGCGACGGCGGCACCGCACAGGAGCGAAGAGGAGGCGGCGGACAGGCCGTGGTGCGTGGCTGCGTGCGGTGTGCCGCCCGTGTTCAGTGGCGGCCGGAAGGGGATTTGGGGGTGGCGTCTGGCGTGTGGGTGACTGGGTGGGAGGAGTGGATAGGGTGGCTAGGGTTTTGTTTGGGCTGGGCTGAATGTAGGTATTTTGATGGGCCACTATAGGATTGCGGGTAGCGGGTAATATCCGCGGATAAGTTTTTGTGCCCGTTATATGCCCGCGGGTGAGATTCTCTGCCCGTACCCGTGCCCGCGGGCGAGAATACCTGCCCGTGCCCGTGCCCGTCGGGTCGGGTATCCGCGGATATCCACATCCGCGGGCAGAATTGCCATCCCTATCAACAACCGTGCCACCGACAACAAGGGCCGGCGTCGTCCAAGATTGAAGCGAGAAATTTGGCTTTCGCCGGATCACTTATTGTTGCCATATGCTCATGAGATCAAGAGCAACCAACATTTTTCAAGGCAGACCGTTGATCACGCACGAATTTGAGTTACCTTCTTCCGCTGCCTCCCAAGCCTAGGGTGTAAGTATGGCATGCATGCTGCCCTCGCTGAGGCTATAGCCACTCTTTGGTTCATGATTAAGCTTTGGCACGTCACAAGTCGCCAAGATAAATGTGATTTATGGATCATTTACCACTCGTACCGGCACGCCTGAACTGAGTGTGGCTAGCTAGGGGAACAAATCAAGCATGACCCAAACCTATATATAAACAATTGCTACAACAACAACACTGAAACCCTTTTGTTCTTTTTTTTTGCACATCTCTTCACTTACCAAGACAATATATATCACCATTTGGAGGATAACTGGATAGGAACCATAAGGCTAGTCTCAGTGGGAGGGTTATGGAGGAGGGTCATGATATTAAATATCATGCCACATCAGCAAATTTGCTTATATGGCAGGGTTATTTATGAGGAGAGAGGAGACAAGGGGTCATGGAATGAGAGGGAGGGTCATCACCATGACTCTTGGCTGGCACGGGTCTCCAAGTTTGTAGTTTTGGTAACTGTGTGATGACCCTCCCACTGAGACTGGCCTATATAAGTAGGACGTGCAATTTAAGACGGATTCTGGCCTCCCAAAATAATACCATGTGACATTTACTCCATTTTATTAAATGTATAATATGCTGTAGCTAATTAGCCTGTATACTCTCTATGTGAGAAAGCTGAAAAATACTGTGCTTAGTTTCAAAGAAATAGACATGTATACAGACTTGTTCAAACTGGCTTTGCACATTCAGGTGCAAACCAAATGGCGTTCTTTATCTTTTGTTCATTTTTTTAAAAAAAGCGTATATGACACTATTGAAGGGTGAACATTCATTGGTTAGCTGTCACCGATAGTGTACATGTCTCTTGTGATCTACAACAGTGGCTAAGCTAAGCAACAGTGGCTAAGCTAAGAAATATTCAGGGCGAGCTTGTTACTAGCCCACGTCGAAGATGGAACGGCTCCACCAAACACTGAAGCGAACTATTTGACTTTAGTTGGAACATTCATGGGTGTCATGTGGTCATGAGATCAAGACCAATTATCACTTCTCAAGGCTGACCGTTGATCACGCATGGATTTGAGTCGCCTTCTTCCGTTGCCTCCCAAGCCTAGTGCGTGTACGTTTCGCATGCTGCACTCGCGCTGAGGCCATAGTTCTGCTGAGTGTGGCTAGCTAAGGAAATAAACAAAACATTACTGAAATCTACATACATACAATGGCTAGAACAACAACACCGTTGCAATGAACTTTCAGAAACAAGTTTTTGTGGGTGGGTGGGGGGGGGGGGGCACTAACACTGGGAAACTTTTGTTCTTTTTATGTACATTTCACATCACTTTCCGAGACATTATATATATATATCACCATGCGGAGGATTGGGGGCATATAAATGTGTCAGCAACTCATACATGCACAAGAGTCGATGAAGGTAATTAACTTGAGTTAAGAGCCCTAGGAAATGTGCCATTGTTACATTGAGAAATAGTAGGCTGAACGATTTTAAGGCGAACCATGGCCTCCTAGAATAAGGGTGAGATTCCTCTCCATTGATGACGGTCGCTGATGTGTGGGCCTTGGCCTGCACGTCAACGACACAATGTCATGGGAGGGAGAGCTGCTTCTTAAAATAATATATTGGTGGAGCACTAACACTAGCACTGACGGACCCTTTTGTTCTTTCTTTTTTCATGTACATCTCTTCATCGAGACATCATGTGGACGATAGGAACAAAAGGAAGAGTAACTCACAGATGTACAGTGTCGATGAACGCAATAACTCGAGTTAAGGGCCCCATACCCCAGTTAGGAAACGGGTATCAGTTGCATGGAGAAGTGGGTTGAATGATTTAAGGCCCACTCTGGCACCTTGAAATAATATTGTGTGACACTTCTTCCATTATATGTACAATATTTTTTTAAGCAATTCACTTATCATAAATCCTCATATTTAAAAATATAGAGTGTGTGTGGTGGATGTTGAAAAATGAATTCAGGAATTATTATGAGTGCACATCGACAACTTTTTTCCCCCATGTCTGGTTCGATTCGAATGTCCATATTTTTTTTTACAATTTCAGTGGACTCAAGCCATCGATCGAGAGAAAGCTATGTGAAAACAGTTCAAGAGTGGGAGCTGAGAAAACCGATTGGCCAGACAATACGTTCACAGCTTCCATGCCCTAAGCTTGTCCTCAATGGCCTTGACGCGTGAGATCAGTGGCGGATAGAATCCAGCCCAAGGCCTAGGGCCACTCCGTGGGCCAAATTCACTAAGGTTCATGGGCCTTCAGGATGCTACAGTACTCCTAGTGCTAAAATCCGGCCCACGCCTGGGGCCAGGGCCCTAGTGGCCCTAGCCTTCTGTCCGCCCCTGCGTGAGATGGTGCAAGTCCGGGATGGATGGCAGCGAGAGATTTATGCGCGATCGCATGACGTACAGCCGCCGGGTTTTCCAAGCACTCGACGTCAGGGTCTTTTGGATCCATGTGATCTGCTCCTGCTGCCTTCCAAGCCTAGACTTAACATAAAACATTGCTGCCCACTCCTCATAAACACACAGCAATGCTGCCATGTTCTTGTGAAATCAAAGCGTAGCATGACCATTTAGAAGACGATGCCTCGAGAAGCAACAACTAAAGAATGTGCGCACTCTTGTCTTTTCTCTTTCCCTCTAGCTATACACTCATCTTCATGCTCCAAAACATTTGTGTATATATCACCTTTGAGTAGGATATAGTAACGAAAATAATGAGTTATTAACTTTAACGTGTGGTGAAAAGTTGGGGGGAGGGGGGTTGTATATTTATAACCTGAGGCCCTCAGCCTAGTGGTTAGGACCGGTGGTACGGTCGCATCAACTGAGGTTAAATTCCTCACGGAAGCGGATTTATGGGTTGGTTTTAGAAAAAATCCTCTCATCGGCGTAGCCGAGGTTCGGGGGTTTTTCTAGACTCGGAGAAGGTCTCCCTTTTTAATGAAAAACTCTGGGGCTCTTATCCCCACCGAGTCTAGTTTTTTTTTAATATTGATAACAACCCTAGGACAAGAGGACGGCAGGGCTCACGCTGCGCTACTGCTGACACAGCCGATTTGGAGGCAAATCACTGTCCTCCTTTTGCCTCCAATAAGCTTATCACAAATTTGCATATTTAAAAAGAGAGCGTATGTTATGCGTTGTGGATGTTGAAAATAAATGAATTCAGAAATTGTTAGTTGCACATCAACAACTCTTTTGATCGCCCACAGGCCGGGAGAGCAAAGGTATCCTCCCGCATTAATTAGCTTATCAGAAATTTTCCAATTGATCCTGCTACACATAATTTCCGTTGTATCTCGCGGAAATGAATTACCAAATAGTAAGAATTTAGACATGTAGACCGTTGATATGGATCGTGGAATGGGTAGGCTGGGCCTAGAGTCCTATTTGGCCCACCACACTCTCCCTCCTCGCTTGGTGGGCTGAGGCGTCTCCATGATGGGCTACCCTAGGGTCCAAATTTCCTTTTTTTCCGGAGACAACGAGATCTAATAGGGTTGTCTGATCTATCCAAATTACAAGATACAGGTCGTCGTGTGGGCTCATGGTTTTGCCATGTAGCCTGTATATTTTAATTGAGCAACATGGTGTGATTCAGATTGAAGTTTCACGGAGATATTAGTTTCCACCTGTTATGTTGTGCTATATGTTCAAAGAAAAGATACGGATAGTAGTCCGCGAATTGGCTTGCACATTTTGAGGCTAACGAAATGGCGTTCTTTTTCTGTTGTTTAAAGAAAAAAACATACATGACACTATTGAGGGGTGAAGCCATCGTCCCTAAAAAAAACTAAACCATCGGTCCAGCTCTAACAAAAAATATCAAAACTTACTTGCCTTGTGATCAACAGCGACTAAGCTAGAGCTCTTTTATGGTGCCTTATACTACTAAACAGTAGTATGAAGTATAAATGAGATCAAACGTTCATAGTTAGGGGTAATTTGGTAACTGCAATTTTCTCATCTAATTGTTCCCATCCCTCCCGATGCCCCAGCCGCGACATCACCATGGCCACACCACCCAGGTACGATGGCAGTGATGGCAGGTGGCTGGCTGATTCTGTCCGGCGGAGCTCAACCCCAGCTACGGGTGCAGGCTGGACATGACCAGGGCTCACCATGAATTGGTTTGACGAAGGCGGCGAGGTCAAAAGACGTGACCAGGGCTCAGGGGAGGCTGTTGGTGGCGGTGTAGTGACAGAAGCCGCGGCGGCGACGGCGAGCTCGACTTCGGCGAGGTAGTGGTTGGAGTGGTTGTTTTGCGGCTCTGGAAGGTGAAGTGGAAGGAGTGGAGCTCGTTCATGTGTGGCTGGTATGGACGGAGGATGGCCGGAGTTGGCCGACGACGAGCGGCGGTGGAGCTCGGCGGCAACGCCTAGCGGAGGAGCTCGGCCGGTGGCCTTTCCGGTGAGTGAGGGGGCTGGGGAGCTCCGTTGGCTCACCATGCTTCATCATTGGGGGTTGATTGGGGAGGAGGGGCACCGGGAAGTGTTGGTCGCTGGTGAGCTCAAGTTCGGCTCGGTGTCATCAATGGCGGGTGCGGGATTCGCGATTCCCGGCCAAGGGGTGGCAGCAGCTCATGGGGAATAGGTCGAGGAGAGGCTTGAGGGGGTGATGGGTGACTAGGCGAGAGGAATTTGCGGGAGGTGGCTTGGGTCAGCAGGGATCTGACGGACCGGAGGTGGAAGAAAGAGATGGCGCACTTTGCAGAGATCCGGACACAGTGAAATGTGATTTGTCATTGACCATGAAAGATTAGAAATGTTCCTGAATAAAATGGATTTGTATAGTCACCGCCAACAAAAATATTACGTAAATGTCATCAATATTTTTGTTTCTAAAATATTACGTACATGACTGCCATTTAATTTTTTTCCTAATTTGCCCGTATACTAGCTATACTAGGTGAATATACTTCCTATATCACTAATGGAGTTTTGAGTAGTATGTAATTAATCTAGACCGTTAGATGTTCGCATAATAGTCCTTTTTATCACTAGTATAGACTAGTATAAGGCACCGTAAAAGACCTCCTAAGCTAAGCTAAGGAATTAGCTTAGGATGTAAGTTTCCCATGCTTCCCTCGCTGAGGCTAGCTATTGTTTAGTTCATGATTAATTAAGCTTTGGTGCGTGTCTCAACTCGACGAGATGATTGTTGTGCAGTAGTGCTAGCTAAGCTAGGGGAACAAACAAACATGACTGAAACCTACACACACACACAAAACACCGTTGCAACATATAATCTTCCATAAACAACACATTGGCGGAGCACTGACAGTGGGACCCTTTTGTTCTTTTTTTTTTTTCATGTACATCTCTTCATCGAGACATCATGTGGTAGGAACAAAATAAAGGAAGAGTAACTCACAGATGTACAATGTCGATGAAGGTAACTCGAGCTAAGGGCCCCAGCTGGGAACCGGGAATCAGTTGCATGGGGAAGTAGGTTGAACGATTTAAGGCGGACTATGGTACCTTGAAATAATATTGTGTGACACACTTCTTCCATTATAGGTGTACAATATTTTTTTAAGCAATTCGCTTATCATATATCCGCATGTTTAAAAATATAGAGTGTGTATGCTGTGTGGTGGGTGTTGAAAAATGAATTCAGGAATTATGAGTGCACATCGACAACTTTTTTTCCCATGTCTGGTTCGATTCGAGTGTCCATTTTTTACAAGTTCAGTAGACACAAGCCATGGAGAGCAAGCTACGTTCACAGCATCCACGACCCTAGCTTGTCCTCAATGGCTTGACGCATGAGATGGTACAAGTCTGGGAAGTGTTTTCTGCAGCGCGATATATATTTGAGGTGTGCGATCGCATGAGGTACAGCCGCTGGTTTTTCGAAGTACTCGACGTCGCGGTCTTTTGGATCCATGTGATCTGCTCCTGCTGCCTTCCAAGCCTAGACTTAACATAAACATTGCTGCCGACTCCTCATAAACACACAGCAATGCTGCCATGTTCTTGTGAAATCAAAGCGTAGCATGACCATTTAGAAGACGATGCCTCGAGAAGCAACAACTAAAGAATGTGCACACTCTTGTCTTTTTCACCTTTGAGTAGGATATAGTAACAAAAATAATGAGTTATTAACTTTAACGTGTGGTGAACAGTTGGGGGGAGGGGTTGTATATTTATAACCTAAGGCCCTCAGCCTAGTGGTTAGGACCGGTGGTACGGTCGCATCAACTGAGGTTAAATTCCTCACGGAAGCGGATTTATGGGTTGGTTTTAGAAAAAAATCCTCTCATCGGGAAGCAACAAGTAAAGAATGGGCACACTTGTCTTTTCTCTTTCCCTCTAGCTATACACTCATCCTCACGCTCCAAAACATCTGTGTATATATCACCTTTGAGTAGGATAGTCAGAAAAATAGTGACTTCATAACTTTTAACGTGTGATGAACAGTTGGGGGAGGGGGGTTTATATATTTATAACAGCCCTAGGATAAGAGGACGGCAGGGCTCAACGCTGCGCTACTGCTGACACAGCCCATTTGGAGGCAAATTGCTGTCGTCCTTTTGGCCCGCCACAGTCCTCCTCCTGCTGCTTGCTGGTCTGAGGAGTCTCAACGATGGGCTGCCCAGGGTCCAAATCGAGAAGTAGGCAAATCACTGTTTCGCAGCCTCGTGGCATTTTCTCGAAGGCAGCGAGATCCAATAGAGTCTAATCTATCCAAATTAGTACAAGATATATACACAGGTCGATGTTCTGGAGAACTACACGTGGGCTCAGCCACGTAGCATGTATACTCTACGCGAGCAATCTAAAAAGTATTTTCAAAGCATAGACACAAATACTTTTCCAAACTGGCTTGCCCATTTAGGGGCTAACGAAATGGCGTTCCTTTTTTTTTGTTCAAGGAAAAACTTACATGCCACTCACTATTGAGGAGTGAAGCCATCCCTACAGAAGAACATAAACCACCTGTCTAGCTCTGACAAAAAAAATGTCAAAGCTTACTTGCCTTGTGATCATCAGTGACTAAGCTAAGGAATTAGCAAGTTCCTCGGGGTGAGCCTGTTAGCTGACACCGCTAAGAAGGGCCCGGCTCCACCCTACATTCAAGTTCCTCACGGTGAACACTTCTCGAGACTGTCCGTTGATCATGGACGGATTTGAGTCACCTTCTTCCGCTGCCTCCCAAGCCTAGGGTGTAAGTATGGCATGCATGCATGCTGCCCTCGCTGAGGCTAGCCATTGTTTGGTTCATGATCAAAGCTTTGGCACGTTGCAACTTGCCGAGATAATTAACTGCCATGGATGGATCGTTTACCACACATACTGGCAAGCCTGAGCTAAGTGTGGCTAGCTAGGGGAACAAATCAAACATGACCCAAACCTATCTATAAACAATTGCTAGAACAACAAAACTGAAATCCTTTTGTTCTTTTTATGTACATCTCTTCAGTTAAGACTTAAGACACTATATATCACCATGGGAAGGATAGCTGGATAGGAACCATAAATAAGTAGGTTGTACAATAAGACGGACTCTGGACTCCCAAAATGATACCACGTGACATTTACTCCATTTTAAATGTATAATATGTTGTAGCTAATTAGCTTATCGCGAATTTTGCATATTTGAAAAAGAGAGCGTATGCTGTGTGTGGCGGATGTTGAAAATAAATGAACCATAAATTGTTAGCTGCATATCAACAATTCTTTTGATCGCCCCCACGCTGGCAGAGCAAAGTTATCCTCCTACCGCATTAGCTTATCACAAATTTTCCAATTGATCCTGCCACACATAATTTCCATTGTATATATCTCGTGGAAATGAATTACCAAATAGTAAGAATTTTTCTTTGGAATGTCATGGCTCGATTAATTATGCACATCACATCGAGGTGGAAATACGAACTTGGTCCACAGTTTAGGCCTGGATGGTTTTTGAGCTCAAGGTGGCAATACGAACTTGGTCCACAGTTTGAGGGGGCACATGGAACTTTCTCTTTACCTTTTCTATCCAGCCTTTTCCGATCTAGCCATGTTATTACAAGATACATGCAGTTGTTCTGGTCAACTGTGTGTGCGCGCTCTCATGATTTTGCCATGTAGATTAAACTCTACACTTGGAGAAAGAATTGCGGCTCGATCAGGACCACATGCTGTTCGCACGTGGTCATGCATGAGACAAGGAGCAGCTGCCACGTACCATTGATCCCACATGGATCAACGTCACCTTCTTCCGTTGCCTCCCAAGCCTTAGCGTGTATGTTTGGCTTGCAGCCCTCGCTGAGGCTAGCCGATGTTTGGTTCATCAGTAAGCTTTGGCATGCCCCAACTCGCCGAGATAATAAGTGTGTGCTGGATGAAGCGTTCACCACACATACCGGCACGCCTGTGTTGAGTGTGGCTACCTTTTTTCTTAGATTAGGGAGTGTGGCTACTTAAAGGAACAAACCAAATATGAACGAAACCTATATATACACAACTGCTAGAACAATGGCACTGTCGGCTATCGCAACTCGCAACATGATTTTTTAGAAACAACGCATTGGAGGAACACTAACACTAGGAACAATTTTGTTCTTTTAGGGACATCTCTTCAGTTACCAAGACATTATATATATCACCATATGGAGCCATGGAGGATAGTGACCATACATGAGCTAGTCAATAACTCATACATGTACCCTATGACGAAGGTAACTTGAGTTAAGGCTATCCGCACTCGTCAACCTCTATTTTCAACCTCCAAAAGAATATTCTCGCCCAGTCATCAAGATTTCAATCTCTATCCCAACATTCTCCGCACCCCTCAACCTCTATATCTATATTTTATTCAACCATCCCCAACTACCATATTCTATCTCCTCACTTTTTTTCTTTTCTTTTCTCTATTTCCTCCCATTCTTTTCTTTCTTCCTTTTCTTTTTTTCCTTCTCTATTTTAATTTTTTCCTTATATTTTTTCTTTCTCCTTTTTTCTCCTCTCTATTTTCTTTTTTTTCTTCTCTATTTTCACTCGACGCCTCCATCATCCTCTAGATATTTCCTTTCTCGCTGTCTCCGTCACCCGCGTCCCGCCACCACATCGCGTCCCTGCTCTGCCACCGCACCGCGTCCCTGCTTCTGCGCTCCCATCCCCATCTCCATGCCCAACGCTTGCCTCTGCTCCGGCCCTAGCGAGGAAGTGGCGTGGGATCTCGTCCTGAACGAGCTCTCTCCCTCTCTCCGCCTCTGCTGGCCGCCAAGCAGGAGGCGTGAGCTCGGGGAGGCGTGATGGCCGCCTCTCTCGCCACGAGCTCGAGCTCGGTGGAGGAGCAAGGACTGCTGTGGCGGCGGGAGGAGCAAGGAGCAGTAAGCAAGGATCTCGCCGGAGCATATCGAGCTGCTCTTTTTTTTTTGCTTCGATTCTATTTGGGTGATTTGAAGGAGGCGCGGTTGAGCCTGGAGATGGAGGATGGTGCCTGGGCTCGAGCTCTTCCTCGAGCGCGACCTCGAGCTCCTCCTCTCTCTCTCCTCTCCTCTCTCTCTATGGCTATGGCGGATTTGTGCTAGATTTGTATTCGATTGATGCTCGATTTTTTCTTGGTGTATTCGATTTGGACGATTTGGTGGCTGCTGCTCTCTCTGTTCCTCTTCTTCCACTCCCTCTTTTGTTCTTGGTGGCTGCTCGTGGTCATGGGGGCTGCTGTGCCGGAGAGTGGCAGGACGGCGAGGTCATGGGGCTGTGCCGGCGAGCGGCAGGACGGCGGAGCAGGCAGTGGAGGCGCAGCTCCCCCTTCTCCCCGCTCTCTCTTTCTCCAGCAGGCGCGGCAGGTGGTGGGCCCCATGCCACGTCGCGGGGTAGCGCGCGGCCGCTATGACCCCCAGATTCGGCGGTTGGGGGAGTGGCCGCTACCATCCAGGTCCACGTAGCGACCCCCGCTGCGGCGATTTCGATCGCTAAATCAGTCTGGAGGCTCGTATAGCGGCCCAGTGCGGATAGTCTAAGAGCCCCAAGAAATTAAACAGGGTGTTGTTTCATCGAGAAGTAGGTTGGTTGAACAATTTAAAACGGACTCTGGCCTCCTAAAATAATATAAAAACTACACCAGGTGAGGCAATAGCCACTCGACTTTTCATTAAGATGGAGAACCTAAAGTGTAGAAAACCCTTGAACCCTGACTACGCCGGCGAGATGACTCCTTTTAAACCAGTCTCATAAATCTATCTCCGTAAGGAGTTGAACCTTAGTCTATTGGTTGTGACCATACTGCTGGCTCCCCTAGCCAACTACTAGGATAAAGGACTTGGTTCCTACCAAAAGAACTAACGAGTCCTATTGAATAATGTAGTCATCAGCAATGGCATGTCGCATCAAATGTTTTGATGCCATTTAGAAGGACTAAACATAATTTAGTTATAAAATAAATTGCATAATCCCTAGCCTTTTTTACGAGACAAATACATTAAGTCTAATTAATCATCCATCATTAGCAAATGGTTACTGTAGCACTACATTGTCAAATCATTAGGCTCGATAGATTTATCTCGTGAAAAAGTCTAGTACTTGTGCATTTTATTTTATCAATTGATCTACATTTAATCTTCCTAATAGCATCTAAACATTCGATATCTGTGTGAACCAAACACCCCCCTCCACAAGGAATTAACACGTTCCATGAGGTCCGCTCGTCGGCTAACCTAGGTATCCCAATAGAAGCGCGTTGGCTCCGCCCTATATCGAAGCAAGACATCGGCCTCTAGCAGGATCAGTGACCGTCACTAACTTGCCCATGCATGAGACTAACTAACTAATAACAGCTGACACTCATGAGGCTTACCGTTGATCACGCATGGATTTGCTTCAGGTTGGGTTCGAACGTCCGTGTTTTACAAAAGTAGTGGATATAAGCCTTGGAGAGCAAGCACTACGTGAAAAAGCGGGTCTACAGAGACAGACAAACAACGCACGACACTAATCTCGCTCCGTAGAAGTGACAAGCAATAAACAATTAATGCGTGTAAATAAGCAGTCCAAATGAACTATCTATCCCTAATAATAGGATTCTTCTTTTTGTTTCAACAAATGCGAGTTATTTTTCATTTTAAATTTTGTACGACGAAATCATGACTTATATATATTAAAAACACTTTGAAACACATAATTTCATACTAATTTTAGAATAGAAAAATATTGTTTATCACCCTACAATTTTTTACTTTTTCTGACGCGGCATGGTTTAATTTAAAACCCAAATTCTAGTAGAGAAACAATATTATAAAATTCTCATTAGTAGGTTGGACCAATCAAAATGGTTTACGGTGTAAATGAAGCACTGTGCATTAGGCTCTTAAGTGGACAAGTGGATTATCCCCACTCTCTCTGGATCTCAAAGTGGCCTATTCTTTTAGAGAAAATATGTTGTGTTTTTCTATTATGGAAGCATGCTCACTCTACCACTCTTGGCTTAAGTAACCTACCATTTGAGCTAGGTGGCGTACGAAGCACTCTTATATGCATCATTGGATCCGAACAAGATGCGAACGTACATGCTTGCATACAAGGTAAAAACTAGCATTCGCTAACAACGTACATACGACTGCGAGGTGATACCAGGAAGTATGTTCACAGCATACAGCTTCAGGCGCGTGCTCCTGGCTTGTCCTAAATAGCCTGGACGTGAGATGGTCGCCAAACGATGACAGGTGTGGGAAGGGTTTGCTAGCTGCAGAGACATATTCGAAGCACGTGCTAACATCAGGTTGAGAGCAACTGGTTTTTCCATAAGCTCAACCTTCAGATCATTATATATATTAAAATTTAAAAAAGTTGTACAACAGGTATTACAAGTTATTACTTCTATAACATATAAATCATGTTTACCACCCCCTTTTACACGATAATATCTGAACTTATAACTCATTAGAAGTAGATTAAACAAAAATGGTTCAGTGAGCAAATGATCTAAAATGTTGTCTAGGAAGCTAATAAGCAGATAAAATAGTGGATTAGCTGATATAGCAAAATATACTTGTTTATCTCACGTGTGTTTTAAATTGTAATTTTTTCAGATACTTGTATATGTCATGTTTTTCCTATGGGACCATGCTCCATCCTTCACAATATGTTGACCCTTTGAGTTAGACGCCACACCAAGTTCTCCTTTAGGTCAAACACCTCTAAAAGATTATGCCAACATGAAAGGTAAGGGCTGGAGCGTGGCCATTTAAGAGAGGCTAGAAAGTCCAAGATTACTTTTGATGACATAAAAATTTCCAAACACGGAACTCAAAGAATAAACTAACATTGGAAACTAAGGTACACTCGAACAGCCACAAGCTTGCCTACGCAAGCCCATTTGCTCCCTGATAAAATGCTGAATTTGTAGCGCAGTCACCTCCACTCGTTGAAGATACGTCTGTTTCTTTTCCTTCCACAAATTCCATGTTGTGTATATGAAGATGGTAGCTGTGACCCGCCTACGCTGTTTTGACAATGCTCTTAACGATGTTTTCCACCATTCATCAATGCTGCTTGCGGGCACAGGAGGATGTACATGGACATGGTAAACATCAATCATTCGCTCACAACCAGGAGGGATACTTCTTCACGAGGCCGTCCAACCATGCCGGTCAACTCAACAGGAGTATGCCAGACCATATGTTGGCAGGTTCAAGGACCAGGCCTGTCACCAAACTGGCATGGAAGTGAGATGCTCAACAAACGAGTAACAAAGTGCCACGCTTGGTGCAGAAATAATATTCCTGCTCGTGCTCTCATGAGCTAGAGAGCAAATGACCTTTCCCTACACTCGCCCTTCTCATCTCTTGGATCTATGTGATATGCTCCTGCTGCCTTTCAAGCCTAGAACAGGTATGCCATTTTCTTCTGAAATCCAAACATAGATATAGCATGATCTATCTAAAGACAATGCCTTGAGAGGTGAGAGGTGAGAGGCAAGAGCTTACAGTGGTATTTTCTACTTCCCTCTAGCTATATATCTTCACCTTCCACGCTTTTGACTATATATCACCCATGAGAAGGACATTAAGAAAAAGATATCTTTTGCTAATACTTAATGGTACTTACGAGAAAATAAAGTTAAATTACCTCCCAGACCCACTTAATTGGTACTTGGTTCCACAATTTTGGTACTTTTAGGTTCACCATCTGATTCAGTATTTTGCAAGTACCATAGTACCTGCTAATCATTCTAAAAGAATTCTAAAAGAGCTCTTTAAGAAAATAACAATGTAAATAAATAGTTGGTCAAATGTGACTGGTATTCACGGCCCCAGGATTTCGATCAGGACGCGTGGTGCCATGGTTGTTCTCTAGGACTATACCACTACGTGTGGGGTCATGATTTGCCACGTAACTATGTAAACTCTCTACTATGAGAGCAATCTAGAAATCTTGTGCTGTATGTTTAAAGCAAAGGCACGGATATACTTGTCTCATTATTCAACTTCAACGAATGTGTGGGTTGCAGAATCTCTCTTCCTGCTTCTTAACGAAATATTTGCCTAAGCAAGTTATTGAAAAAGAAATAATCTTTGTTCAAGAAAAAAAAAGAACGTGACATTATTCTAAATGATGACGTCCGCCTCTAATGGGAGCACGTACAATTGCTGGCTTGCTGCCACTTGCTCATGAGACCAAGAGCAACCGGCTGTTTGAAGAGTCTTGCGTCCTGCTCACACATGGATCTGCGTCATCTTCGTTCCGTCGCCTCCCAAACCTAGTATAGGTTGTAAGTTTGGCATGCTTTTAGCTTCATGATTAAGCTTCTGGGCGCTGCAACTCGCCCAGAGCATGGCAGATCAATCTTTCTCGAGAGTACCAAGCTAGCGAGCTTAGGCGTAGTTAAGGAAACAAACCAAAAATGGCCTAAAGCCCTAAGCCTAGCTATAATATAAAGTCACTAGAATAGCAACAAACAGCAACAAGATATCTTTTAAAAACAATGTGTTGTTGGACATGAATACTAGGAACCCTCTTGTAGATTTTTTTTTCCGATCACGTACAACATTTGGCCTCCCAAGACATTTTATATATAGACCACCACCATCGCCTGGAACATGTTTCCAACATCTAAAAATAGAGCGTGTGCACGTTTTATATAAAGTTAATTCCATTAACAGTGCACTGGCACTCAGTATCCAGACTAAGCAGAAATGTAGCAGCATGGATGTATAGCAAGAATCTAAATGGCCTGGACGTGAGATGGTCACCGAACGAGGGACAAGTCTGGGAAGTGTTTTCTGCAGTGAGAGACTTGATACCTGCGCTTCCATGAGGTCGAGAGCAACTGAATTATGCAGGGCCTCGACATCGTTTCCTCATGCATCCATGTGATCTGCTCCTGCTGCCTTCCAAGCCTAGACTAACACAAAGCATTGCCACTGCTAGTAAGCACAGCAATGATGCCATTTTCTTCCGAAATCGAAAACCTAGCATGATCTTTCCAGAGACGATGCCTCGAGAGGCAAGAACTACCATGAGGGTTCAGGCGCACTCTTGTTCTTTTTCTTTCCCTCTAGCTAGTTATATTTTCTTCACCTCGCTTTCGCCAAAAAAAAAAAATATTCTTCACCTCCAAGACATTTGTGTATATATCACCATATTGAGAAAGGATAATACGAACCATTATGAGTCAATAATTCATATATATATAAAAGAGTTGGTGAGTATAATGGTGACTTGTATTCACATTCCCCACAGGATGCGTATCAGGGATATTTACGGGGGGTATTTGGAGTTGTATTAATAGTCCTACAACAAGGGCTAGGACGATGGCCGAGCTTCCAGATGGTGCATAGGAAAGGCAGTCTCTACTGATTAAGTCATATGGGCTGGGTCATGCTTCGGTTCAGTTTTATAGCCCGTTAAGAGGCAAAGAGAGGCCCAACAAACAAATATCACAGTACTGTCCCTGGCTTGTGTTGGTGTAAAAGCTTTTTAGTCTGACCTGACTTGCACGTTAAGTTTAAATGATATGGTTTAATAACTCATGCCGCCTGGATTATTTGTAAAATTGTGATGCTCTTTAAACTCTTCCTGCAAAAGTAATCTTGAATGTACGATTGAGATAGCCATTGTAACGTGGATGATTTGGGCTAGTCCTTCCTTCGAACAACAGACAGATTTTGAAGGATTTACACCGTTTCGAGTGTTTAATGGATAATTATCACTATAGTTATGTACAAATAGTGGCCTGATGAAAAATTTGTACCCACATAAAAACACCCACATTGTTAGATGAAAGCAATGTTGAGTTAGGAAAGTGAAGATAAATCTCCGATGCCTGCACACTGTGAGAGCCGATGCTCGAAAAATTTTCCGACCTCGATGATTATACATACCCCGGTGCCTCAACATGAAGTGTTCCTTCTTTATTTCAAATGTAGTTGGTTGTCTTCTCGGGTTCAGATATTGAACCAATCACACGAAGACACATCTATTTTTATATCTGCACAATGGACCCTACAACCGATGATAGCACGTTGCAGCACTGTGGGTGAAATTTGAGTTGGTCTTGATATGATGTTTTCTACTCAGCTTCAATGACTGCCACTGCAGGTACCCTAAGCATAAAGTTTCATAGACCATCAAAGCTTCCCATGCAAGTTTTACACCCTTTTATACTATGGTTCCACTCACCTTCAATCTCCCCTCCCAACTCACATTTTACCAGTCACTTTTCCTCTCTAACCGCTTCGCTTTGAACCTAAGCCATTGTATCTTCGGCAAACTACACTGACAGAACACTGACATGCTGCAAGCACCCATACCAGCTGACGTGGAAGCTTCTGTCAGGTGGGTAGAGTTGAGACTACATGCCATGTATTAGCGTCGGGCTTGGCCTAAGTGGCATGAAAGTGAGATGCCCAGCATACCAGTAATAAAGTCCCAAGCTTAGTGCAGAAAACAACATTCTTGCCCGTGCTCATATGAGGTGGAGAATAAATGACCTTTCCCAGCACTCGCCGTTCCCCTCGATCCATGTGATTTGCTCCTGATGCCTTCCAAGCCTAGAACAGCTATGCCATTTTCTTCTCAAATCCAAACATAGCATGATCCCTCTAAAGACAATCCCTCCAGAGGCGAGAGGCAAGAACTTGCGGGCACACTGTTCACATTTGTTCCTTTTCTATTTCCCTATAGATATATATCTTCTCACCTTCCAAAATTTTTGTCTATATATCTCCTATGAGAAGGACATTAAGAAAAATAGCGAGTTAATAACTTATATGTAAAGTAGTTGGTAAAGTGTGACTTGTATTCAACAACCCATAGGATTCCGGTCAAGACATGTCGTGCCATTGTTGTTCTATATGACTCTACCACCGCGTGTGGGGTCATGATTTTGTCACGTAAATATGTGTATGATAACTCTACGAGAGAAATCTATAAATCTTTTGCTATATATATGTTTAAAACAAGGGAAATGCTACAACCCGGACGTCCGATGGCGGATGGTCCTTGAAATATCGAAACAAAGCTGCTGAAACATCAAGGAAACACTTTTGCAACATATTGTGTCAATGTTTGCAACACCAAAGAACATGCACTCGAACACATCGAACACCACCATGGTGAGGGGGTAAAATTTCCGCCACATGCAATATCTGTTCAAAATTCTTGAAACATCGAGACAAAGTTATCGCAACATCACTAAACCGTTGCTGCAACATTGTGGAATGATGCGTTCAATAGGCCCTGCCAAATCGAGTTCTTCCTCCTCGTAGAATCAGGCACCCCAGGGGCACTTGGTATTCAAGAGTATTCATTAAATACTCATTGTTTTTTTGCAAGTATATATATGGTATATACATTTATATATATTCAAACAAATAAGAAAACGCTAAGATCTCAGGCTATTCAACATTCAACCCCAAGGGTATTCATTGAATACTCATTTTTTTTGCAAGTATATATATGGTATATACATGTATCTATATTCAAACAAATAAAAAAACGCTAAGGCTATTCAACATTCAGCCCACCTCTCTTCCCCGAAATGGGCCAAACAACCCAATAACTAGCCCAAGTGGCTCTTCACACATTCTAGCGCGCACTCCATTCTCTATGCTTGATGGCTTCTCCCCATACCGAGTATTGACTACTGCCTTCCTCTCCCTCACACACCTTGCACCTCGAGGCATTTCTCATTCCAAGTTCTATCTTTTGGACCCATTATTTCTAAGCCCTTCAGATCACGATCTACTTGTTTGCTTCAACATGTGTGATACCAGATAATCCGAACAAATTTTGTTATGAAATTGTGCCATCTCGTTGTTGGTAAATGCTCCATATGCAATGCTGACAGCAATCGCGTTGCACGCTCTGCAGCAATAAGATTTCAATTCATGATTGTCTATATAAATCTGTGACAATGAACAGAGGCACTGACATTTATAAAATTGTTCTCTGAAACTGTGCTTTAGGCTGTCAACAAAAGAAAATTTTCACCTGCCTAAAATTTTGAATACACATTGCTGAAATACTAGGCCCGTCCTTGCATTGGGGCCTCCTCTATGGATCCGCCATAGCTTCCGTCCAGAGCTCCTCCTCCTGCGACCTTTGGCCTGCTCCATCGCCGCCCCACAGGGCCTCTTCCGCCTCCGCCACAAGCGGGGGAAGTGTTGTGTGGCTCCGGTCTCCGGGACCATGCGAGTATGGTTGGCTTTGCCGTCGGGGGACAGGTGAGTGCGAGCGAATGATGAGCTGGCGAACTGTGAGCGGACGAGCGTGCCAAGGACGTCCGATTTATTTTGGCCCGTCAGATGTATGGATTGTAGCAATTCTAAGGAAAGAAATGGATACTTGTCTTATTGTTCAAGGAATGTGTGGGTTGTATAATCTCATGATGATTCTCCTTAATGAAATATTTGCCCAAACAAGTTATCAAAAAAATATTTATTCAAGAAAAAAAAACATGACATTATTCAAGACAAAGCGTGAGCACTTATGCTCACGCATATGGATCTGTGCCACATTTGTTCTGTCGCCTTCCAAGCTGCTAGTAGCCTAGTACGGGTGTAAGTTTCGCATGCTTGCTTTGCTTCCCTCGCTAAGGCTAACCATTTTACGATTAACCATTAGCGAGCTGCAACTCTCCGAGAGCGTTCACCACAAACTGGGTACGCCTGAGCTTAGCGTGGCTAGCCAAGGAAACAAACCAAACATGACCTAAAGTTCCCTATATAGGCTATATATACACATTAACTTAGAATAACAACACACAGCAACAAGATCTCTAAAAAAATGCGATGACGAGACATGGCGAACATGGGGAACCCTTTTTGTTGTTTTCATGTTCATCTCTTCTCATCCCAAGACATTTTATCCAACGTATAGTGACTACCACGCCCATGTGGAGGATAGTATAACAAAAAAAGGAGTCAATAACTGAATTACTCATACTTGTATGTAAAGCTTCTGTGAGTCAGAAGGAAGATCTCTTTTATTAGTAAGTTGTTGCATCGAGAAGTAGGTTGAGTAATTTAAGGCAGACATTATTGTGTGTCCTCCATTTGAATTGTACATTATGTTTCAACTAATTAGCTTATAAAAAAATCCGCATATTTAAAAATAGAGTGTATGCTCTTTGGTGGATGCATGTTGAAAAAAAATGAATTCAGAAGTTGTTAGTGCACATCGACAACTCTATTTTTTTTTTGCATGTATTGTTCGATTCAAATGTAAACGTCTTACAAATTTAGTGGACACAGGCCACGGCTGGCAAGGTATGTGAAAATAATCAATCAGTGCAATCTACCCCTAATAAGATTAATCTATTTGTGTTCTTTTTTTTTGCGAAACTGTCTTCTTTTTGTTTGAACACACGTGGAGTACAAACCACTCTTTATTATTCCATATGCGAAAGAAGATACCAATAAACAGAATGGTACATGCTGATTTCACAAGGCCATTGGATCGCAGCATGCTAGTAAACCTGACCGGCCGGACCAATCATGCAAAGGAAATACGAAATGGTCACAGAATGAGGGACAGGTGTGGGAGTGTCCGTGTGGGAAGAAGGTTTTCTGCAGCTACAGATTTGAGGTGCGCACTCACATGACGAGTTCGAGAGCAACTGAATTTTCAATTCAGTGCGCTCGACATCGAGTGTTCGTGCATCCATGTGATCTGTTCCTGCAGCCTTTCATGCCTAGACTAGACTAACGTCAACATGAAGCATACCTAGAGCACAATGGCAGAGCCGGTGAATCTCCACGCATAGGGCCACTATTTAAACGCCCAAACAATCGGTACCAAGCCACATACCAATATATAGGCGGCCATCGTATGAGCCGAGCCGTTACACTGACAAGATTCCATAAGAAGCCGCATTGACCCTGACATTGTCTCAATATTCAAATTCCATGTTGTTATGAAAACATATTTTTTTACATTATACCCAATATTATATTTTAATGGTTGTTATAAAATTATTCTGGATTTTTTTTCAAAAAAAGAAAGAAAAAATATTCATCACTATCATCTTCATCTTTGGTATTTCACAACGGCCAACGTTTACATGATATTGCAAAGTTGTAAAATTCATATTTTCTACAATGACATGATAACGATGAACATTTTACGATTGTACGTGCGCACTAATAGAAATGAGACCTTTAGTACCGGGCAAAACCCCGTTAGTACCGGTTATGCAACCAGTACTACGTTTCCGGTACTAAATAACAGCCATTTAGTACCGGTCAGTGCAACCAGTACTAAATGTGTCACTTAGTACCGGCTGCTGTTAGCACCCGGTACAAAACGGCTTCACCGCCATTTTAGGCGTTCGACCACTTTTTTTCTTTTCCTTTTTCTTGTTTGTCATTTCTTTAGTTCATTACATAGAAATCTTAACTCAAAGACATCTGTGCTCTGAACACACATATAATTCTTCAACTCAGAAGTTAAGACACATGAGTATACGTGCTTTGAACATACAAATATATAGGATTTTTGTGCATACACGAGAACAAGAAAAGTTAAAATCAAGAAAGAAATGCTAACAAATTGGGAGGAAATACATAGAACATCAAAACCAGTTTGGAGCTACACACTAACAAAGGAGCTCCTAGTTTCCTCAAACCACACATTCTAATTCTTCTTGACCTCTCTATTGCTTGACACAATGGCCAGAATCCTGAAAATCCCACCAATCAAATGTATAAGTTCAAAATAGATTGAGGCACAAACAGACTTGATAAATCGAGAGATCCAACAAGAAGCAAAATCAAGAAAGGGGAAGAGACACGAACCTGCGATACGATGGAACCGCCCACCTCGTCGACCACCTCCATGCCGCTCTCGCTGACGCGCCCACCGTCTACTACCCCGTCGCTGGCCGCCTCGCCACCGAGCAGCACCTCCGCGAGAACGGCAAGGAAGACCAGCGGTCGGTTGTGGGTTGCTCCGTCTCCATTGACTGCAGCCTGCAGCGTTCCCGCGCTGGCCGAGCCTGCGAGCTGGGGTGGCCGGTCGAGCCCCCTGCATGCGGGTGAGAGAAGAGGCCATGGATAGGAAGAGATGAGGATGAGAGAAGAGGTCATGGGGAGGAAGAGATGAGGCTGAGAGAGAGATAAGCACAACGACTCAACCAGTTAGAGGAAGAGAAATAAATGGAGCATGCGTCCGGTGACTTAGAAAAATTTGGGAGGCGAGCTGAGCCAATTTAGTACAGGTAACAACCCATCCTATATTGGTTGGAGCCACCAACCTATACTAAATATTTTGTACCGGCTAGTAGCTATTTTGTACCGGCTAGTAGCGTCATTTAATTTAGTACCGGTTGATATCTCCAGCCAGTACTAAATTGGCCCGATGACATCGACGGAGGCATGTTTTGTATGTTACTACCGGCTCAAAATGTAACCGGTACTAACGTGCCAGGAGTGGATGTTCACTTCTCTTGTAGCGACGAAATGCTTTGACAGGAGGTTTTGAGCTTTCTAAGTCAATGTGTAATGTATGCCAATCCGCTTTTTTAAGCATATATCCAAAATCTAGGTTCCCTGTCCTCCTACTATGAATTGCTACCATTATGAATCGGTAGAATTCCTTTGCTGCCTTCCCATCGAGTGCCAATTCGGATCTGATGAGGGAGCTAGCTACCCCGCTACGTGGTACACGCCGCCGTGAAGGCAACCAACACGGCAGCGCCGCGCGTTTGACGATGTGTTTCGTCAGCGGATTTTGTATGCACTGTTGTATATTAAAATAATGAGTAAATTTACACGAGAGAAAGATGTATACACTGTTGTAGCATGCAAATTCACAAGAAGCTGGTTCAACCGAGTGCGGAATGCTAATTAGCAAGGGGATAACCATAATTGGTAGTAGTGTTTAACAAATGTATCAAATTAACGCATAACGCTGGATCTGAGGATCTCATAGTGTCATAGATGCCACGTTTAAGATAATATCATTGGCACATAGTATTTGCAGTGGACCTTTTCTACACTTGCCATAGTTGCTTCTCTACTACTCGGTCTACACACTGTTGCCCCTTGCTCATGAGACCAAGGGGAACTGACAGTCCAAAAGGATTTACGAGGAACACCTGATTTCACAAGAGGCCGTCGTCAGAGCATGCATGCTGATAAACTCGACTGGACAGGTGACGCCAGGCAAATATGTTTACAACTTTGCCTCCACCTTGTCCTAAATGTCTGGGGCGTGTGATGCTGCTCACCATAAGTGGGACAATTGTGCGAATTGTTTCCTGCAGCAACATATTGGTACACGTTCTCATGAGGTCGAGAGCAACTGCCATTTGCATGTGCTCGTAGCCTTTCCATTCCCTCGTCATGCATCCATGTGATCTCTTCCTGCTGCCTTCCAAGCCTAGACTAACATGAAGAATTGTCACTCTGCTAGTAAACACAAGGATGCCATTTTCTTCGTTCCAAAATCCAAACGTAGCTTGACCTTTCAAAGCAACAAGAACTAAGAATGGGAAGAGTCTTGTTGTTTTTCTTTCCCTCTAGCTATATATTCTTCACCTTCCAAAGCATTTTGTGTATAAATCACCTTTGAGAAGGTTAATAACTAATAAGACCGTAATGATTTATATCAACAACACCACATGATGCAGATCATGAGGACGATTTATGGGAGTAGTTGGATACATATAAAAGCAAAAGAATGGTGAAGAATCAAATGCTCCGTCCTTAGATGAAGACTCGGTTATATAGACGGGCTGGGCCATGCCTTAGCTTGGTTCTGTTATATAACCTATTTGGAGGTAAACAGAGGTCCAATAATTACTATTTTCATGTGGAAGAAAATGTAGTAACAAAGAAGAAGCAAGAGAATACCATATTTTTTAATTTTACAAATATTGCATTGTTTTTTTGTAAGAGGAGATACTAAAATATTATATTGTTCTTTTCTTTTTATAACCACACTATAGATGCAGATGGTCACATGCACGGACACACCCGCACCCTCACCCTATCAGTACGCCCTTGTAAACTCTATTTCTATTGAATAACTCTGAGAGACTGGGCCAGCAGTTTTGAGATTGATACACGCCTCGTTGTCATTTATCAACAAACATATTGCCAAACATTCAATGTGTTCGGCTGCCAACATTGGGCACTGGTTGCAGCTGCAGAAACAGTATTTTGTTTCACAACCAGCAGCGGCTGCAGCAGGTGCAGCTGCAGCGGCGGCCAGCCGAACACTGTCATCGAAAGCATAGCACCGCATTGAAATCCCAAAACAAAAACAATATATGAGCGCACCCATAGCGAGTTGAGAACTTAGAGCCTGGATGGACTGTTGCATCACAATAAAACTAATCAGTTGAGCCACACTCAGTTCACCTCATTGTGCTTTTTTATGTTATTGGAACATACATATTACTCTTTATTTGTACATATTCAGCCAGTCAATTTTGAATCAAATTAAGGGTTTTTTCTTGAGAAGTATCGAGACGAAATTGGAATAGGAAAGAATTATGAATGAAGATTAAAAAAAGAATCAAAATTTTAAAATAGCAAAGGAAAAGGAACCAGATATGAAATTAAGAACGGAAACTTGAAAGAGTTATTCAATCCTCCCAGGATGGAATTGGAGATGCTCTGCTTCAACACGTTCGGCAGGAAGAAAGGCAGCTTCCTCCTCTCCAGCAATCACCAACCACCCGGAACGTCTCGGTTGTAGATTATTTCTTTAAGATCAATTTCTACCCAGTAGCAGATTTGGTTTTTTCAAAGTTTAGATCCATAAAAATGTCGAGCAATCAATGCTGCAAGTGCATGAGACCTTGCTGCCAGTGCCAGGTCTGCGAGCAGAGCTCGTTTTGAAGCGAAATTGCAGTGGTAGCACAATGAGTAGTGTTTTCTGGGTAACCCACAATGTTCTGTGCAACATTCTACTGATCTTTGGGCCAACCAATTGCTTTATAGTTCTTATATTGTGTTGGGTGGATTGGACACCGGTTAGCCCAAAACTGACCCACTTCTCTTCCTTGATCCATGTGACCTGCTCCTGTTGCCTTCCAAACCTTAGACTAACATAAAGCATTGCTGCCACACTTTAGTAAATTAAACACAGCAATATGGTGCCATTTTCTTCCGAAACGAAAAGTAGCGGCGGCCTTTTAGAAGACGATATGCCTCAAAGGCAATAACTAAGAATGGGCACACCCTTGTTCGTTTCTCTTTCCCTCTAGCTATACACCTTCACCTTCCCAAACATTTGAGTACATAACTATATATATCACCTTTGTCCTTAATTTGAGAAAGATAATATGATAAAAATTAAAAAAAATACCAGTGACTTGTATTAACAGCCCCACAGGACGCCAATAAGGGAGATTACTAGAAAAGTTCGCGGCGTTGCCGCATATGGTAAGTGGATGTGCCTATGTCTATAAAAATATTTTTTTTAAAAATAAATTGTCAAAGCACATTGAATTTAAATTCATTCTCTAGAAGCATTTTATATTTTGAACTGCAGAGTATTTCTTAAGTGTATCTTTTGTTGAAATATGAACATTTAATTTTAAAATTTGCAACCTATAAAACTTTTTGGAATTTGGAGCAACATTTATGTTGAAAATATTTTAATTTGGAGGTGTTTCGGCGTTCAGATGTTAGATTTCGGACAATTTGGAAAATATTGTGGGTTTAAAGTGCGATCTATGTTAAATTTGTTCGTTTTTGAAGTTTTGAACTACTTTAATTTCATAAATTTGAAGGTGTTTCGGTGTTTGGACGTTATGTTTAACGGGCAAATTGGAAAGAGTTTTTGATTTAAAGTGTGATGAAAGAAATTTATACATAGCAAATTTCAAAAATTCAAATATATTTTCTAATTTCCTTGCATAAATTTTTATATTTAAACCGAAGATATATTTCAAAAGGAAAGATACAACACATTCTAAAATCTAAAACCTTTCCACTAAGGGAATTATGAAATTTTACGTGCTTTGATAATTCATTTAAGACAAATAGTTACACGACGACGATCTATAATAAAGTTATAGATTATTGATTTTGATATTTTGACAAAATTTTATATTAGACACCTTTTAATAAAGTTATATATTTGAATATTGCAATTACATGGTCGACGCCATCACCCAAATATTTTGTATATGTTACAAAAATAAAAGATAAAAATTATAAATGAATGTATTAGATGGTCCACCTCACCCAAAATACGTGGCTGATGTGGGTCCCACAAGTGGACCCCACTGTGGGCCCCACGGGACGCAGCGACATGGGTCCCGCTGTGGGCCCCATGGGACCCGGTGACATGGGTCCTACTTGTGGGGCCCACTCAGCCACATGTGGGGTCGGTTGCCCTAGGATTGCTAAGGACGATCTTGGCCGTCGGCGTGGTCGATCCGACGGCCGAGTTATTGCAGGCGATGTGGCGCGATGCGGTGGGCCGGTTTGGGTCCAGGTTTCATAGTACAGAGATTTGCAGGGTAATTGGAGTTGTATTAACAGTACAATCTCGGAGACAGGTTTCCTGAGCCGTCGTCGATGCCAACCAGTTTAGTCTTTGCAGAAGCACCACTGCCCAAAAGATGCACTCGTAACCGCAACAGCAAGATGCAATTGTGAGTGTGTGCGACTGCTCCTTCAACGTCTCTACCAGTACCGTCTACCAAGCTGCACATTCAGATAATCCTGTGTTGCTTGCTCGGTTGTGCTCCTTCCAACAGTAGCCGCTCACCAGATGCTCGATCAAATGTCTGATAGATCTTGCGTTGTGTTTGCCGTGTCATTCGAAATTAATTTTGCCGATTTGATTCTTGGCCTGTTCTGTTTAGCAAAACCTGTGTGCTATTTCTTCCTCAAATCAGCAGACCATTACTCTCACGCTTTCTCTGTGGGGCCTGTTCGGCTGGCTGCTCTGCTGCCAGCGCTGGCTGAGCCAGCCGAACAGGGCGGTCGTTCCCTCTCTTCCTGCAAGTATGCAATCATATCCATATACTTTCTTCACTGAGTTTTGAGCTTTTAGTGTTTAGCCCCTGACATCTAAAACATGTGGTTCTGATCGTTTGCACGATCCTCCCTCAGAGTATACATTTTAATTTTCCTTTGCTATGCAGTGGAACCGAGAGTCTCTGACAAATGTTTGAAGAATATATATCTATAATCGCAGTGGTTACAAAAAGTATACTACAGAGCGTTGTACACTAGGCATCACACATATTGACTTTGTTGCTTTCTTGCACCCGCTTACGAGCGTCCCTCTTGTAAGCTGAAAGGGAGCTATACCGAGGAGCATGAAAGAACCCTTGCACTAGAGTAGGGTATTACGCCTCTTGGCGGCCCAAACCAGTATGATTTCACATGGATCGGCTTACCAACGCCATTGATACTAGAGCAGCGCGTCGTGTGACATTATAGCCGGTTATTAAAACACCATCAGAAAGTGATCCTTGAATGCATGGACACTCTTATCATTGGATCCGAAAGAAGATGTGCCAACTAAGAATACAAGGAGGGAACTAGCAGTTCCTCTCAACGAGCTTTGCAGCCACCTTGTCTTAAATATCTTGGACGTGTGATGATGGTGTCACCGTGGTAGGATTCCTAGCCCTACCGGGGATCTCTCGCAGGGAATACGAATGTGCGGGAGGTGGAGGCGGTGAGCGACGACGGCGCTGGTGCGCCGTGATCGCCGGGAAGGTGGAGGCGGTCGCGCTACAGTACCTGCGCGGGTACTGTTCACGTGAACAGGGAGGAGGCGGTGAATTAGGGTTGGCCCTTGAGGCCAGCAATCTTTGATTGATTGCCAAACTGATTATTCTCCTAACAATCCCAAAGTATTTATTACAAATATGAAAGCCCTAACGACGAGTACGAATCCGACCCTAACGACGAGTACGAATCCGACGGCGATAGACGATCGGCGGCTTGGGCGCCTGAGGCACCAGGGGCTGCGCCTCCCCCTGGGCCTGCGCCCCCTCCTGGTGGGCCGCCGGCTGGGCCATAACATCTCTCCCCTCCTCGACAAACAGCTCGTCCTCGAGCTGGAAGTCAGGGAAGCGAGTCTTGAAGTCCTCCAGTGGCTCCCAAGTGGCCTCCTCCACTGGAACGCCCTCCCAGCAGACGTGCAGCTCCCATGAGTCGGACACCCTGCGGGTGCGGAGAACCCGCGCCGGAGTCGGAAGCACACGGCCATCCTCGATGGCTGGCAGAGGCGGCACCACAGACGGAGGAGTGCCCTGAAATGGCTTGAGCAAGCCGACATGGAACACATCGTGCAGGCGGGCGTCCGCCGGAAGAGCTAGACGGTAGGCCACCTGACCAATACGCTCTACCACCTGAAAGGGCCCAGTGTAGCGAGGCCCTAGCTTCCCCTTGGCGCGAGGCTCCAGCGCGTGCGACGGTCGATGAAGAAGCCGCAACCACACCCAATCCCCCACCGCAAACTCCAGGTCGCGATGGCGGCGGTCATAGGAGGACTTGGCGTAGTTGCGGGCCTGAAGGAGACGCTCCCGGATGTCGGCGAGGTAGGCGTCGCGGTCGCGCAGCAAGGCGTCGGCCTCCCCAGTGGGCGCCATCCCGGCTGGGCGAGGCAGCAAGGGCGGCGCCGGCCGCCCGTAGACGACCTCGAACGGCGTGGTGCGCAGGGCGGTGTGGTAAGAGGTGTTGTAGCAGTACTCCGCCCACGGAAGCCAGTCAACCCACGCCCGCGGTCGGTCACCTGTAACACACCGTAGGTACATGGCGATCACCTTGTTGACCACCTCCGACTGGCCGTCCGTCTGGGGGTGGAAGGCCGTGCTGAAGCGGAGCTGGACGCCGGCGAGGTGGAACAAGTCGCGCCACATGCGACTGGTGAACACCGGGTCACGGTCGCTGACGATGGACGCCGGAAAGCCGTGCAGGCGCACAATGCCGTCGAAGAATGCCCGCGCCACCGAAGCTGCCGTGTAGGGGTGGCTGAGCGGGATGAAGTGCGCATACTTGGAGAAGCGATCCACCACAGTCAGGATAACTGACTTCCCGCGCACCTTCGGCAGCCCCTCAATGAAATCCATTGAGATGTCTGCCCACACCTGGGACGGAACGTCGAGGGGCTGGAGCAACCCCGCTGGTCGAAGCGTCTGCGTCTTGTTGCGCTGGCACGTCTCGCAGGCCTGCACGAACGCCTGCACGAGGCGCTTGTCATGCGGAATGTGAAATTCCGCACGCAGGCGCTGTAGCGTCTTCTGGATCCCCTCATGGCCAGCGCCGTGGACAAGCTGAAGCAGGCGCTGGCGAAGGTCGGGAACGTCCGGCACGAAGACGCGCTTGCCGTGGAGAAGGAGGCCGCCGTCCTCGCGCCACGGCGTGCCGAGGGCGCCCTCACGGATCTGCTGGAGGAGGCGCTCGGCCTCGACGTCTCCGGCGGTGGCAGTGCGCAGCTCCTCGAGGAGGGCGAACGTCGGGCCAGACAACGCCTGGAGGCTTGGGGGCGCGTCGTCGGTGTCGCTGTCACGGCGAGAGAGGGCGTCGGCTGCCGTGTTGAGGCGGCCAGGGCGGTAGTCCACGGTGAAGTCGAACCCGAACAGCTTGCTGAGCCACTGATGCTGGGGAACAGTGGACAGCCGCTGGTCCAGGAGGAACTTCAGGCTGTAGTGGTCGGTGCGGACGAGGAAGCGGCGCCCCCACAGATAGGGGCGCCAGTGGCGCACCGCCTGGACGAGGCCGATGAGCTCGCGCTCGTAGGCCGCCAGTTTGCTGTGGCGGGCAGCAAACGGGCGGCTGAAGAAGGCCAGGGGTCCCATCCCCTGGTGGAGTACGGCGCCAAAGCCGGTGCCCGAGGCGTCGCAATCCACGACGAACTGCCGGTCGAAGTCGGGCATCTGGAGCACCGGGCCTGTGGAGAGCGCCGCCTTGAGCGCCTGGAATGCCTGGGCCGCCTCGGGCGTCCAGGCGAAGGCGTCCTTCCGCAGGAGGCTGGTCAGGGGCGCCGCGATCGCGCCGAAGTCCCGGATGAATTTCCGGTAGTAGCCTGCTAGGCCGAGGAAGCCCCGGACGCCCCGGGCCGAGCGGGGCTCAGGCCAGGACGCCACGGCCTCGACCTTGTCGCTGTCCATGGCCACGCCGTTGGCGGAGATGACGTGGCCCAGGTAGGCCACCGAGCGCTCGCCGAAAGAGCACTTCGAGCGCTTGACGTGGAGGTGGTGCGCCCGAAGAGCCTGGAGGACGAGGCGGACGTGCTGCAGATGCTCAGTCCAGGAGGAGCTGTAAATCAAGATATCGTCAAAGAAAACTAAGACGAAACGACGGAGGAAGGGCTGGAGCGCGTCGTTCATGAGGGCCTGGAACGTCGCCGGCGCGTTGGAGAGGCCGAATGGCATCACCAAGAACTCGAAGTGGCCGTGGTGCGTCCGGAACGCCGTCTTCTCCACATCGGCGGGGTGCATGCGCACCTGGTGGTACCCGGAGCGCAAGTCGAGCTTGGTGAAGAAGCACGCGCCGTGGAGCTCGTCGAGCAGCTCGTCGACGACCGGGATCGGGAACTTGTCCTTGGACGTCTTGTCGTTGAGGGCGCGGTAGTCGATGCAGAAGCGCCAGGAGCCGTCCGCCTTCTTGACAAGGAGCACAGGCGCAGAGAATGGCGACGTGCTGGGGCGAATGATCCCCTGCGCCAGCATCGCCGAGCACTGCCGCTCGAGCTCGTCCTTCTGCAGCTGCGGGTAGCGGTACGGTCGGACCGCCACGGGCGCCGTCCCGGGCAGGAGATGGATCCTGTGGTCGTAGGGACGGGACGGAGGGAGCCCATGCGGCTCGGCGAAGACGTCGTCGTACTCCCGCAGCAGGTCGTCGATGAAAGGCCGGTCGGGGTTGGCGTCGATGGAGTGGGCGTGCGCCACGGACCCCTCCGAGTGGGGCGCCCCTAGCCCGCGCCAGAAGACGCGCCGTCCCCGCCACTGGAACGCCATGCGGAGGGAGTCGAGGTCCAGCAGGATGGTGCCGAGGGTGCGCAGGTAGTCGGCGCCCAGCACCAAGTCGAACCCGCCGAGGCCGATGCTGAAGCAGGTGATGGAGAACTCCTCCCGACCCACGAGCATCGGAACGCCGCGCGCCACCGCCGCGCACGGCACCTTGTCGCCATTGGCGACCGTCACGCGGAGGTTGGCCGGCGCGGACTGCAGCTGAATGCGGCGCGCAACCGCCGTGTCGACGAAGGTGTGGGAGGAGCCGGTGTCGACGAGGGCCTCCAGGCGCTGGCCGTTGATGAAGACTGGGATCACGATGGTGTCCCTGGTACGGATGCCCGCGATCGCATAGAGCGACACGCGCAGCGTCTCGTCGGTAGGTGGCGCCTGCTCCTCCGGTGTGGGCTGCTCCGCCATGAGGGCCGCGTGCAAGGCGGCCTCCGTCTCGGCGTCGGCCGCGCCGTCCTCCGGGTCGTCGGTGATGAGGAGGTTGAAGAGCCGCTTGCACTGATGCCCGCGAACGAAAGGTTCGTCGCAGTTGAAGCAGAGTCCCAAGCGGCGGCGCTCAACCATCTCTGCCGGTGTGAGACGGCGAAAGGGGCGCGTGGGCGCCTGCGCCTGGGCTGGTGGATCCGCGGGCGCCGCAGGCGGGGGCGCGCCAGGGGGTGGCGCCGGAAGCGCCAGAGGGGGTGCGCGCGCCGGCGGTGGAAGCGGAAAACGCGAAGGCGCCCTCGACGGGCGTGGTGCTTGCGGCGGCTGGGATGCCGCCGCGCGCCGCTCGTATGCCCGTGCCAGGTACATGGCCGTCTGGAGGTCGTCCGGCTGACGCAGCTCGACGTCGACGCGGATATGGTCCGGAAGGCCGCCCACGAAGAGGTCCGCCTTCTGGTGCGGCAGAAGGTCGTCGGTGTGGCAGACGAGTTCGTTGAAGCGCTCCTGGTACTCCTGGACGGAGCCCGCGAAGGGAAGACGTGCCAGCTCGGACAGGCGGTTGGTACGCACCGCCGGCCCGAACCGTTGATGGCACAGGTCCGCGAAACGCTCCCACGTCGGTACGCCTTCGTCAATCTCCAAGGCGTAGTACCACGTCTGGGCGACTCCCGTCAGGTGGAAGGAGGCGAGCCAGACGCGGTCAGCTGGCGCCGTCCGTTGCCCGCGGAAAAACTGTTCGCAGCGGCGCAACCAGTTCAGCGGGTCGACGGAACCGTCGTAGGAGGGGAACTCCAGCTTGCTGAAGCGCGGAACGCCCAGCCCCTGGTACGGCCCGCCACCCGCGCCGCCGGGAGGGGGCTGGTGGGGGGCGTCGCCAAGGTGGGGGTGCTGTGGGGGCGGTAGGCGTTCTGCGCGCCGCCTGCGCCGCCGCCCGGCCTGCGACCGGTCACAGATGGGTTCGGCCGGTCGGTGAAGAGCGGTGGCTGCGACGGCGAGTGGGGAAACTGGATCTCCGTGATCTTCTTCGGCGCCGAGGACCCCGGAGAGATCGTTGCCGCCGGCTCGGAGATCGGCGGAATGCCGCCATGGCCCGGCAACCCGTACGAAAAACCCTCGGGCATGGCGACGGAGGAGGCCGGGGCAGCCGTCTCGAGCGCCTGGACGCGGGTGCTCAGGTCCTGGACTTGGCCGCCCAGGTCCTTGAGCGCCTGGAGGAGGTCGTGCATGGTGGGCTCCGGGCAGGCGTCCTTCCTCTTGTCGTCGTCGCCTGGCATACCTGATACCAAGTTGGTAGGATTCCTAGCCCTACCGGGGATCTCTCGCAGGGAATACGAATGTGCGGGAGGTGGAGGCGGTGAGCGACGACGGCGCTGGTGCGCCGTGATCGCCGGGAAGGTGGAGGCGGTCGCGCTACAGTACCTGCGCGGGTACTGTTCACGTGAACAGGGAGGAGGCGGTGAATTAGGGTTGGCCCTTGAGGCCAGCAATCTTTGATTGATTGCCAAACTGATTATTCTCCTAACAATCCCAAAGTATTTATTACAAATATGAAAGCCCTAACGACGAGTACGAATCCGACCCTAACGACGAGTACGAATCCGACGGCGATAGACGATCGGCGGCTTGGGCGCCTGAGGCACCAGGGGCTGCGCCTCCCCCTGGGCCTGCGCCCCCTCCTGGTGGGCCGCCGGCTGGGCCATAACACACCGAACATGAGGTGTGCTAATGGTCACCTGCTGCGACATATAGGTGCGTGCTCTCATGAGCTCGAGAGCAACTGACATTTCCATGCGTTCGTCATCTTTCCAATCTCATCTCATGCATCATGATCTGTTCCTCCTGCCTTCCAATCCTAGACTAACATAAAGAACTATCACCGCTAGTAGGCACAAGGATGCCATTTTCTTCCACAATCCAAACATACATAGCTTTATCTTTCAAAAGATGATGCCTCAAGAGGCAAGAACTAAAAATGGGCACACTGTTGTTATTTTTCTTTCCCTCTAGCTATATATTCTTCACCTTCCAAACAATATAGATTGTTAACAATCAAACGCTCCATCCTTACAATGTCTTGGTCATAGATGGGCTGGGTCATGCCTTGGTTCTGTGTTATGTAACCTATTTGGGGGCAAAGAGAGGCCTAATAAGTAATATTTTCATGGGGAAGAATGTAATTGTTCAAAAGAACAAGCTAGATGTGCTAAAAAAAGAAGCAGGAAAATACCAACCTTTTTAATATTTCAAATATTGTATTGTTATTTTATAAAAGTTACTATATTGTGCTTTTTAATCACAATAATAGACGCAAACGCTTACATACACGCAATTACGCACACACCCTCGCCCCTATGGATACATGATGTATAAACTCTATTTCTATGAGCGCCCTGATAGACTGAGTCAGTAGGTCATGAGGTTGATGAAGTAACCACAGCCATGTCGTTGTCAACAAATACATTGTCCAAAACTGAAACCGTAGCACCATTAAATCCTAAAATAAATCTTGAAAATACAAGCACCTATATCGAGTTGTCAACTAGAGCCTAGATAGACATTGTTACATCACAAGAAAACTAATCAGCCGAGCTACGTTCAGTAGCTACTACATTGTGCTTTTCATCTTGGATTTATGTGCAAACAAGATAGAACATTTGTTTTTCTTTCCTTTTTACTCGATCTACATTTCTTCGCTTTTCAAGACAATTATACATAATCAACGTGTGGTGGATAAATCTATTATACAGATGAGCCAATAACCCACTGATAGTAGTAATTGAAGTGTGGCTCGAGTTGTTGCATGTAAGGCAGTGATAAAGAAATCAACATCTGCGTCCTACAACAACTTATATCCAAAATATGTAAGCGGCATGATCAGAAATATGCTATTTCTCCAAACATAATATTTCATTTTATTTGATCGCAAAGTCTTAGTTTTGTGCAGACGACTCGAGTTGCTAGCTATACTATCTCGACTTTTACAGTCACCCAATCATCTGATGATATATATCAATTTTTGGTTATAGGTTTAAGTATTTTGAGACAATCACTCACACTAATCCACGCCACCACAAAGAAAAAAAAACAATGATGACGAAATCCTCGTTGTCTCTCAGTATGATTGAATCTGGCAAACTCTATACAGAGAGCTCAACATACAGCATGGATGATTATTACCATCTTTAATCAGATAAGCTCGGGTGGTTCAGTAATAGTTTTTTCTCCTTGTTCGTGGCGTGCCTGCTTTTGGGGTGTGTTGGTTCTTTGTATTCGGGTTGGGTCCTTCCTAGACACCTTTTTCTACATTTTGGCGCCGCCCTTGCTAAAGCTGTTTTTCCCTTGTGGTGTACCTTAATGACATGCAGCTCTTATGCGCAGTTCCTTCTCAGTTTTTTTACTATGCTGACTGCTTCGTTGTCTCAAGTCTCAGCATTGTGCCCAACTCCCAGCATGAAGCAAAATATGCTACTCTCCCCAGGGGTGAAGCCAGAAAATATTGTCATCGATGTCAGTGGAGAGTACCAGCTCATACTTGTGATAATACAATAAAAACTAGAAGACGACAAATTTTACAATAGAGATTTTACGATAGGGATTACCCTAGGATCGATTATTTCAATTTCTAAGGCATAAAGGAATCGTGCAAAAATCTGATGTGCAACAACCATTACATTGAAACAATCAATCACACAAAGCAGGCAAGCAGCAAGGCACTTTCGCATTTGACTTGTTTTCTTTTTACTTCACAAAGCTAATACATTGAAACAATAAAATTCCATACTTCAAAAATTAAACCTTCCAGGAATAATAAAACCCTAAGGTCAAATCTTTAATCAATTCCACATATCAAGGGCTTTGGGGCCTTGGGGCAATCTATACCTGCTATACGTTGGTCTTAGGATTGGCACAGGCTTTGCAGCCGGTTGCCACGGTGCCACCGTGCCCGCTGACGCAAGGGGAGAAGATGTCGATGGGATAAGAGCCTTTGTACAGGCCTAGGCGTCTGGGACTCTGGGCTGTACTTTGTGGCATGTATTTGTGAGTGTATGGGATACGTGTACGTACAAGCCTAGGCGTCTAGCTGCTGCCTGCTGGGCTGCCGGCGTCAGCTGATTTTTTACCGGGGTTAAAATGTGCACGTAAACAATACTGGGGGTACGAGAGTTTCTAGACTAAATCGTCGTTGTCAGCTGACAACGTCGATTACACGTAGCTCCGCCACTGACTCTCCCGTTGCTTCTTAAGCCAAACCTTGAGTGGATCGTGTCATGGAATTCCAGCTGTTCACCTGCGTGCTCACATGCTCCTTCTGGCCCCCGACAACACCAGCATCTCACCTTGAGTTGCAACTTGTGCATGCTTCATGCTTGTGGGATCAAAAGCAACAGATTCTTCAATAGACTGAACACCACCAAATCACAGATCCACAGAGTCCCGTTGCCTCCCAAACCTAAATTGATATATATGTATGCACATTAACTAATAAAAACCGAACACATGACAATATACTTTCTTTCTTGATCGAATCCAAGCACCCACTACAACAGGACCTTTCAAAAACAATGCACTACATGATCCTTATGTTAGTTCAGCTCGACATTTTCTTCAAGTTCCAAGTCTTTTATATTTATATGTCACCTCCTTGAAGGCTGGAACCAAACTAGATCAATAACTCGTAAAAGAAGAGTAGGTGAATTGTCTCAAGTTAAAAGCTAATATGGACGTTGAGTTATGGAAGTAGGCTGCAATTTGATGATGTAAGGAACCCAAAATGATTCTATCTTAGACAATAATGTGTGCAAAAGAATCTCTACTTCCAAAAATTAGGCAATTGTTCATTTTGGGTTGTTTACTAAAATCAGCTAAATTTCAGTTCCTTGTAAGTCTTACTATGTTGACTTGATTAGTCGTCGTTTCAACATCGTGACCAACTCCCAGAGTGTAGAGTATGTTAAAATAAACCACATAAATACTTGTACTGGCATTCTATAAAACTTGTAGCTTTTGCCTACCCTACATTAATTTCAAAACCTCAAATCCAAAACAAAATGAAAATCTTAGGTCGGGCCATACCCCTCGTCTAATTTCGGTGTGGTGACTGGACCTCACAAAGACTTATCCTCTTTTTAGTCAAGGGAAGTACTTCTGGTGTCCATTCTTCAGCTAGACCTCTAGTGGATCGTGTCATAGAGCAGGCTGCTCACATGCCCTGCCGCAGCCCCACACCACCGGCATCACCTAGAGACGGTGAATGCTTGTGGGATCAAGAGCAGCTGGTTCTTTAGAAGACTGGGTATAATCAACAAATGGATCAGCAGAGTCCTGTTGCCTCCCAAGCCTAAACCGATACATGTACAATATATATACTTCATTTCAAGATCCAAACATGCACTACAAGAAATACTTCAAACCCAATGCTCTATGTGATTCTTATGTGGTTAATAATTTGTCTGTTTTTTTACGCATTTCAATGTCTTATATTTGTATGTCGATCGTCCACTGGAAATCTAGAACATAAATGGACCAATAACTTAAACAGAAGAGTAGGTGAACTGTGGCTCACATTAATAGCTAATGTGGAAAATGAATTGTAGAAGTATGTTGCATAATTTATTTTAGGGAGTAAAGAACCCAAATAATCCAATCTCTAACAATAATGTGGTAGTGCTAGAAACACTTGTACTTAGATCACGATTACTCTCCAAAGGAACATTTTGATTTATCTTTTCTAGTTGCAAGGATATTACACGGTCTCACACACAATTTTTCTCCAAATGTGTATCAACTATTTTGCTTAGTATGTTTTTCATGCTTCACCCTTTGTCAGGGGGACGGATCCAGGGCCCTCTTGATGATATATTGATATCTCCAATCACTACTAATACACGCCACTTTAGTCATGCATGGCTGATCGATGCCTAATCCAGCAACAGCGTAACGACGACTGAATGTTAGTTGGACACTAAGAAATATTGAATCTGACCAACTCCCAAATAGCTAGCTCAACAGCACTAGCTATCGCACAGATGTACATCATCTAAAAATCTGCTAATATTTCAACTCAATTTCGTCTCTCTTGTTTACTATTATGTTTACTTGATTAGTTGACTTGCTGAGAATGGAGTGTGTAATAAAACCGCATGACTGATTAATCTAGTCGACTAAACCGAACTGGCATTCTGTACAAAAACTCTGAGCTTTTGACTTAGTTTGTTTCATAAGATAAGTGTTGCATTAATGTTCAAAACTATAATAAAAAATTAAGCTAGAAATTCCTAGTATGAGCAGTCAAATAAACCCTCTGTCTAATCTCATGCAAGAGTGGCGGGTGAACCGATAAAAAAGGCTTGTTCTTTTCCCAATCAAAACCTCTAGCTCCTCATGAGTGAAGAGACAGAGGTGCGGCATGTCTTGAACAAAGGCCTCCAGAACATTATCGTGCCATGCAGCCCGGTGCCTATATGCTCCTTCGCCGCCTCACACAACGAGCATTGCCATAAGTTTGTTGCATGCTTGTGATATCAAGAGCGCCAGATTCTTCAAGAGGTTGAGCTTATCCAATGCACGGACCTGACAAAGTCCTGTTACCTCCTAAAGCTAAATTGATACATGCACATTCATTACCTAATAGAGAACAACACATGACTATATTTTTTTCTTTCGAGACCCAAAAACGCACTACAACATGATCTTTCAAAAACCACTGCACACTATACTGAATCTAATGGTTTAATTTGGCTCTTCGCCTTAGCTTTCAAGTCCTTTATTTATATGCCACTGTAAGTATAGAAAGAAAATAGATCATCAATGACTCATATATGAGGGTGGGTGAACTATATATTACTCAGCTTAAAAGCTGATCTGAAAAATGATATATGGAACTAGGTAGTGCAATTTGACGAAGTAAATAACCTATAACGGCTGCAGGCCAGCAGCGCAGCCGGGGCCGGCTGGATGCTGTGTGTGCGCTACCCAGAACCATTACTCTCGAAAAGAATCTCTTAATTTAATGTGTTGGATACGTGTACTGTCCCTATACTTGGATCACCATGCATTTCTCTCCGAAACAATCCTTTAATTTTAGCATCTACTATATATTAACTCTGGAGTAGATTTATTTTTGTGACACATTTTGTCTGTAGTCATAGCTGAGTGTGTGTCTACAAAACCAAACTGAGTTCATGTTTTTCAAAGAAAAACCAAAACAAGTACTACAACGGTGAAAAACCTCGTTTCAATCCAACACCTACATGGACTAAGGGTGAGTTTAGTTTAGAGGAAAAAAAACTGTAGATCTAAGAAAAACACGGTAGGTCGTGCTGGGAAGTGTATTCTGTGAGTGAGAGGAATGGGATAAATATAAAAAAGTTAGATAAATAGTGTTTTTTTAAAAAAAAAGTTAGGTGATCTAAACGTACACTAAAGCGGGAGGTGGACCACCAAGACTTGTCTTCATCGCAGTTACAGCACACCTCCAATTCCCCCGACGGAGACGGTTCCTCTCCATTTCTCTGCAGCGACTCGGTTCGTCATGCAGCCGACCGCCGCCGCCTCCATGGCGCCGCCACCTCCCTCGCCGTTCAGCCGAGCGCCGCCATTCCGGCCGCCGGAGCTTCCGCTTCCGCCGGCTCTGGTTCCCCCGAAGAAGCGCCGGGTCTTGCGGACCCCACCCAAGGCCACCACCCCCATCCCTCCTCCTCCCCCACCCGTCCCCGCCGCCGCCGGCGACTTGGTGGTCCCAGCCCCCACCCTTCCGCCGGTGGCCATGGGCTCAGCCTTGCTCGCGGGCAAGAAAACCACTTTGCCTCCGTCCCGAGCCGCCGAAAAACCCTCTTTTCCGCCGCCCGAGCCGCCGAAAAACCCTCCTCGTCGCGGCCGCCACCGCCCGCCGATGAGGAGAATCCCTCCTCGCCGCCTCCCTCAGCCAGCAAAATACCCTCATCACCACCGCCGCCGCGGCCTCCGACCGACGCCGCCGCGGGGAATCGTGCTCCTACACGCAAGGTGCGGAAGGTTATCACAAAGGGGACGATCGCTACTCGGAAGGCTGCTGCTGCAGTGGGGGCGGCTTCGGCCGCTGCCGGAGTGCTGCAGCCTGGGGAGGTACACGGGATGGACGAGCCCCCAACTGATCGAAATGCTGCGGGGGATGAAATGGTGGTGAAGGAGCAGAATTTGGGAGGAACTGCAATTAAGGAGCCGGCCGCTGGCTGCAATGCCGTTCCTGTGTGTGAATCATTTCTGGGTAAGGAGGTTGTGATGGAAGGAACAGTTGCCGATGATCTCGTGATGGATTGTGGCGATGCACCTGAGGTGGAGAAATTGGCGAGCAGGGGTGAGGTCGGAATGTCTGATGGACAGAGGAGGAGGATTACAGAGGCGTTTGTTGGTGGGCTTAACAGGGACACGATGGAGAAGGATATGGTATCAGCGTATTCAGAGGCAGGGGAGATCACTAAGGTGCGGATGTCGGAGGGGCAGAGGAGGAGGATGACAGAGGTGTTTGTTGGTGGGCTCAACAGGGACGCGACGGAGGAGGATGTGAGGGCGGTGCTTGCAGAAGCAGGGGAGATCACTGAGGTGCGGATGGTAATGGATGCGGGGACGAAGAACAGAGGCTACTGCTTTGTGCGCTACCGTGAGGCTGCACAGGCGAGGAAGGCCATTGCAGAGTTTGGTAATGTTAAGGTTGTGCTTTACCCACTTGGATTAATTCATTGTGTTATGTTCTTCCCACCTGAACATTTCATTTGAAATACAGACAATGAAACAATGACGAGTTTTTTTAGCAAGCATGGCGCTAGTTACATAAGAGCATAACAGTAATTAATTTACTACTGCACTTGCCACACATCAACTCACGTTCCTTGTGTCTTGTGCATTTGTGGAATAAAAGAATCATGAATAGACATGATATATAAAATCTATCCGGTGTATGTAAACCAGACATCATAATAAATCACAACGTCATGTTTTGCAACCATTTGGATTGGATCATTAGAAAGAATAGGCAAGTACTTCATGATTTACTCCACTGAATTATTATTGCACTTTGCTTTTCTCCTCTGTTTTTTCCATATTCATTGTTACTTTGTTGTCTGAAAACCCCATTAGCAGATTCGTGGGAAGCTGTGTGGAGTTGAAGCTGTTTGCAGGAATAATAAAATTTTTCTTGGAAATATCAACAAGAAATGACAGAGAGAGGATGTGAGTATAACTGCTCTTGTACCTGCTGTTTTCTTTTTTTGCAAACTTTTTGATCAGATATTATTTACTAAATTGTTGGCTGTTTGCTAAGCTACGTATTTCTCTTCCAAGCAGATCATGAAGCTACTGCAGAAAATTAGAGTTCAGAACATTGATGTTGTGACGCTTATGGCTGATTTTAATAACCCAGGCTGTAATCGTGGTTTTGCATTTCTTGAACTTGAGACTTTTAGAGATGCACAGATAGCATACAAAAAGCTTTCAAGGAAAGATGTTTTTGGGAAGGGTATAAATATAAGAGTTGCATGGGCTGAAGTGCTGAACCATTGGATGATCTAGATGAAAAACAGATGCAGAAGGTCTCTCTCTCACATACTTTGTTTGATTCCCCTTTTCCTGAAGATATTTGCACATTTGTGGTGTATCGACTCAAACGAGACTGGAACCTGCTTGCATATAGAATCTATTATTCAGATAGTATGGTATTATATGTTCTTGTTGTAGATCACCTTTCGTTTCTTTATAATTCATATATGTTCATCCTCGCCATTTCCCTATTGTGTTAAAAAATGTTACAAATGGAATTTTGTTGTTTAAACATTTAGCACTCTATATCAATAATTCAGTCTTCATTTATACGGCCTTGCCATATTTGAAAATCATAGATGATTGTGCTTTCAGTGGCTAATCACAAATTCCCCAAGAGGTATCCAGTAAACTGATATAAACTTACCATTTAGGTGAAGACAATTTTTGTAGAAGGTGTACCAAATTCTTGGGATCAAGCCAAGATGAAAGAAATATTCAAGAAATATGGAAAGATTGAACTTGTTGTTCTGTCACGTGATTTGCGAATGACTAAAAGGAATGGCGTTGCATTCATTACTTACGCTACTCGTGAGGCTGCCATCTTGTGTCTTGAATCATTTGATGGGGAACAATTGACTGAGAATGGCTCAAAGGTCTCTTGTCTCATATTTAGTGTAAGTTCGATTTTTTTTAACATTGATTCTAACATTTTTAGTGTTTTGTGCCAGGTTAATATTAAAGTAGCTCTTGCAAAATCTGCCACAAAGGGAAAGAAGAATATGGATAAAAAATGTTGTATTATTGAGAAAGAAACAACAAAGATTCCTAAAAGTGAGTTGATTCCCTTTCCATCCACCTTCTGATTCATTTGCATTTTCTGATGATATGCTTAATTTATGGTTATTGATCTCAGCACTCTGATACTTTTTCTATGTGTTCAAAATATTCTAACTAGAGTACCATATAAGTATAGAAACAACGTCTTCTTGATGTTTGTGGCACAATATGTCTAGTATCTGTCAGTTTGTTTATGTAGTAGTCCAATGTTCTGCATTTTCAGGCCCAATGCTGATTTATATCTCCTGTGATCCCCTTTTTCATTTTAAATTGATTGTGATGAGCTGATGGAACACACCTTAATAATGGTGATAGCTCGTATTTAATTTATTTTTAAAAGTGTTTTTTTCTGAATAAGAAATTGATGTGCACTTTCTTAATTTATCTGAACCATGCCATCTAGGTGAAAGAAAACTTGAGCTGTCTTCACCACATATATTGCCTTCCAGTTCCAGAGTGGTTCAAATCACAGGGAATAAGAAGTCTTCTACAACTAATGGTTTGCTTCATGTTCTGAAAGAGCTGGCTCCCTGGAGACATGGACTTGATTCAGGTTAGTTTCCTTGGACCAGTTGAACATTATAAAAGTTTGCATTCTGAAATTGTAATGAGAACAGTGATCTATTTCATTTCTTAGATGAAAATACCACTTTGGATACCTTTAATCAAGGGATAAACAATGTTGAGCTTGGGAGTGCAGGATTCATCATTTAAGTGATAAGCAACATTGTACTCAGTAACAATCATTTTAGGTTTACAATTAGAAAAAGTACAAGGTGGTACTACCAAATGACTTTCATACTCATTATTTAATACTGTTATGCAATAAACTAGTTGGTTTTGTGATATGATAATTTTCTTCAAACCTAGTTGTTAATGATCTTGAATTAGTTTTGAAGCCCTAAGAGCTGTTCGCTAATTTGCAAATGATTGGAGCTGGTAACATTGGATGGTTTCTTATTTTAGCTACAAACCAATCTTTTACCCCTTGTTTTGGCAATTGGTACTGGCTACTACTTCTGTTAGATGCCATCCTTATGTACACCTATGCGTTGCATGCTACATTAAAACATAAAGAAGCTTTCTGGCATTGAGTTTACTTTTGAGGCTTTGTCACCACTGTTTTAAATATAAGTTCATCAGCCTTAAAATCCCATTTGTTGATGTTTTCGTCCTTATAATTAACAGGAAGTTCTAGTCAAGATTATCCCACATATATTCTGGAGAGAAGCGGCCCTTTTCAGCAATGGTGAGTTATACCAGACAGGCATGAAACAGTTGCACATTGATTCTATCATATTTTGGTTTTGATTGTGCTTTTACTCTAGGGCAATGATACTTCTTGTTATGTGAGCCGCAACACTCGTGCTCGACATGCAAGTAGCACCACCTATGCTACGTCAACATCAAGGTTCTCTCAAATTTTAAGCTGTCACAGTTCATTGTTGCATATATCAGCATAGAGTAACAGGTTCTTCTCAATTTGTATCATTTCTCAGCTATGGTGGGTTGCCCCATGTCATGACTGGGTATCCTCCTCCATATCATCATGGCACCAGGAGATGTCTGCCAGGTACGTCTCGTGGCCTGTCTTGTTCTAATCTATCTCTGTCAGCAGTGTTCTAATATGTACGGTGTGCTATTTTTACTATCAGATTCTGATTATTGGACTAACAGAATCATGGAGTGGAATGCAGGTATCTTTTATACCTTCTCTAAACAAATGCACAGGGAATCCCATTTATACCATTTTTCTCTTTGACCAGAATCGGAACATCCAACTTGTTAAGCATTCCCTGTTTTTGTTTCTTTTTATTCGGATAACTTGCCATCAAACTTGATCATTGGTCTCCATGATTCAGATGAGACAAGACGGTTTTTGTAAACCAGGGCAGCCACATGGAAGCAGACATTAACATAGATGTATGTGTGACTTACACTTTTGCACCTCATTATGGGTTTCAGTTTCACACATTTAAGACTTGATATCTGATATTAGGCATGTTGTTCCATGTTCATCCTCAGATTGAACGCAGCTGAAGATGATTGTTTTGCGACTCTGGGCAATCATAGAGTCTGAGAGGACTCCTTGTAAATCCAACAAGGATGCTTGTCCCAGAAACCCCATAGCTGACCTGGAAAGAGTTGGGGTTTATATAGGATCATTATATGTGTATGAAAGATTTCTGTACAGCCTACTTTTAGTGACTCAACATAGCAAACAAGTGCTGTGGCATATTTTGCGCTAACTATCATGTGCGATTAAGGTCGAAAATACATTTAGTACTCCATCTGACATCCAAAAGAGATGCAAGTATGTAACTGTGTGATGAACCAGTGACCATTGATAATACTGAGAGTTTTCTCAGATTTCTATAAAGCACACAGCGTCAGACTAGGTAACTATCAACAAGCTGACATGGGATGGAAGCTGGAACCTGAAATGTAGCAGGCTCTAGTTTTTCGAGTTTCCCTCTTTCTCGTTCCTACATGCTTTACGCGTTCCTCTGTTTTCAAATCCTTTGTTCGAAATAAGCCCTAACAATTTTGCCTGACGTGCTCTTAAGATGGACATCAAGTTCCGTGGTAGAAGAGCAAGTAATTAGCCTTTGGAGTATGACCATAGTCTCGCAAAAAGGAGAATAAAAATAACATTGATCACTGATATGACCAAAATCAGTGGTTGACTTGAGCTGTTGACCATAGCCTTTGGAGTATGACCAATCGCTACCGTTCTCTCCGCTGCTGCGCCACCGTGCACTCCGGCGCGGCCTCTCCACGTACTTCCTCCGGAGCTGGTGGCCCCAGAGAATTGCCCTGTCTTGTGGACACTGCCGGCTTCCAGGGCGAAGGATGATGAAGACGGGAAGAACAGAGGATACTGCTTTTGTGCTGTACAGTGAGTCCACGCAGGTGAAGAAGGCCATTTCAGAGTTCTAAACAGAGAAGGTTGTTTCGACTCACCTGAATTTTTAACACCTGGTCCCATGAATGAACCTGGATTTCCTGATAGCTGCACATTAGTATAATCATGGATGATGACGGATGTTTCTGTCGTTGAAGACTAAAACAGAGCACAGGATCAAGTTTTTCTACCTTTTGCATTCAGTCATCTGGTGGAATAGCCAAGTAAGTTCACTAGCTGCATACAAGCGCAAGGTAGTATCTTGTACTTGTTCTCGAATCTCAACCGTGTAACCTTTCATTTTTTTTTCTATAATACAATAAATATATATTTTATTTCCCAAAGGAACCTTCAGCCAACATGGGTTATCTTTTTTTTTTTTGAGAAAACAACATGGGTTATCTGGTACAAGTACTTGGCAGTTGGCACAGCCTTTATGCAGGAGGAAAATAGTAGTTTTTGTGTGTGTATTTTTTAGCTTCTATATATAAATACCACCGAACAACCACAAGTCACATTTCATCTACACTTCTTCAGAAGATATTTTACTCAATTTATTTTGTTTCCAACTTCCTCTACACAGCTTATATATAGATGCTTCAAATGCACAAAAAATTAGACGTGTTCATGCATAGGTTTGGGAAGCATTGGGATAGGTGCATGTATAGATGATTTGGACAATGTTTGATTCACTGTTGTGACTGGCCACACCTTTGAGTTTGGCGCCGCTTGGGCGTGGCATGGCTATCTACGGCGAAGAACCAAACATGCTCTTATCCGTGCCCAGGAACCCTCTCTTCACCGGTACCTGGCGGCTCGCCAGCGTTCGACTTGACTAGTGAGATGGCACAGCTGCTGCTCCGAGATGATGTGTCCAACCAGGTTAAGCAAAGTAAGTTCACTTGCAGCAACAAATAGACCACCAATGATGTATCCCTACCATGCAAAGATTTGTTTTATTGAGTCATGGTGCATTGATGTGCCAACTTGACTAATATAATGAACTATCTGAAATTGACCTTAATCTGGTTGATGCTCCTTATAAAGAAAAAAGATTGATTGACGCGCTGCCATAGCAGAAATTCCTTTATTTGTTTCGCTTTATTTAGTTACAGCAAATGTAATGCAGTGTATATCCATGATTGTGCTTTGGTTTCTCTAGTTACACCATCTTCTATTATTGTGCTGTACAATGATCTAAAAAAATTATTGTCCTTAGATTCAGATGGTCATACACTACTACATATTCTCATCATAGTCGGTTTTGGGAAGCGTTTTATTTATAGCGGCTGTTTTTCTATGGGGACACAGTCGGTTGGGAACCGGCTGTGATACACACTCATCACATCTAGTTCGTGCCTGGAACCGGCTGAGATGAGGGTGTCCAGGCCAGCGACACCGTGGGCTAACAAAATAGCAAAAACTTTTTTAACATGGGGAGGGACCCCACCGGACAGCCACTCAAGCATTGCCCAGTCCCAAGTCATCAAGTCGCAAGTCGCGTCATTTTTCGGGCGCTACACGGTAGCTGGGACTCGAAGCGGCGACCTCCCCTGCTATGTTGATGAGCCACTCATCACAAACGGTTAGAGGCTCCAACCGGCTGCGATGAGCCGATGACGACCAACACAAACGGTTTGTGGCTACAACCGGCTGTGTTGCTCTCTTTTACCATTTTGTGGCCATGACAAGCTCATCACAGCCGGTTGCATCCACCAACCGGCTGTGATAGTTGCATCACTGCGGGTTCCATTTAGAACCGGCTGTGATGCCCCAGCTGGTTGACTTTTAGTTTGATATAACCGAGTGTATAGTAGTGATAAATCTGCAGAACCGTTGCTAGTTTTTCCCCTATTTAGTAACCCTAACATTGTTAGCATCATGTGCAGCCGTGCATGTGCAGCCGTGCCGTCATGTGTCGGATGAAGGAGATACAAATGTGGCTATCACTCACCAGGAAAAGTCAGGATCAATTTTTAGTAATAATAAAAGGAGATGCTTGAAATTAGTGTACTTCCTTATTGGAGGTTATTTTTAACAACTTTGTTATATGAAAATGGGGTACTCGAATTTTCTTTACTATCCGGAGTGCTGTGGACTGTGGAGGATCGTGCTGGCTCAATTGCCGGCTTGTGGCAGAGGAATAGAGGAGAGCCACCCTGGAACCAGTCCGGCCCACATTGGCGTGATGGAAAGAGATGCTGGTGGTCGCTTTCTGGCAGTGGCAGGCGGAATGTGAAATTGAAAAGTTGCAAAATTTTGGTAGTCAAAAGCAGTCAAGCTTCCAGATAAAAGAGCAAGTAGCACTCAGAGAGCATTGCATATCATAGACTATATAGGCGATTTCACTGCGCTGAATGATCTCATCCATTGCGTAAAAATATGTTTAGACTACTTATTGCTATCTTAATGTCTCACAATGTGGTCTCGGCTAGCTGCAGGAGGTGCCATGGCTGGGAACAGCTGTCCCAATGGCTCGCACTTTGATGCCCAGAGCAGCCGCTCAAAGCAATTCGGTAGGTGCCATTGGACTAGCCAGAACAGTACTGAAGATGATAGACACCTTGCGATCATCTTGCGCTCACAGTGGTTCTACTCGCTAGCTCCATTGTCGTACGAGATACTTTCCTAATTCCTCCCAATCCTACGTATTGCTACAATGCAACACAACACATCATGAAACAATTTTGTAGCCTCGTAAGCTACAAAAGAAGCATAAGGAAACTGACTTGAACACCAATTAATATGCCTAGACCCAGCCCTGAAGATAATTTACTGCATCACAAATTTTCTAGTATTATGTATTTATCCTTTACTTCCGAGTCACTTATATACTACTCATGCCATCATGTGGTGGATGGAGGAGATCGCAGAAACAAAAAAGTGACCAATTATGTTATTCATGATGAAAGATGGTACAACGCAATATTGAGTACTTTAAGATGAGTATTTACCAATAATGAAAAAAGATGCACTTGACTTTATTGTAGTACCTGGGAGGTTACTGTTAACTATTTAACCTGCGGAGAGATTTAGCGATGAGGACATGTAATATGATGCAAACCTGTACACAGCGAGATGAAAGGAGAAACAAAAAGTTTCTTCTTATTAGCGGTTAGCGCACATACAAAGATGTATCTTGTTGCCTATCTAGATTACAATCACGTTAACTGACCAATTGCTCAAGGTCTAGATAGGCCTGGAAACATATTTTTGCCTATTGTAGATTACAATCACAACTGTGGTTAAGGAACTTGACTACACTTTAATTTTAAGCAACTCTGTAGTTCCCGAAGGTTTTGTTGCATGGAAGAAATGCCCAAGCGAGGCCAAATAGGAAATGGGTTCGTGTCACTCCAACTCCAGTAATAAAACAACTCTAGGATCAGTAAATTCAGGATGATCTGCAGCTCCAAGATCACCAAACTCGAGGATCCTTTGTACATGTTTGGCTAATTGTAAGGCTCCAGCTCCATAAACAAGATGTTTTGGTGAAAATAGTCTGTTTTGCCCATGGTGGATGTATGGTTGTTATTTTTTAATCAAATTTGGTTGTTTCATTTTTTTATGTGCTGCTATAGTAACATGTAGATGAAACTGAAGAACAAAAAACAGAAACTGTAATATATAGCTTCTGAAGAAGGATAGTTGAAATGCGACCAGTGGATTCCTGGGTGCTATTTACAGAAGCTAAAAAAATACAGAAAAAGTGTACTGTGACATATAGTACTTCGACAAGTTTTTAATTAGCTGGAAGTTTCTTGGACACATACATTTACTTTTTGTAGAAAAAACCTGTGCAATGATTATACAAATTCAGATTTAATTTTATATATGTCAACAACAAGTATACAAGACAAGATCACATTCAATAACCTCACATGTATTGATGCTTAATATAAGTATACGCCACAGTATTCTTTTAATAAGGGAAGTACATGCCATGAATTGTGTCGGGGCGTCATACAAATTTCGGAGTACCGTAGCAAAACCCAACAAATTAAGTAATTGTTTCTCTAGAAGCCAAACGAGGACTGTGGTGTTTAGAGCATCTCCAGGAGTGTCAAAAAATACTCCCAATAACAGATTTGGGATACAAAACTAAAAAAATAGCTCTTCGACAGCTGTCTAGAATTGTTGCACTCACCCAAAACCATCCCTCTCCTGAGCTAAGACTGTTTGCAGCGGTAGCCTGTAAAGGCTCCTGGGCCGCTACTTTAGAGGTTTTTGGGCCCAAATTCGAGTGCAGCGGTAGCCTGTAAAGGCTCCTCTACTCTACCGGCGGCCCAACTCGTCCCCCAAATACACCGGCTCGTCCATCTCCCCCAAAGGCGTCGTGCCCTTCCTCTCGCCCCCGTCGCCGTCTCCCTCTCGCCCCCGCCGCCGTCTCCCTGTCTCCCCCACTGCCGGCTTCGTCGTGCGCCACCACCACGGGGAGCCGCTCCCACTCGCCCTGCTGCCATCTCCCTTTCTCCCCCGCTGCCGTCTTCGTCGCACGCGCTGCATCACCACGGGGTGCCGCTCCCTCTCGCCCCCACAGATCTTCGCCGAGGATTCCGCCTGTTCCCGGGAAGCACCCACCACGGCGGCGTCCCTGGAGAGCACTACATCGAGCCAATCGCCTCCAAAGTGAGTAATTTGCGCATCGATCTAGATTCACTTCAAATAATCGATCTAGTAGAGTTGTTTCTGTTGATTGGAGTTGTCCTGGTGATAAATTTTGCTGTGGATGCCAGCCAGTGTTCATGTTCAGTAATACATCTTCAATCTGCAATTCAATTTTCTCCTCCGAAAAGCAGTCCATCACAGATTAGGATTCTTAATGCTGCATCATTGCTTCTGTTCTTGCTATTTGTTTTGAGAACAAATTCAGTACACTTCATGCCATTGATTGACGCATGCCAATGGAAAGGCTGAATAACATCATATGTTAAGTGAACTTTAGTAATGGTTGGCTGGTTTGACCATAGACAAGTATGAGTTCTTCACAAGGTTGTTTACTAGTAAGCTGAACATTCTCAGTTAACTGCATATTCAATCATACTGGAGTATCTTGGTGCAGCATGTGGTCTTACTGAAACTCTTAATATTATTCCTTATCTGTATTTAGTATTATATTGGTGAACTGAATAATATGCTTATGTGTCAAAGCTGAATTATGTCAGCCTCAATGGTGTCTTGTGTGAAACCTGTCATTTTGAAATGTGGAGAACTGAATAATATGCTTATGTGTCAAACTTGAAGTTCTGAAAAAACTGCATCAACATTGGCAATCTCTTTTATGTAGACAGCCAGACATGCTGCTTCATTCTTCTCCATGTTACTCTCTATTTGTTCAGAGTTTAGTCATGAGCACTTTGGTTGATGTACAGAAATGATTTCAGTGCTTGACAGTTTGCTCAGTTATCTGTACAAATTTAATGGTTGCTCACATGTTGATGCATAACTGCATACACAATCTTAATAAAGTAAGAAAATGATCTTTTTCATCAAACTGATTTCCTGTTTAAAGAAAAAAAAACAGAGAAAAAAAGGAGTAGTATCTCACATCAGCTAATCAGATTTGTTTTTCTGATTTGATACCCTGTACTGCCTTCTATCTGTCTTTTTCACATTCAGTCACTTACAGTACATTTGTTTTTTTCACATTCAGTCACTTACAGTACATTTGTTTTTTTCACATTCAGTCACTGTTTTTTCACTTTTGTTTTTTTACATTAAGTCCTATAGCCAAGATGATTGTTCTGTCTACACAGAAGAGTCTTGCCACAGAACTTCAGCTTCTTTAACTTTGCCATGTGTCTTGCCATTTCCTTTTAAATATATTGACTGAATTTTTCTTTGGAACAATATAGGATGGACGATTTCTTTCTCGATCTCAACGATGAAGCACCACGCCTAGCAGCACAGGGTGTTGATGCAGCACAACTCGAACCACCACACCCATCAACATAGGGTGTTGCTTCTGGAGGAGTCTCTGAATCTTCAATGAGGGGTTCTAGTTCCAAGGTGGGGGCAACAAGGAACAAGCTGACCAACTTCTCAGCTTATGAAGACAATGTGCTCTGCAAAGTATGGGTGGAAATTACCACTGATGCTGTCACCAACACAGGCCAGAGGAAGGAAGCCTTTTGGCTTCGTGTGCGTGACAGATACAACGCCAAATGCGGCAGCTATCCACAGAGGACCCAGAAATCCGTGATGAATCGTTGGGATCACATCAAGGCCGAAGTCAGCAAGTTCTCGGGATACATGGCTGATATGATCCCAATCCAATCCTAGTGGCATGTCCGATGCAGATAAGTCAGTGGCCGCAACTGCTAATTTTGCTGGTGTGGAGAAGCACAACTTCACCCTTATGCAGTGCTGGCAGGTTTTGAAAGATGAGCCGAAATGGTGGGAGCTTAAGACGAAAATAGATGCCACTCCAAATAGTGCTTCTAGGAAAAGTGTCCCCTCCAGTCTGTCGCGAGACATTTCGGATCTTGATCCCAACAAGTCGTCATCCACTAGTCCATCAAAAAAACGTCCCATGGGGAGAGATGCAGCAAAAGAAGCAAAGAAAAAAGCTGCTTTGGTGTCATCTGAATGCATGTCCAAGATGCATGAATTATCTGTTCAGAGGATTGAGTTGTTTAAGGAGACGGAGGGTGAGCGCAAGGCTCGCCTCGATGAAATGGTTGCTCTGGAGAAAGCGAAGGCAGAGGAAGCTCGTGAGCACCGCAAGATGATGTTGGAGATCGAGAGGGAAAGATTGGCTTTGGATAAGCAAAGACTTCGCATGGACGATGAAAAGAAGGAGAAGGAAGAGGACGAGCGTATTTTAGCCATTAACCTTGATCAGTGCCAACCAATGCAACGCATGTACTATCAAGCGCTACAAGAAGATATTATTCAGAGGATGATGTCTCGACGCCATGGACCAAATCAGTGAGGAAGTCTGAAGGAGAAGGTCAGCTAGGAGGCTGCTAAGGTCAAGGCTGCTGCAAGTAGTTTATGATAATTAGATGTTGAATCTAGAATTTCAGTGGGAGTTTGAGTTGCAATAATTATAATCTAGAATTTCAGTAATCATTATGACATATTTCTGGTGTTTGCAAGGACATGTAATAATCTGAACCAAGTGCTTATGTGTGAAATCTGAATTATGTTATTTGGTTGGTTGCCTGTGGCATACTTTTTTTTCGTTGAAGCAGTTAACATCTTCATACTTTTTTTCGTTGAAGCAGTTAACATCTTCATGTAATAATCTGAACCAAGTGCTTATGTGTGAAATCATTATAACAGAAGTATAAAACTGATGTCTTACTAGAGACAGGTTCAGTAACATGTTTCAGTGATTCAAAAAATGAGACAGAAACTGAGATAAAAGATGTTTATTCAAAAAACTGAGATACACACTTAGACAGAATAGACTGAGAAAATGGAGCACTGAATCTGCATATTTACAACATCTGCACTGTTAGCATTGTTACATACACTGATGCATTCTAACATTAGTCTTCAGAGATACGGCCATCACTCCAAATCATTGTCCAAAAGAGAAAAAAGGAAGTACAAATCCAATGACCATATTTTTGAAGATGATCTGCAGGTTGTAGTCTGTACTTGCAAATATGAATTATGTTATCTGTAGCAACTTGACAGAGATGGCGTCGGCATCCAGATAACTCTACTGTAAATTGACAGGGATGATGTCCTTCCATCCACCCCAGCTACATCTATACAGAAACATTCCAAAAAATAATAAATAGGACACAATTGATGCTATTTAGATAAACTGCATCTTCGTTGATCACTCTGAAACTGCAGATTCTGGATAATCAAAAGGTTCATTGTAGTAGCATAAAAAAAATCAGCTAACTTAATTTTGAATTCAGTTTTCATTGACTGAAATGTACCATATTCAGTTAACACAAATTGAACAAGCTTTACAGAAATTGAAATTCCAGGATTTGCTTGACCATGCATAGTTCAAGCTTCCAGCCAGGTGCAAAAATGTTCACTACTTTTATTCTGAACATCAGTTTCAGAACACAGCATATACTCAATGATTATAGAATACCAAAGTCCACCCTGCAGTGAATATTGTAAAGAGGTGTTTGATTCTAAGACAATGTTGAAGTTGAAGAACAGATGGCATATATTCATCGAACAAGTGTTCCCAAAAACACATCTACTCTGTACTACCATACAAGTGCCAGGCAACAGGCATTGGCAATTCATCGAACACCTACTGTTCTTGTTCCATAGAGAAGCATTCAGGAACAAAGAGAGCAACACCATAGAGAGAGACGAAGGGAATACGAGCAGCATTCGCCAAGACGTTCCAGTGGAGGAAGACGGAGCGCGGCGTACCTCGGCGGCGATGCGTGTCTGCTCCGGTCACAGCAAATCGGCGAGGCAGCGACGCGTGTCTGCTCCGGTCACATCAGATCGGCGAGGCACGTGTCGATGGCGGAGGCGAGGGCACGGGCGGCGGCGGCGGCAGCGGCGGCAAGCACGGGACGGTGGCGGCAGTGGTGCGTGGTGGCCGTGGGCGAATAGATACGGATGGATGGGTAGATAGAGGAGGAGAATAGAGGTCACTGTTGCAGCAACAACCAATTTAGGGGGTAAAATTTTTTAGAGGAACCCCCAAATATTCATTTAGGGGATAGAAAATAGAGGACACTGCTGCAAATAGTCGAAATATACCCCCACGCTGCCTATTCCCAATCCTGAATTTGTCGTCGATGCCTAGCCGTTTGTTGAACGGTGCACGGCATCCTGCGCGGTTTTCCTGCCTGCTTGCTATATTTTGTCATTTTTGTACTTGAGTGCATCACTCTCCTGCCAATTGAGATGCATGTGCGCTTCATCCCTCCTTGCAGGGAGCGTTGGCCTACCAGCACGCGCTTCCCCTTATTGCAGATCGCGCCATCGTGGGTTCATCGCCGAACATCGATGGCGTATGTTTCCGTCATCCTACAAGTCCACCGGCAATCGGCATCGGATCACCTTCATCCACAACGAAAGGTGACAGCTAGTGAGACAAAAATAGAGAAAAAGAACGCATCCGGTAGTTTTGGCGTGAAACTGTTGGAGTAAAGGATATTTTTTTTGTCCCAATAGTTTTTAGTAAGTTCCTAAAACCAGTTTTAGTCTATATTTATTGGACACTCTTGAAGATACTCTTAGCAAGCCCTATGTGGAAGTAGCCGCCCAAGGGGGGGGGGTGTGCTACATGTAGCTCCAATACTCCAATTGGGTCGCCGGAACGAGAAAACGCAGAGTCCAGACACAGAGAGTCAGAGACACAATTACATGTCACGACAACTTTCACCTCGGACGTTTGGAGGCAGAAATTTGGCTTCGGCTAACAATTAACGGTGTGTTTGGTTACGTAGGAACCAGATGATAGATGCATGCATGTTCCTAGATGGGGTGGTTCAACCAATTTACTTGTACCATATGATTTTTTACTATAATGAGTAAATAATATAATAAGTGGGATCACCTCATCCTATATGACTTAGTACAGTTGTCCAACCAAACAAAAGAATCATTATTATTTTAAATAATTTCATACATGAATCAAATGGTACAACCAACCAAACATACCCTAAAGACACCTCCAATTTGTGCATAGATTAATGGGGAGAGATAAAATGGGTTTCATCTAGATGAAACTATGTGTGCATGATTACCACATCGTGATGAGTCTTAGAATTAAATTGTGATGAGAGCCTATAAAATCATGGAAGTGAGACAATGCATTGTGGATTGAGTTTCATTCAAAGTTTTATTTGTGTCTTATTGGTGTGGCACTCTTGGAAACAAAAAAATAAAACCACCCACTCGGATTAGCCTTATAATCTTTACCAATAAAGAAACGATGGTATTTGAATCCTTAAAGGTTTGTTTTGTGGGTAGTTCATTGGAGGTTAATATTGTTAATAATTTATAGTGCACGGAGATTTAGTGACCAAGGACTCATAACGTGTTTCGAACCAATAGATGTCACTATCACCGGTTTTTTGGAGATTAACACACTCCTACAAAAAACATTTTAGAGTATACTAAAAATGGACCTCAGAGGTAGGCACAAAATCTGTCTGCCTTCGTTAATCCCCAGCAGTAACGGAGACAAACATTTTTATTTAAGGAGGCATTTGCATATGACTGCCTCCAAAAATTGATTCACGAAAGTGGACATTTTAAAACATCCGCCTCCGAAAATAAACGATTTTTGGAGGCGATCGTCTTAAGTTGTCCGCCTCCATAAATCGATTTTTGGAGGCGGACAACTTATAAGGTCCACCTTTAAAAAACGCCAAGGCCCAATAAGCCCAGCTCAGCGCAATAACCATATATACTATATATATACAAATCAACAACCCTAACCCTAAAACTATTATCGTCTCTCTCTCCCTCTCTCTCTCATTTCTCTCCCGGCGCCCTCCCACGGTTTCCTGCAACCGTGCGGCAGCGGCAGGCGAGAGGAAAGGTGGTGCTGCGGCGAGTCGGCTTCGCGGCTGCTCGGCGGCAAGGTGGTGACTCGGCTGCATGGCGAGGCAGCGATGCATCTGCACGACACGGCTGCTCGGCGGCAAGGCGGTGGCGCGGCTGCTCCCTCATCCTCCTCAAGGAAAACGGGTCCGGTGGCGGCATCCTGATGAGCTCGGCGGGCCAATCCTATGGTTTTTTTTTCCGATCAACGGAGGCAGATGCAATACCACCTTCAAAACTCCCCCATTAATAGAAGCCTTGCCCCGGAGATGGACACGAAAACCGCCTCCGCAAATTGATTTTGACTGCCTCCATAAATATTTTTTTTAATAAAAGTGACATCGGTTCTATATGATTAAATGGTTTTTACATTTCCAGTTGAGAATAGATACTGTTACATTCACTACGGGAAACCCCCGAGTTGCCGAGTGTATAAGCCTTTGCCGAGTGTTAAATTTCGGGCACTCGGCAAACTTACTCATTGCCGAGTGTCGCCTCCCTAACGCTCGGCAAACGCCCCACACACGGCAACAGCCCTCTTCGCCGAGTGTCGGCGCTCGGCAAACATAGGACACTCGGCAAAGGGGCTCACGTGCCCGCCACGTGCACACCCGCGTGACGGACGCTGGCGGCACAGCGGCGGCCGTTAGCCTTTGCCGAGTGTCCTTAACGGGGCACTCGGCAAAGCTGGTCACGTGGCCGTCACGTGGGCGCCCGCGTGACGGCGCTGACGGCACAGCGGCGGCCGTTAGCCCTTTGCCGAGTGTCACTAGTGGACACTCGGCGAAGGTGCTCACATGCGAGCCACGTGCCACTCATCGTGACGGCCGCGGACGGCAGAGCGGCCACCGTGGTCCTTTGCCGAGTGTTGCTAACGGCACACTCGGCAAATGCTGGCGAGCTGACGCTGGGGCCCGCCTCGTGTGGACTTGGCAGGCCACGTGGCACAGCGGTGGCCACGTGACGTGGCAGGGTCCTCCTCTTTGCCGTGTGCCTGGGCCCAAACACTCGGTAAAGGTTATTCTTTGCCGAGTGGTTTCTGCGGCACACGGCAAACTTAGGAAAAAAAAGTTGTCCAATGCTTCCCAAACTTTTTCTACAGTCCTTACACACTTCTTACAACTCCACATTCGAACATGGGGTCATTTTCGATTTGTTAGCTATTTTTAATTAGTTTATTTCATTTCTAGGTATTATCTCGAATAATTCAATTTTGAACTGGAAGTTAGTCAAATAATGACAAAAAGCGAGTCAAAAAATGATATTCATGGTATTGAGTCCATTTTGAGAGAGTAGCCATGACATGGATGTAAAATTGAAATATTTGTTTGTAGATACATGACCATGAACGTGTGACAAAATAGTTTTAAAATTATATAAAATGGAAAAAATGTCTGATCAACATAAGATTTGGCTAGACGCCATCTTATGATGAAAGAATCATGTGGAAAATTGTAGAGAACGTTTTGAACAATATTTCACGTACGTCCCTTTCAAACCGGAGAATGTCCGGAGAAGATTCGTAGAGTTGGTAGGGTTCCGGCTACATTTGGACTAAATCTAAAATTTGAAATTATGTTTGCTTTGAAAACATTTTCTATTATCAGTAGTCAACATGGATTGGTTCATATGAAATTTTGGTATTTTTTTTAGCATTATTTGATATTTTTAAGCTATTAATGTAATTTCAATAAATTAATTGGTATAAATTGAATTAAATTGAATTAGAGTTATAATTGCATCAAATAATGAAATAACACTTGTAGAAGCATCAAATATATATTTTTGAGTGAGAATGATAAGTTGTTTTAAAAATTTTGTACTGGGAAAAGTTTGAATCCTGTTTGAAACTACATGAAATAATAAAAAGAGGTTTGCCGAGTGTCGGATCAAGGACACTCGGCAAACGTTTTGAATATAAGGTTTGCCGAGTGTCGGATCAAGGACACTCGGCAAAGCTTATGTGTTTGCCGAGTGTCAGATCACGGACACTCGGCAAACGTTTTGAATATAAGGCCCGTGGCGGCCTCCACACTTAGCCACACACACGCACGCGCCCAACCGCCGCCGCTCCTCCCCGCACCGCCGCGCCGCCGCTCCTCCGCGTGCGCCGCCGCTCCTCCTCCACGCCGGCCCCGTCCTCCACTCCGGCGCCGTCCTCCACGCCGGCCACCACCAGCCCGGCCGGGCGCCGCCGGCCCCGTCCTCCACTCCGGCGGCCGCGCAGGGCTCCCCCGTCGCCGGCCGCCGCGTCCTCCTCCGGGCACCCGCGCCGCCTCCTTCCCCCCGCGCCGCCACACGACGCCGGGCCGAGCGCCGCCGGCCTCCTCCGCCCCGCCTCGACGCCCAGGCCGCGCGCCGCCGGCCTCCTCCGCCCCGCCTCGACGCCCAGGCCGCGCCCCGCCCCCGACCACTGCACAGGTGCGCCGTGGCCTCCCCTGCTCTTAGAGTTAGATTCATTTCTAGTCACAATTGTTAGAGTTAGAAAATTTGTAGTTAGAAATGTTTAGAATTAGAAAAATTTTAGTCAGAATTGTTTAGAGTTAGAAAGTTTTTAGTTAGAATTGTTTAGAGTTAGAAAATTTTTAGTTAGAATTGTTTAGATTTAGAATTTATTAGCATTGTGGTTGTTCAATGTTGAATGTTGGATGGATGTTGAATGTTGGATGGAATGGCAAAGCTATGTTGAATGTTGTCGGCCATCGTGCCATTCTTCTATTGCAGGGTTTGGAAACCTCCCTGCGCAGGGGAGGTGCTGCCAAAATTTTTAATTTTTAACACGATTTTTTCCTTTTTTTTCAGAAGAGGCTTGCGTGCCATCGAGGCCGGCGTACACCCCGACGACAAACGGTGAGACATTCAAGTCCATCTTTTCATGTGCTTTCTTATCTTGTTTGTTGTTCACGTAACCTAGGCGTCTCCCGTTCGAAAGAGATACGGTGAAATATGCAGATTTTTGCATGTGTCACCGTAACCTGGACTGGCACAACTGGATGACTACCATGGCCAGGAACATGGGCCAAACTCCGCCACCGATGCAGATGCAGTTCGCTCCGCCGATTATGACACCACCTCCAGCAGCTTACTCTCCGGTGAGACACAATAACACTTCAAATTTTCATTTCGACCGACCATAGCTTAGAAAACTTAGTTACACAACCATAGATTAGAAAACTTAGCTCTATTTTGTTTCTGTCGTAAAACTTGTGCAGAATTTTGCTGGATCGGCTGCGGCGTCGAACGACGCGCCGCCGAACGAAGATCTGCCGACACAGATAGCCCGCGGTTTGTTCGGCCCCTCTCCACCACCACCCGGTCCTCAGTAGTTTATGTTGTGTTGTCGAATTTGTGCTTGTGAACAAACTTATGCTTGTGCTATGTGACTTGTGCTTGTGAACGAACTTTATATTGTCGAACTATGTGAGATTGGAGATTTATGGTTTGTGATACTATTTGTTATGGTTATTGTGGATTTTATCTATATCAAATGCCTGTAATGTGTATTGTTATATATATAAACTGCCTGTAATGTGTATTGTAGAGCAGGGGGCAATTTATACCTGACCGGGCAAACAAAAAAGGTCCGGGTCTTGCGGCTTTGCCGAGTGTACACACGGCAAAGAGGTAATTTGCCGAGTGTTATTCTATATACACTCGGCAAACGTGCCATCCTGGGATTTTTGGCAGCTGTTTGCCGAGTGTCTAGGGCCCACACTCGGCAAACACGTGACATCCTGGGAATCTTGGCACGTGTTTGCCGAGTGTGGGCCCAGACACTCGGCAAACACGTGCAATCTTGGGATCTTTGGCAGGTGTTTGCCGAGTGTCAGGGACTGGGACACTCGGCAAAGGGGAACATGTTTGCCATGCCACGTCACCTGCGTCCAAAGCTTTGCCGAGTGTCTGATCCCCAGACACTCGGCAAATCGGCGCCGTCAGCCGTCCGTCGCCGTGCACGCCACGTCAGCGTGACGGCAGCAAACCCGGGCGCGCCGTCCCGGGGCGTTAGTCACTTTACTTTGCCGAGTGTCGGCTAGATACACTCGGCAAACGGTTTGCCGAGTGCCCGTAGAAAGACACTCGGCAAACAGCCTCTTTGCCGAGTAAAGAGTTGCCGTGTCCTGTTTGCCGAGTGTAACACTCGGCAAAGTCGTTGCCGAGTGTATATCGGCATTTGCCGAGTGTCTGGGACACTCGGCAAACTAGGGGTTTCCCGTAGTGATTGAGCCTAGATACTCACAAGTACTTGTATTCCAAGCAGAAGAATGCATGCATCTCTACGAGCAAGTAGTTTCATGGTTACACTTACATATCCGTTATATAAGATAACTCATTCAAAATATAAAAATTTCTTTCCGTTTTCCCAATAATTAGAAGACATCTTTCCAAAAGCGCAACATAAAGATCCAATCAAGGTGCTGCTCCAAGGTTGCATTACTCAAGCTCATTGCTCCATATGAGAAAAGTTAACGCTTAGGACGACGCTCTTTGAGCTCAAGGTCATCTAGGAAATATTTTTTGTGGTGTCCCACGATTGATCGATCGTCTGTTCAACCTGGTGTTATTTCGGCTGCCTTCTGAATCATGTTAATTAAAATTACCACACAAAACTGGCCACGAATAATGACACAGTCTATAGCCAAGTTGCATGCAGACATATCCATTATCCTGTTGGTAGAATGAACCGTGTTTAGCCACCAATAAAGATGACTTACGGCCTCCGTTCACTACTACTAGAAACGAGGATTTCCTTCTGTGTGAAAAACCGTCAGAAAAATTCATAAAACCGACATAAAAAATTACCAAACCAACAGGGAACTATAGGTACTCGCAGGATACGTTCGACCTCCTAATTATTTGACATTGTCTAGTTCAGTTACCTTCAAATAATGAAAAAAAATATCGATGCAGCAGTATCACTTATATAAGCTGAGAACACATGGCAACCCAACAAGGGTACGCCGCCAGGGGACCATGATTCCCCCCACGAGAACTAGAAGCAGGAGGATAATAACAACAATCAAAACTGATCCAAGCAGCATTATTCCAAAAATCAGTTGATGTGAGATGAGTCAACTGCATTTAGGAGGTGTTTGGTTGACAATCTGGTACCGGCAACGTAAATGAAAATGGACTGCGGGGGTATTAGAAGTGGAATCATCCTTTACAGGCTTTGTTTGTTTGAACAAGGTAATGAAAATGGATTGCTGGGCAGTTGAACGGTACTAACGGATATGGGACGAATGTGCCGTTTTCTTGTAGTGGCAGCAGTTCGTGGTTCGGTCTGCTGGCTGCTATCATGGGAGAGAAGGGGCAAACGATGGTGCTGCCTGAGCAAGACCAACGAGAGAGAAAGGTGCGGTGTCGAGGAGAGTCCGTGATTCGATACCAGACACGGTGGTGTATAATCGACTAGTAACGGGCTGGTATTTGATTACGTGCTATCTGATTGCAGAGCGAGTTCAAACAAATACGTGTAAGGGAAACAATAACACCTATTAACCAATTACGTTACAATTTGTCCAACCAAACACCTCCAGCTTCATTTTTCCTGTAGGCGTCGCATAATGAATCATGTGAGTGCTTCCGGTTGCATTCAACCCACACATTTACACCTACAAGAACATGTTCCCAATACTCAATACTCATTGCTAGCCGAAATAGTCGACCATGGTACTATGAGGGTGCCCAGGAAGGACCCAAACAGCTCCGTTCGCTAGCTTGGACATTGAGCACAAAGGCATCCAGCTGAACGGTAGGCGTGGATTGCGTTTGCATTTGAATCCCGGCGGTCCATCATGATGTACTCCTTCATTGTGACAAACTGACAACACTTGGCACCTTTGAACTTGGTAGAACACTGTTTTAGTGCCTGCCAATGGTAGTAGACAACGTCCGTTTTCATTGTTTTTGCCTTCTAGCTCCGCGATTCTGCAACCTATTTTCCTAATTCCTCCTAGTCCTACATATTACCGCTATGAAACACGTTCATGGAGCAATTTTGTCTCCCATGAAAGCAGAAAAAGTAAGGACGAGAACCATGCAGAAGGAAGGGCATGAATACCATACCATTAGTTATGCTTAGCCATTCAAGATATTTGACTTTGCTGCAAATAGCATTCTAGTTTTATATATTTATCATTCGTTATTGTTCACCATTTATATGGCATGCCATCATGCAGTGGATGGAGCAGAAAATAAATGTGGCAACTCACACGTGAAGAAAAAGTTGGTATGGTGGGGGTAGTGTACTTTTGTATGAATGTTTTTTTTTTACCACTAATGTACCTAGAAAAAGTACTTGAATTAACTTTAGAGTTTTTTGGAGATAACAATTAACTTTAGATAACTAGATTAAAGTAGGCATTATCATTTCTCGGGTTGGGTCAAAAAATACCCACCGGGCTTTTTTATACCTGAATCCAACATGTATATTTTGGGTGGGATTGGGTTTTTATAAGTTTCGTGTTAAAATTGCCCATGCCTGGCCCGTGTTTTATGGATGGCCAAACATTTTGGCCCATGCTCATCTAACACATTGAGAATGATAGGGTTGGGGTCGGGCGGCCGATGATGAAAACCTGCACTTGGAAACCTGAACAAAACCTCCTTGGTGCTTATATTATCATGAATGTTATCATGCATGCTTGGTGGGCGTTTGGCATTGTATAACGAAATTTTAATTTGTCTACATAGGTCGACATCGTGAAATTAGACATTGGTGAATCGAGTTAAGAAAGCAATGCTGTAGTTCGTACACAAGGACACTTGTTTGTTTAAAAAGATTGAAGCTTATCTGCATATCATTCAGTTAAGAGATGCCCTAGGCAGCTTGATTTTAGTGGCTTTCTTCTCTAGTAAAATTTGCTATGTGCGTATTCGTTACAAGTTAGCATGTGCAATCAATGTGTAAAACGCTTTCTGTAATCTAACATGCATCCAGCAGAGAGGTGGAAGAACTATCTCAGATTACTGCAATAATAATCTGTAACACTGTCACTGATAGTCGGTCTACTCTGTTTTTTTTAGTGCATGCTGCATTTCCAGTCGCCTAACTATAAACAAAATAATACCAGATTTATAGTCAAGTTTTCCAATTATTAGTATATAGCTAGAAAACCACTTAGTACATGGTATGTCCTTCAAGGCTGTTCTAGTCTCTAGAGCATGCAAGTACGCCTTTGAGTGTCCTTCGGAGAGCACTATCTGTCCCAACCTACTCAAACGATCAGCGTCAAACAACTATCGGGCTCATGGAATGTGGATGATTTTATCCTGCCGCCTCCCAAACCTAGACCTCTACATATGCAATTTCTACAGTCAAACACTAAAATAGATTCTATGTGTAGTATTGCAACACATGCTTCAACAAGTAACACTCGTGAACCATAGTACTATAAATAAGAGTGGACGATGTGCAAGATAATAATAGATCTACGAAAGATGAGTTATTGTAGTAGGCTGAGCAGAAACCTACAAAATTCATTCACCTACAGTGATGATGTGTTAGATTGTATGCTAGAAAAGGTACAGGTGGTTATTAGACCACCATTACTCCCCAACAAGAATGTTCATCTCATCAGCCGAATCAACCATGGTTGGCAGCTAGCATGAATTAGTAAGTACTTTTCCGTAGAAGAAGTTTTCTTCAACCAAAGTTGTGGTAGTACATACTATTATTATGGAGCTCATGATGGAGGCTATATATCCATGCCCCTGTGGTGGAGAAATCATTGAGCAAGGCTATATATCCATACTTGGTTTAAATATTTTGCTGACTCCAGGGAGGTAATTAGTTGTCTTTATACGTTGCATGAGTCTGACAACTCCTGTTCTAGGCGTGAGAGTAATTCCTATGCTACAAACTTCTTTTAGTACAATATAATTCTAAGCTATAAACTATGCATTTCGTTATAGGAATCTGTGTGTGTCAGTGTGTGATGTCCAAATTTAATTTCTTTTCCTTCTTCTCTATTTGAGAAATGTGTGTCCAAATTTTCCTGCCGGTGAAGAAGGGGATCGGACGGTGACGATGGCGCGCAGACATGACGACGCAGCCTTCCGCCGGGAGTGACGAGGAGGGAACAAGTGCCGGGTCAACACTCGAGTCAACGCTCTCCCCTTCTGTCAACGGGCAGACAGGCACGTCATATACATACATATGTGCAAAAAAAAAAATCAACTATACATGTATGTATATGACATGTCGGGAGGCTTGGGCCAATGCAAAAAAAAAAAAATCCACAAAAGATGGGTATTCCCAGGAATACCTGTGCACCACGCTGGCTCCGCTCATACGGACACACATACAAAGATGTCGAGGGAATCTTCTTGCCTATCTAAACTACAATCACGTTAATTAAATTGACGCCTTAAGGCCCAGATAGGGCCTGAAGTCTTTCTTGCGTATTCTATGCTACAGTACTGATACTGCAAAAGAATATGCATGTCTACACTTTCCATTGAAGAAAATCCCTAATAACTAGTGAAGAGATCCGATGATAACTTATGAACAAATAGAAGTTGCATAACATATGATAACCAACTAAACAACAAAAAGTAACACAAGTTACGTGCACTGCATTTCCATCTAATAACTTATGAGGACAAGCGACCTTTTACATTTCTCTTCCATTGGTGAGGACGTCGGAAGGAGAGGTGATTACTTGGCCAGCAACCAGATCTTAATTAGCATCCTCAACCCCCGAGCGTAAAGCATTCGTGGTGGTGCTCTGGCAGGCAGAATCTGCAGGAGGTCTGGCAATGCAGCAGGCGACCGGATCAACACACCATCGTCAAGCTCCAGCAGCTAGTGCCAGAGTCGGTGGCTTTGGGTGGCATCTCGCACGTCGATGTGGTGGACGAGGACAATGGTGCGTCGGGACTGGGGAGTATGGTGCGTTCCGGACCAATCTGAAGCATCTTTCCTATCACCGTGTTCAGTGCTGTGGCCATAAACAGAAACTGCGCACCAGCCACATCATCTGTAGATGTATGACCTCTCCCGATGCCCCTCAAACCTAGAATCTATATGTAATTTCTATAAACAAACGCAGCATGACGTGCTACTAAGCTTTCCACATTTAGGGATACAATACACACGTCTGTCCAAGTCTCCTCGGCCGCTAGCTCAAGGGAAAGTATTGCTGGTGTCTTTTTTCATTGTCATCTAATATAGTTTCCTTTGCACCGGACTAAGCATATCTATATGTAGCCTATATGTGACAGAAGAAATTGAAATGAACAACAGCAAAAAAAAAAAAGCAACGTCACTAGTTTGTTGGGTAGCATTTACAGAAGCTGAAAGGTACATAAAGTCTTTTCAAGAAACAGGAGGGGTTTCCTCCTATTAGTTATTATAAATAAAAAGAAATGGAAACCAGAGTTACAAGCTAATCTCTCAACAAACAAATAAAATAAGCTTAATTACAACACCGTTTCTATCCATGAAAAGGATTATAAAGTTCCCCTGCATACTGTGCCATATATTACTTCGACAATATATCAATTGGTCAGATATCTCTTTGGGCACGTATATATTTGTTATAGAAAAACCCATTAAATGAGTATTATATACAATTTCATATTTTATTCTATACATGTATCTCGACAAAAAAGTATATACAAGCCAAGCTCACCTTTGATAGATGTAACACCCTGCTTACACTTACGTCCTCGCTTCGTGTAAAAGGGTAAACCCGAAGGTGCTATGGCTTGGGGACAAAAGCTTATACGTTGGCCCCACCCTCTCTAAACTAGTAAATATGCGCACACCGTGCTCATGGACCACTAGTGGGCCATATCAACTTGAGCCGGGTGTCACAATAGAATTCTTTAGTACTCCTCAATTCTTTGATTTCACATTAATATGACTATTATTAGCAACATTATTCTTTTGAAGGAGAAGTTGTGGCGGCGGGGCATCCCAGAAATAAAGTTGGGACCCATTACCTCCAGCAACAATTAACACGCACCTGTTTTTTAGAAAAAGAATTAACACAGCCTATACTGTAAGTATTGTGGTGATGTATCAGCGTTAATTAGTAGCTAGAAAATATTTCGTCTGAAAAAATAATTTGTTCATTATTTGACAGCTATAAAGTATATAACTTGTACATGGACACCATACCTGTGGCAGAACTCGATCCCTGAATTATGTTTGATGCTTTGGGATTCAGTTGGACTCTAATACTTTTTTTCATTGCTTTTCTGGCGTCGGTATTTGTCAACTATTAAATCTTTAATACACTTACTAATTTTATGGCATTTTGCTCTGATACGCTGCTGACCTTAAATTATGGTTGATGCAACCTTGTAATCCACAACAACTGATGATTTCATAGTATAAACTGAATCAGATTGTAAGATTGTCGCTACATATATTCTGGAAAGAAGCATCCTTTTTCAGCACCAGTAAGCTAAACAGTGCAGATGAAAGTATTTTTTTGAAAAGTCAGGGCGGGGGGGGGGGGTTGGGGAAGTCCCCACCTGAATTTCATTAACCACAGATGCCGGGCTAGCCGGTAATGGTTTTGGTGCGAGGCACCTTAGAAACATTTAGCCATTGAATGGCCAGAACAACATGAGCGAAAGAGAAGAACCTCAGAGTACAACATAGAGGAGAGAGACACAAGTAGCTAACAATTCACAGACAAGAACGTGACATTGTCGAAGGCAACCATCGATCACCGATTAACGTCACCATCAAACAACATACTTGCCAATTACACTTTAGCCGTTGCACCCTGCGCCACCTCTCGTAGCTACACCACCCCGCTGCTTTCCTCCATCTGAGGTATACCCAGCGGGATGGGGACTTGAGGCGGAGCGAGACACACAAGCCGAAGCTCACCGGAAACGACGACCTCCCTTGGAGCTGATGGCGACACCTCCAGCACATCCAGGCTCCACGTACCATCATCCAACGTAGCTGAAGGGGAGGAATCCTTGAAAGGGAATGGCATGAGAGGTGGATACACTACCCGGCATTTGATTTTCTGGCACCACCAACAAGAAGAGCACCGATGAAGTAGAGGCGTCGGGAGGGGACATTTATCGAATCACAACAGCAACAAACAACTAGTACCAACAAATCCATGACTCTTGGGCTCTTGTGAGGGTAATCGGCCTCCGAGCTATTGGTGATTTCTGCAAGCGATGCCTTCAGGAAGGGAACAACATCGATGATGCTGCCATCGCCCATCCGAAACACCAGATTTGGGGTTTCACCCTGAGACCCAAGATGATAGTGTGGCATGTGATTCTTCGACGGCGCCTCCAAGGAGCCAGTGGCATATGAGAATGCCATCACCGCCGGCATGGACATGAGTTGGCCAGAGCTTTTGCTCAGAACCAGTCCAGCACGTACCTTGCAAGCTCGTGGTGCCGCACAGTTGCCAGCTGCAACCATCGCACCTTTGCACCGGTCATCCCTGAGATGGGGTTCCTGCGCCGCTCCCCTAGCCTTCGACACAGATCCAGCCCGGGGAGTAGTAGATCAGGTCGTGGGAAGAACAGATCGGGACTTGGGGAGCCGGAATCGCACGTCGGGCCACCGAAGCCATGGACGTCGCCGTGAGGAGGTTTCCCTGCACGAGGAGGAAGAGGGCCCCACAGATGTCTTCCTCCGAGGCGGACCGTTGCTGGCCAGCGGCCGGCGCCCGACGACGAGGTTAAGGAGGCCTGTTGGTCGATGCCCGGAGGGAGAAGGTTTAGCCATGGCTGCAGCATACGGGAGAGGAGAGGCTTCATGGAGAGCAGCAGATCCATTGTGGGAGGCCCCGCCACCGCCGTCCTCGCGCCCGCACGGGCTTCCGGCGAGGCGCTCCGGCTGCGGCGAGGTGGGAAGTGGGGTTGGGGTGGAGGGGCGGCGGCGGAGGCAGTCCGCCCGAGTCGCCCTAGGGGTGACCTGCAGATGAAAGTATGAAACTAGCACCGGTTGATGATTTCAGGGCTCCTTGGTAGCTGGCCATCGCTAGCCACGCCACTACCCCGGCACTGCCCAAGCTGAGGCTCCGATTTTGGACGCTATATTCTGTGGACAGCTACAAGTTAGGCATGGCAAATGATGACAAGGAACCAAATACTAGCTGAATCATGATTACTCCAGGGTATTATCCACACAAATGATTGCAGTGCCACCCAAATCATCTATACATACAATATTATCCATAGGATCTTACCCCAAATCCTACCTCCTCTCTCCCCCAGCTTCCTGTGATCCTGTTCCTCTCCCTGCTGCTGCCGCCATCCTTGGTCGGCCAGCTAAAATGGTATTATCCTTTCGAGAGACATACAGTTAAGTAGACAAGTCGCCAGAATCGTACGTGCTGCTGTCGAAAATATCTATTAATATATTTATATATTACTAATTAAAACACCAAATATATATTCAAATAATGAGATAGAGAGAGCCGATCCCTATAAATTGTATCTACATATATTCTTCTATTTTTATCTAAGTACTATCTCGATTCTTATAATCTATATCCCATCCAAATATGCCCTAAAAATATTAATCAATAAACAGGACATATGCTCCTTAATAAATCAAATCTTGGAGTAGAAGATAATCAGGCAATTAAATGTGTATGCACCTTCACAAAACAAGAAATTAAATACAAATGCACCATGGAAATAAATAATTAAATGTACATGTCTATTGGAATGAAAATTAAAATAGGCATTAAATTTGCATGCTCCTGGGAGGGAAGAAAACGTGTAATCAAATATGGATGAACATTGGGGAGAAAAAAAAATGGGGAAATCATGCATGCACCTTTTGAAACCAGGCAACTAAAAAAATGTGCGCCCATCTTTGGGTCTGTTTGGATCTCATGGGGATAACAAAAATGGAAATACTATGAGAAGAAATAATAGTATATAATTAATAATGCTATAAGAAACAAATAGTACAATACAAGATGGCAGCTTTTGTAATAGCAAAGGTGGCAAGCTAATTGATGATCTACATATTAATGTAGGATATCCAAACATTTCTGACTATGGCTATCAACCAGCACTGATATATATATATATTGAAGAGGGGATCAATGATGAATTGAATACAAGAATATCATCCTATAGATTTTTTCCCTCTCATCAAACGGAGATGATGGTCAAGATGGGCACCGGGAGGGAGAAGACGATGTTGATCCTCCTGCTGTTTGTCACCCTCCTCATCCCCTCACGTAGGTTACAGAGTCAATCTGGTTACCATCATTGACCTAGCCTCATTGTCCTTAAGGTAGTCTCAGTGGGGCTTTCATGGACATTGTGCCACACGAGTTTCATGGGGATGAAACTCCCCTCACATCTCATGAAACTCTCCCTCTTAATTATCATGCCATGCCATGAAAGCAAAACTACTAGCGTGTCCGTGAATTTAATGTCCATAAAGCTTCCATAAACCTTCCATTGAGACTGGCCTAATATATTCACTTCTCTTCATTGCTAGAAATGGACCAACAGACCCAGTTGGGAAAACACATATATATCGGTTCCAAGAGGAACACCCTACTAGGATCTTTCAACTGGAACAAAAAGATTGGTAATAGCATCCGGGGGTAAAGGTTTTTGCATCAAAAAATATTAAAAATGACCATGGGGTCTTTCACCTGGGACTAAAGGTTGGTGATACCAATCGAGATTAAAGGGTTACTTTTATGCCAAAAAAATGGAAATCCCTAGGAGGCCCCAACATGCTAACATGATTTTTTTTCATGTACAAAATATGTGTGCATGGTGCGTGGGATTCAAAGCCACAACCTCAAGCCGCGCGCAAGTCTTCCTTACCACCCCACATACAGTGTTCATCTACATAGCCGTTTACACAGCGTGCAAACGCTACTCGATGGCAAGCCGTGTATGGCGATTAAACTCTACTTGCTCACCTGTGTCGGTTTGGGGTACGGTCAGTTCACCGGGAGGATCGCCTGTGTCAAGCCGTTTAAACAACTGTGCAGATCGACTTTTTGCTAAATGATGGGTCATCGACCGTTCATGGTTTAGCATTTAGGCTAACACTGGCATGTTGTAAGGAAAATGGTCCTAGGCCATTGTTTGTGATTTTGGCGATTGATTGACAACATAATCATTGGGACTAACGATTTGTCTAGATGACATTTGTAGATATTTCTAGGTGATACTTTGGAAGTCATCCAAATACTTATATAACCAATATCCAAATGATGGTTATCCAAATTGAAGCCATCCAATTCACGTAGACATCCAAAAGATGGCAATGAAGATAGAAGAAAAGACCTGCGAAGAAGCAAGGAAGAATTGCAAGACGCAGAGGCGACGACTAATTCGATGGTGTGCCTATCGAATCAGTCGATGGACCATCAAATCATTCAATGGTGTCAGAAGGCCGAAGGTGCGCACGTCTCTGGAACGCGACGACTAGTTCGACGGGGCACCCGTCGAATCAGTCGACGGTCCATCGAACGACTCGATCGTGATTGAAGACCAGCGTGCATTCGTCTCTGGTGGGCGACGACTATTTCGACGGGGCACCCGTCGAATCAGTCGCGGTGCAAAGTAGCTGTTGGAGTTCAAAGATTCAAAGAGAAAGGGGCGACGACTATTTCGACGGTTCCTCATCTGCACCCGTCGAATCAGTCGACGGTTCGCATGAAAGTGGCAACGGCTAGCAACAGCTAGTTTCTTTGATTGGGGCTATAAATAAGAGGTGCACTGGCCATTGAAGTGTGCTTGAGCTCAGTGAAGATATTGGCAAGTGTTCTACACATTCTTAAGTGCTCAATCCACCAAAGTGCTAAATAGAAGATCTAGGTGATTAGCCAAGTACTTAGTGCTAGTCTAGACCCTTAAGTGCATCCCTTAGGTGATTAGCCTAGAGTTCAGCGATGTTTGCATACCTCCTTGCTTACCGGTGCTTGCACGCACCAAGTGTTGTAATCCGGGGCTTGTAGTCTTGCGAGACCCTCCAACCCAGTTTGTGGAGAGGCCGCCGGTGCTTGTGCAAGGGAGGAGAGGCCCTTGGCGTTTTGGCCGAAGCTCTACCAAGTGAAGGTGGCAAGGAGCATCTGGGGAGGGACGAGTGGAGATTCACTTGCGCGTGGGGAAGTACCATGGTCACCCACGGAGTTACTCGACCGCAGAGTTTATGCCCTTGCGCGGGCATTCCCTTGAGAGGGGCTCCAACAACGAGAATAAGTAGAAAGCTCGTGAGCTTTCCGATACCTCAGTAAAATCGTCGTGCCGGGAGTTTGCTCTTCTCTACCCTTTACCTTCCGCATTTCGTACTTGCACTACTTTCCGTATTTACCTTTCCTAGACTTGCCATGCTAGTATAGGATTGGACCTAGGGTGCAAAACTTTGTAGCGGTAGAGATAGCAACACATAGAGAAAACCTAGAACACATTTAGATAGAAATTGAAATAGGTTTTCATATGTGCAATTGGAGCCTTAGTTTTTAGAGACACCTAATTCACCCACCCCCTCTTAGGGTGTCACGGTCCCTTCAAATGTGTTGTGACTAAGTGGGAGATGTTATCCTTTTGAAGTAATCCATGGATGACTGTTTAATCCCGATCAGTAACCAACTAGGACAAATGGTCCCCACACACTATGATTTTTATACCCAAGACTTAAGAACTTTTAGTTCAGGATCCAAAAACTACATGACTATTTGTTGATGATGAAAGGTTTTTTCTCTACTAGTGCTTGTATAACCAAGTGCAATTACAATAATGATGCACTATTCTCTCCATCATGCTACAACTAAATGGCAAATTTCTGCATTGTGATGCATGATATCCAGATGATGAGACCAGCATGGGCGTGGGCGCAGCATGCAATAACTTTCCAGTCGCTTGCTACCTAAAGTTCCTGCAGCGCGGTGGTTGCAACAAATGCTGCAAGCTTAACGGCTTCGTCCGCGACGAGTGCAGGGGGCGGCCGGGGTGGGACTGCTGGTGCTGCAGAGAATAGACCTCCTTTGGCCTAACATATACTTTCAAGTATAGGTAATAATAATTGTCGATCGCTAGCAAAATCGATGGATGGGTATATGTGATGATAGATCCTTCTATGTATTCGATATTTGCAATGTCATACTTAATATATTTGTCGAGCATTCTGTCGGTTTCTATCCGACAGTACACAAGGCTCATGTGGTACTGGTAGTCTGGCAAAGCAAATAGCCCATATACACAAATGAACATTTCATGATCTACTAGCGCGTTGCTACGGGTCCTACCCGCTCACTCTCAGTAAACTCACAGGCACTTTATGTAGCTACTCTCACATGAACAAGTCCTCCCTGCGGCTCCACATGATAACTTTGGCATCCTGCTAACGGTATTCAATCCATTGCCACACAAAGGAAGCACACTAGAAGTGTCTTGACATATGCATAGATGCGCTTTTATCTGTCATGGGGCTTCGTACCCCCATAATTGAACTCTCCCATATCCCCCCAATGCCTTCTGTGCATGGCCAGAGGTCAATACTCGACGCAGGAGGAAGAATATGAAGTATCATGTAAACTTGGACCGCCATATTTTTGTATCCTACTGCACATTCTACTCCTGATGCCTCCCAAGTCGTCTAAACATATGTCAATTGTGGAATGCATGCAGAGATGACATTGCTTTGGAAGCAATAATGCAGTTCTAAGGCCAATAGATGAACCAGAGAGAAACAAATTGCAACACACATTGCTGGTTCTGTAAGCTTGTATCAAGAAAAAATGCTTGTTTTTTCCATCCAACTCGCATTCACATTTGAGCTACATATATACATTGAGGAACCAAAGAAACAAACCGCGAGTTATAGCTCATAATTAGTCATGAAGAAGAGTAGGTAATTCAAGTGTGCATTATTAATTATATTTAAGGGTATGTTGGGGTCGGTCAAACCTGCCAAATATCCATAGTGACTATTCTTTTGAGAAATTACTCTTCACTAATAAAGTCACTGTGGAGCATAATGATAACCATGATAAGCCCGTATCACTAATAAAAGCCAAAGTTCCCCTTGATAACCATGAAGCAAATGAGCATATCCACAGAGCTTGACTGTACGATGGGGTGGGCTGCAGGTTGGGCCTCATGGGCTTTTTAGTTACAATATTCCTTATTGGAAAAAGTCCTTTTAACCTCCCCAGACATTGGGTCGAGTTTAAACTTTCTCCCTAGACCGCGAAACCGGGTAACCGACCTCCTCGAACTTTTGAAACCATTGTTTTTATCTCCCAGGGCTGGATATAAGCGGTTTTGTAGGTGGTTTTGTCTTTTTCTTTTTTATTTATTTCGGCTTAAACTTTAAAAAATCATAATAAATTAAAACAAAATCATAAAATGGTAATTCCAATTTTGTTAGACTACATGTAGGTATATCAATACAGAAAATATATAATATAATATGCTTTAGTACAAATTTTTTATTATAGATTTAGATCTATTCTTTTTATAATTAAATAGAATAATTCATAATTGCATTTTCTATGGTCCAATCATGATGAAATTTTTATAGCAGCCTAGTTATTGTATGCTTCAACTATATTAAAAAAATTTATACTCATTGGATCATTTATAACTTAGTTTTAGATTTATTTAGAGTATATTTTGCCCTAAATAAATCTTTAAATAAGTTATACCTAATCTAATGAGTATAAATTTTAATACTATTGAAGTGTATAATAATTATCTCACCATTAAAATTTTACCATGATTGGACCATAAAAAAGCATTTATGAATTATTATATTTAACTATAGTAAAAAATAGATCTAAATCTATAATAAACAAAATTTTATACTAAAGTATATTATATTATATATTTTATGTGTTTAATACTTATATGAAGTCCAACAAAATTGAATTTTTTATTTTATGATTTTACTTTTATTTATTATGATTTTTCAAAGTTTCAGCCAAAATAAATAAAAAAGAAAAGGAGAAAACCGCCTTCAAAACCGCTTATACCTAGCTCGGGGAGGTGAAATATATGGTTTCAAAAGTTCAAGGAGGCTGGTTAGACGGTTGTGTGGTCTGGGGAGAAAATTTAAACTCAGTCCATTGTCCAGGGAGGTGAAAAGGACTTTTTCCTTCCTTATTTCATCAGCATTTGAAAGCACTTTCATTTAGTGTCCAGAGATGGGCCTAATATTTTTGGGAGCTTAATCAAAGAAAGAGTAAAAAGTAATTGCTATAAACTCTAGTTACTTTTCTGATAGAAAATTTGAAAATGAGAAGGTAATAATAAATAAATGAAAGGGATAGAGATTTAATATGTCTTTCTTCCCCCAATTTTAGTCACCTACATATAGGGGCATGTCGTTTTCTGTAATATTTTTTAAAAATACTATTTGTAATCAGTGATGTTTTTCTTTTTTGCATGTATCCAATGATGGTTACGAGACTACCATATTGACAAATCATAAATATATTGTCTTTCTCAACAATTTCGGTATAAGACCAATCACTAGTATGAAATTTTTCACCTCCCTAGTCTAGTGATACTTGCCACTTCAAAGTGTCACTTCCACCATTGGAATGTAGGCACCCATCATAAATCTATTACTTAAAATCGAGTGAAATATACATTGAATTCGTTACAGTATCAAATTGCATGATGGCATATATGCCAAATACTAGTGTGAAAAAACTATGAAAATACAAAAATGTTATATAATGCAACTTAACCTAAGCATTCAAAGTATAAGAACCTTACTTGATACCAATCAAGCTATATGTTTTCACTAAGAATATGCCAGGCTTATAGTAAATAAAAACTCACATTTCCACAAAAAAAAACTCACATGACTAAAACGCAAGGAACAGGAAAGCAAGAACTGGAAGAAACAGCCAATCTACAGGGCAAGCCAGCACACCGTTCTCTCATACGGTTGGCCCCAGAATTAGGCCCGCCTCGATTTCTTCCTAGCCGCCGGATTAATCATTCCCTCCCCTGAGCTTCGTCGCCTTCGGTCCTCTAAATTTCTGAAATTTCTTCTCATCAGATTTTGGTTTCTATTTTAGGAGTTTAGAGGTGGGGAAAATAATTCTCTGTTTCTTGGCTGCCGTTCTCAGATTCTGACCTCGTAACCCTTTCCAGATTGGTTTGAAGAACAGCCAAAATTGGGCGTTCGTCAGAAGTAACTCTTTTTAAATTTTCGAGTTCCTGGGCCAACAAGGCGAGTTGGTGGGTTGGTCTGCTTCAGGTGAGACTGCTGAGAACAGATTTCTTGGAACCATTGACTCCAAAGTTTTCTTAAAAATTCATGTGTATGAGTTCTCTATGTTCTGAATCCAATTTGAGCTGGAGCTGCTGCTGCTGGTTTGTCTTCTTTCTAGTCAGAAATGAGAATTGGCTTCTCCAAATCGATTTAGAAACAGAGTTATCGAGTGATTTGTTTTTAGAGTGGGTGCTTGCAGATCTGAAAAGGCCCAATGTTCGGTTTGCTTAAAGCTCACAACAGTCCGCGATTAGTTTGAATTTCTTTCCACGATGCATTTTTGTTGGATTAGGATTAAATCAAACCTTAAAGTCAACTTCTACACATTTTTGGATCGAAGATTCGAACAAGTTAACTCCTATGTTTGTTTGTTTCTTCGTCCATTTCAGTTCCTGTTTTTGCCTTACCTGGGTGTTACAGAATCAGATCCGTGTCTAAGTTTTGCATCCATAGTTCCAGTTTGGTCCCAGTAGGCCTGTACTGTTCAGGAATCTTGATTGGCTTATGAACGTTCAGGAATTAAGGAATGCTTATGACTTGATGTGCCATCTGTTCTATCTGACAGGTTTCAAGTGGTTTGACCTTGCAAGGACAAGAGTTTCCTTGTCTAAAAAAAAAGGACAAGAGTTTCCAACCTATAGGGGCTGTTATGTTTCTAGATCTGGCCACCTGGGGAGTTGCTCCTAGATCAGGCTCTTAGCCTGAAACCAGAGCAAGATGCAATTTTGCTGAATTGGTTTTAGTTATCCTGTTTAGGTAGTTTGGGTTCCCATCTAATAACCTGTAGGCAATTGAATTATATGAAGAACTTCATAGTTTATTCACCATTTTTAGGCTCATCTATTTTAGTTATTTTTGTCCTACAATAGGGTTTGATTCCTGCTCACTGCCTGAAACCGAAAAGGTTTAACTGTGAATATTGTGTCTGGGCTTGTGCATGGCTTTTTGAAACTACTTAAGCTTGTACCCTTTTAATGAAGCTTCAAGATCTTTTTATTTTTTGTCCTGGATTATCTTTGATAGTAAGCTAAGTAGTTTCAAGAAGGCATCTCAGAACGAGGGACAAAGTCTTGTTTCTAATGTCACTATGATTGTTCTTGAATCATGTTTACCAAACATTTCATGGCTCATGTTGGATACAACGAACTCTTCTTTCATTTATTTTGCTCATCCAGATTTTAGGACTCTGCCTTTAGGCTTTACTATGTTCCTGGTCCAATTGATGTGCATAGTACTATGTTTGTGTCTCGCTAGTTTATAGTTGTGTCAAGTGTCAACAAACACCTGTTACAATCCGGTGTTCTGATAGCATGTTTCCCTTTAATCTGATTAGGCACTGCACTATCCAAAAGTCTGATAATATTATGATATCCTATACTTTCTTCTGTCAACTCATTTATTAAGAACGAGCTTTGTATTCCGTTTGTGCACTTTACAATAATTTAGGCTCTTACCAATGAGGTCTTTGTTTTCTTATCCATCCATGCTTTCATATTCTTTCATGTGTGCTAGTGCTTCTTTTGACTTCTCTTGATGTTCTCCATTTGTTTGCACTTACGTCACGTTCAGGTTGTAGTGGGATATGATGAAATTAAAAACTAGAAGACCGGCATTCTATAAGGACGATCATCCACACTTAGCTGCTCAAGGAAAGCCTACAGCCAAGAACATGAAGAAGGAAGGTGTTAGTCCTCATCGATCAGTTCAACTCAGAAGAAGTAGATGGGTTCTTGGTGATGTAACAGAGGTGTTGGATCATAATTCGTGGAAGCTTGGGAAGATTACCGAGGTGCTGAAGAATGACTACTTTGTCATCAGGCTAGCAGGTTTCATCCAACCGAGGGAATTCCACATATCTTGCTTGAGGATTCCACATGCTTATGATAGCAGGCAGTTGACTGTAGCAGGCAGGGTGAGACTTTGTTTAGAATTCATATTTCTAGTTACTATCTACAGAGTATATTTGTTTCCTATTCTGTTACTTTTTCTAAACGAAAATAGTGTCATTGGACTTCAAACCACAAACTTGCTTTTGCCTCAAAGTGAAAAGCTCCGGAGTTTTTACTTCCACATGAGAAAAGGCACCTGTTTGACAGCAGTACTTCATGACATGAACATGTCCCGTTTCCAATCTTTTAGTATTTTTTAGCTGTCCAATTTATTAGTTATTCTTGGACAAAGTTGAGAACATCAGATAATATTTCAGCCTCTTTGCATTATATGGTTTGGTCCAATCATTAATGTTTTCGGAAAGTTGAAACTTGAATATTTTTAAATCGGGCTTTTTATGAAGACTGAACATTTCTTACTATAGTAATTTTGTGCTACAAGGGGTGAGCAGTGATGAATTGTTGGTACCTCTCACCATAAGCACTTGCTTGACTTGGGTATCTGGCATATCAAATCCTGTCTATCTTCTCACTACTAGGCTACCAGCTGCGTAATTTCCTTTTTGCCTGTCTTTGAGAAAGTATTTCATTGACACCATTGGCCTTTTTCAGGTCTCTGAGCTGAGGAAACCCAATCCGACTATCTGATCACTCCTCTCATCACTCAAAATTTGTGATGGAACATGATCTTCAAGCCTATGAAGAGGATGGTCACAATACTAAGAGGAAACTGGCCAATGTATGTGCTTCCGCTAGTGCTAGAACCGTGAAGAGAAAAATAGAAGCAAATATGATACCACCTAATGATTTCATTAGAAGAACAGGTAAGAAGCAGAAAGTAGCTGCATATGAAGTTCGTCAGTTAACCAAGAATGTGTTGCCTCTGAAGGTGTCTGCTAGGAATGCATCAATGACGATCGCTTTTATAGGCCTTCAAGTGGCAGGTGCAATGATCTTGCCAAGAACAACAATACCAAGAGAAAACCAGATTGGAAAGTTCTTCCTTCCGCTGAAATACCTTTGCACATCAGAGAAGAGAACGAGTGCTCAGTCGCTAGTTGCAGCGTAAATTACTTGGAATACTGTACTGATGATGATGAACAGTCAGTCAGAATCCTCAGTTGCTTCCCTGATGATGTCATGTCTGTATGTCCATCTATGTCTGCCCAGGAGAATAACGAATTCTATGGCTCTGGTTTACATATGAATGTACATGAGCTAGAGCTGCAAGCATACCAATCAACAGTCAGAGCATTCCACGCCGCCGGACCACTGACATGGGAGCAAGAGTCACTACTGACAAACCTTCGCCTCTCCCTGAACATCTCGATTGAGGAGCACTTGCTTCAGTTGAGGCATCTCTTGTCTCTTTGAAAATTTCAAAACTAATATGCTTTTTGTATATCTCTGAATTACCTCCAACTTGCAGAAATTTCCGCAGATTCGTAGCTCTCTTCTTTTATGCCAGTGTACATATAAAAGAGCAAAGAGAAATTTACCTATAGTTGTTATACTTCATCAGACCTTGCTGTGAGGAGTGAATCAGATTAGTGCTTTTAACATGTTGATAAGGTTGAAATACTAGTTTCTTTTCCTTCCGAGGAAGTTGAAAATATTGTTTGTAGTTGCTGATTTCACACATTCTATCTTCTGTTTGTCATCAGCTCTTCTGTATATATCTGTGTCTATAATGATTCAACATTGATAGGTCCTGCTTCAGCTATATCATAAGGGTAATATTTTCATGTTAATATCTCCTTCAGAAGTCAGAAGTAACCACAAAACGATTTTTTTTCTCAGAATATAAAGTGTGAAGTTCTTGAAAGAGTATCTTAATTGGTTTTGTACTGATGCTGCTGATGAACACACAGATTTCTTACCAGTGGGGTAATACCACTTAATGCTGTAAGAGACGGCGCACGGAAGCCTAAAACCCAGAGAGACTTGCGTCCTTTTCTCTCCCATCATACGAAAGGCATGTCTGGATTTGTATTCTGCTGCTGACAAGCGGTGGTCCATGTCACTGTCACCTTTCATAAATGAATCGTGATAAGATCGAGCGCATCATGATCTAAATTCGTTCATGTCCTCTTGAAGTTAAAAAATTGTATATATGCCCAAGGGGACCATATTTTTCTATATAAGTTGCTAAGTTTGTCCGCAAATGTGATGGCCTCGTTCTTCAAATTTTGTGTTTTTTTTTAAAATTGTATTTTCAAATTCCATCGCAATGTTTTCTGCTTTATACTTATTTTGCATTATATAATGGGAAATGCATCTTTAGTTGCATGATCCTATTTACACCGTCCAATTTTTTTTCACATATCAACCATTGATTTTCTTACAACTTAAGATTTCTCTCACCTACGTGTAACCCTCTCAACTCCTTCCAACCTTTGGTTTGAAAATGGAACGCTATGATAGACATATGATCACAACTACATGTGAAAAATCCAGTTTCATGATATAATTCCCACAAAATAGCATGTACCTCTATACTCCCTCCGTCCCAGAATTATAGCGTTTTGTCGTTTTGGGT
>JACEFO010000148.1:0-11475 GCA_015342445.1 Digitaria exilis
GACCCGCTCACCTTTTTTTTATTTGTTCAATCCCAGTGAGCGTCAGGCATACTGATCAAAGGCCTCCTTCACCCAACAAGAACAACGAAAGGCCCTCCATAATCTGACGGCATCAAAGTGTTGTTGCTCGATTGCTGCCACAGTGTGTGTCCTCCTCACGGTATATATGCAAATTAATTGTCCATTTTATTTTTTCACAATTAGATCTATTTTCCTGCTTCGAAACGACTTTCCATTTTACTGTGTCAGCCCATATGAGATTTTTTACTCCCGGAAAATCGGATAGGGACAATATTTGTCCATTCAGTTCGAAACATATACGAAATATAATCTGCAACCCACTCATGTTGATTGGTAACTCAGATATTTTTCGGCCGTTAATTTATTCCAGAGAACATTTCTGCCTCCATGCTTCCTAAAAGAATATTTTCCAAAAAGAAACATTAGTGCTGCCACCTAACTAGTTTCGGATTTGCGAAACCCAATGTAACTTAGTTTCCAGTCTAGGTAACTGTGTCCATGAAACCCCCACTGGGACTGGCCTAATAAAAACTTGGATATTTGTTGCTGTAGTGTTCATACATAACTGAAAAGTAGTGGAAGAATTGATCAAGAACTTTGCACCGGATTATAGTAAATACTGGCAATTGGCGAAATATGCATCGTATGAGGATCAGGGCTTAGGCAAAATCTCACTCGTCGTATTCGTATGCATATGTAATTTTTTGTTCTGTCCTACGTTATGGACAAACGTGTGCCGCGCTCTTTTGGCCCATCAGGTTCTAGCGCACTACCGCAAAGCTTGTGTTGGAAACCTGGCCCATTAAGAGTCGCATCTTCATCACATCACTGCCTCTTCTTCCATTCCGGCGCCATGGCCTCCCCGTCCCCTCCCGCCGCCGGCCGCCGCAAACACACCATCTACCATGGCCACCGTCGCCCCTCGCCGCACCGCCCCACCGTCCGCGGTGGCCTCTTCACCGACCTCCGCTCCCCGTCCCCGTCCCCGACGCCCCGCGCCTCCCCCTCCCCCACCACCTCCGCCACACCCTTCCGCCTCGCCGACTGGGACCCACACCCGTCCTCCTCCTCGTCATCCGTTGCCTCCCCGTCGTCTCCTTCCGCCTCCGCCTCGGCGCGCCGCCTCTCCCCGCTCGCGCGCTTCCTCCTCGACGCGCTCCGGCGGCACCAGCGCTGGGGCCCGCCGGTCGTCGCCGACCTCACCCAAGCTCCGCCGCGTGCCGCCCTCACTCGTCGCCGAGGTCCTCACCGCGCGCCCGCCCCCTCCGCCGCCGCTCGCGCTCCCGTTCTTCCTCTGGGCCGGTCGCCAGAAGGGCTTCCGCCACTGCTTCCCGGCGTTCCACGCCCTCGCCTCGCTTCTCTCCGCCGCGGGGCTCCCCGCCGCCGCCGACCAGCTCCCGGACCTCATGCGCGCCCACGGGAGGCCCGTCTCCACCCCGCAGCTCACGCTCCTCGTCCGCCTCCACACCGCCGCGCGCCGTCCGCTCCGCGCTCTCCATGCCCTCCGCCGCTCCGCCACAAGTTCGACGTCAAGCCCGAGGTCCACGCCTGCAACCGCGTCCTTGGCGCGTTGGCCGCCGCGGGGCATGTCGAGGACGCGCTCAAGCTGTTCGACGAAATGGCGGAGACGGAAACGCGGCCTATGCCAGTGACGTTTGCGATCATGGTTCGCGCGTTGGGCGCGCCGGGATGACAGAGAGGCTTCTGGAGATGATTGAGAGGATGCGGAACGAGGTTTGCCGGCCTGACGTCTTTGTGTACACCGCACTGGTGAAGACAATGGTGCGGAGGGGGCATATGGATGGTTGCATCAGGGTGTGGAAGGAAATGGAGAAGGATGGGGTGGCTCCGGACGCAATGGCATATGCAACGATAGTTGGGGGGCTGTGCAAGGCTGGTATGGTGGAGGAGGCAGCAGAATTGTTCAAAGAGATGAGGAAAAAGGGTTTACTCGTGGACAGGGATGGTGTACACGTCGCTTATTGATGGGTATGTTTCCACTGGGATGGTTGGGGATGGGTGTAGGGTGTTGAAGGAGATGATTGATGCTGGCTATCGGGCCGACCTGGAGATCTACAACACACTTATCAGCGGTCTGTGTAGCATAGGTAGGGAGGATAAGGCTCAGAAAATGTTTCAGATTGTTCTTCAGGAAGAGCTCATGCAAAGTTCTGATACCGTTTCACCATTGCTAGCTTGTTATGCTGAAAAGGGTGAACTGGTTATGTTTTTCGGGTTGGTTGACAAATTGGCAGAGCTGAAGTTGCCTGTTGCTGAATTCTTAGTGGATTTTATGAAGCTCTTTGCTGGCAATGATGGTAGGGAATTAAAGGCTGTGGAAGTATTTGATGCATTGAGACGGAAACAGTATTGTAGCGTCGGCATTTATAACAGTGTTATTGAAAGTCTACTGAAGATCAAGGAAAGGAAGAAAGCACTTTTTCTGTTTGAGGAAATGCAAAGTTCAGTTCACTACAAGCCAGATTCATGTACATACAGTCATATGATCCCATGTTTTGTGGATGAAGGAAATGTTGAAGAGGCCTGCTTATGCTACAACTTCATGATGAAGGAAAATTGGATACCAAGCATACCAGCCTATTGTGCTCTTGTGAAGGGGCTTTGCAAGATTGGGGAAATCAATGCAGCTATTTCACTTGTTAAAGATTGTCTCGGAAATGTAGAAAACGGGCCAACTGAATTCAAATACACCTTGACAATTCTGGAAGCTTGCAGGTCAAAAAGCCCAGAGAAAGTCATCAGTGTGGTGGAAGAGATTATTGAAGTAGGCTGTTCCATGGAAGACATTCTCTATTCTGCTATCATCTATGGCTTCTGCAAGTATGCAAGTTCAACCGAGGCGAGACAGGTGTTCACTATTATGAGGGATCGAAATATCTTGTCAGAAGCCAATTTTATTGTCTATGAGGACATGCTGAACGAGCACCTGAAGAAGGTCACTGCAGACTTGGTGGTATCTGGATTGAAGCTTTTTGACCTTGAATCAAAATTGAAATGGACAAGCAGAATTGATTGAATAAATATACATGCAATTACATGGTACAATCTGCTTCTCTTACCTTCTGATTTCAAATTTAAAATATTAGATGCACTTCTATGTTATTAACTTAAAAGTGCTCACATGTGTCTAGATGCTTTCGCGAAGAAAACTACATGAATCCCAATGCACATGTAGCTCTCTCCTGATTGCCGTTGGGGAAGGTTAGCCCATTGTTGAGCTTGCCTTCTGGCATCTGTGACACATCAACAAGCTGTCGGCCAAGACGTCTCCATTGCAGTTGTGCCCCCTTTCACCCATTCCATGTGAAGAAGTGCCAATGCTGTATTTGAGTCTCTTCAAAAAGATATCAAACAAAAAATGCAATGGTTGGACTCTGATGGACTAATCTGTGTCAGATGAACCTGGAATAAGCAACCGTGCGTGAAAAAGGGACCAACACGAAAAGGTTGGGTAATTTTGTATGTTCACTTGCAAGAATTCTAGCTGAATCAAACATACTACCTTGACATTTTGTTACCCCAGCTTCTCTGTGGTGTCCTGTACAGTCAGTGATCACATAACCATGCTAAGAAAAAAAAACATGCATTTCCTCAGTATTTCAAATACCATTGTTTACAGGTCCAATCAGCCGTGGTAGCTTGCTTGTTTGCTAATGTTGTGTCGCACATCTCCTTACTTCTTAGTGCAAGTTTATTCATTGCCACTATATCCCTTGGAAAACTTTGGGACATTCTCGTAGTGAGCAAAGAATGTTACAATATCAGTATTTGTGTTTTCCATGGGTTCATAACCACTTGAAAAATTGAAGCCATTATAGGGCCACTGAAGTTGCATACATGGTGGCCAAAGTGTATGTGTTTATTGATATTTTTAATTCATATGAAGATGTTACAGATACGTTGCTAGGCTTAGGCCCCGTTTAGATTCAAAAGGATTCCCCAAAAATCCACTATTCATCCAACTTTTCCCTATTCATCCCACCTCTTCTACTCACATATCACTATTCATCTACAGTGTTTTTTTGGGTGAACAGTGTATTTTCGGGAAATCTTTCCCCAATCTAAACACACCCTTATAGTAACGTTAACAAATGGATGAGGTCACATATACCATGGTGGATTAATATGATGTGATGCTGACAAACTTGATACTTTCAGTATTTCACTGAAATTATCATAGCTGTGATGATGATGTGATCTCTTCATTAATATTACTTAGATGATTCCTAGTGTTACTTTATTAATTAGGTTCTAATACCATATCATTGTTGAGATATCTGTAAAATCCATACCTGGGCAAGGCTGTGGGACAGGCAAAGTTCCAAACCCACTGTGCTGTTTACTAGATACCCAGGGCACAGATGGATGGGCCTGATCATATTACCTCATTATTTCTAATCTGCAGAACTTTTCTCAACACGTGGCATCGCACCAAAGAAATATGAGTATGTAAATTATCTAAAGCGGAGTGTAGGTGGGAAAAAAATACCAGTGGTGTACTGTGTGTACACAACTGTTTCCTGCCTTCTTGCTTATTAAGCCTTCTTTGCCCCTTTCCTCCTTACTATGTTTGATATTCACTTACTACATCCAGAACCAAGACATATCTTGTGCTTAAGAAAAACAAAATGATAGGTGATCTCCCTCCACCACCCCTGGCAATGGCATTTAGTTAAGAGGTTCCCTCTCTAATTTTTTTATATAAGGTGTCGGTGCCTGATTTGGTCGCACCGGCACCAACGAGTGATTGCGGTGCTAAACCACTCGTTTCCCTGATGGCGAGAGAAAGAGACGGGGATTTATCCTGGTTCCGGCCACGAGGCCGTACGTCCAGCGGTGGTGCAAAGCACCAGATTACGTGTTTGCTCGTAGTAGGGGTTTACAAGCAAGGTGGGAGAAGGAGATGAGCTCCTAGGTCCTGGCTGTATGATGTGGGTTCTAGCGTGTGTGTGAACTCTTGGTGGTTGTGTGTTCGTGTCTTGTGAGACTTGCCCTTTGCATGGGCTTTCCTTCCCCTTTTATAGACCAAGGGGGCAGGGTGCGAGTACATGTGTCTGTGGTGTTCGTTGCTGAGTGCACTGTTCGTCCATGCCGCGCACTGTGCGAGCGGGAATCGCGCCTTCCAACTCCGGCTGACGACATGACAGTGGCTGACGTAATGTCCTTCCTTCTGGTGACGGCTCGCGGCGTCGAGGGTGGCAACTTGCGTACGGCGTCCAGTTCGAGCCTCCGTGGTCTCCTCGAGGTTGCCTTCGAGGATGGTGGCACGCCCGAGGGGGGCGAAGTCAAAGGAGCGGTTGGCGCTGTGCTGCTGGCAGGGTTAGGTCTGGCCGTGCAGCATGGTGCTCAGAGGTCCACCGTCGTGAGCGGATTTGACCGATGTCTTCTCCGGAGAGTAGGTGATGGCGTGGAGCAGTGATTTCTTGCTTTTTGACCGCAGAAGAGCGTCATCATGATTTGGACTGACGGGTCGCAGAGTCTCGGGCGCTGTTCCTGGCGAGGCCGGCTCGAGTTTGAACCGCAAGCTCGAGCTTGCCGAGCCTCGAACGAGACGGAAACCACCCGCTCGAGGGCAGGGGTCTCCCTCGAGGCTGCTGAGCCTCGAACGAGACAGAAACCACCCGCTCGAGGGTGGTCGTTCACCTCGAGCTGGATGGGTGCCGAGGATTCGTAGCGGTGGCGGGCCTTTGTTGGGCTGTGGAGCCTGGCCAATGTCGTCGTGGGCCTTGTTGCCAAGTTGCTTTGGGCCTAGATTGGGGGTACCCCTTTTGTAGGTACCCGACATAAGGTGAAAAGGCCAAGCTAATACTGTATTTTGTATGTAGATGTAACCTTTTCAAATAATTGGATAAGTATCTGCCTCATTAGTGTAGTGAATTGTACCTCTTGGTATGTTAGGTTTTAAACTTGGAGGTACCTAACTATTGTATTATGTAATTTGCTAGAATCACCTTTAAAAATGTAAAAGATCACAGATAAAATATCTGAATTCAAATGAGCTACTCTAGGGACTATAATGATTAAAATTTTGGAATACATAGGAGTATCTAAGAAATTTTAAGAACCTTATTTTGCTATAGTGCCTCAATAGTTTAACCATGTCCACTAATGTACCGCTTATTTCTGTATCCACATTTGCATTTGCACTCACAAGGCTTTGGGCATACATAAAATATGTTTAGGTAGCAGGCACAGAAAAATGCTTCTTTGATCCTGGTTCGTGTTCTGCCTTGTACCGTTGTATGGAGACGTGAACTACATCTCATTCTCAACATCTTTCAGAATGCTAATGATATTTTCCAATTATACTGAACAGCATCAGGGCTACATCCTTTGTTCATTGGTGAGGTTGACATTGCAAAGGAGTGACATGGAAACTAAATACTTTTGGCAAAGGTATACCCTACTGATCCAATCAATGTATAGTAGTTGTTAGCATTGCTACAGCTTCATGCTGCCCACTGGTTTCCCGTTGTCACATCTTCTATAAATCTATATCATACCAGGTTGCTTATTCATAACAATCTCTCAAGTTTGGGCATCCCCTGGATGATCTGACAAAAAAAAACAATTCTGGATGCTTGATACTTGACCGCAAAGTGAGATACATGATGTGCAACCTACAAGGACGGTGCAGAGGTAATGGGGAAATTCATTGTTGCTATATAACCTTATATTCTTGGGTACACCAATTAGATACTAAACTTCTTCCGCCTTTGCTTGCAGAAGTGTGATTTCTCCGTCCATTTCGAAGTGGAAGTTGGGGCCAATCTGCTGCATGCAAGACATAGACATGGACATAACTGTTGGCACATAGCGTTAGGTAGAATCGTCAATGCATCCGATCCTGATGCTGATTGGTTGCTTCTGGATGTTTGCGCACATTCCTCTTGATTGTTCACCAATAATTTGTGAGCATGGGCTGTGTTATTGATCGTTAGCGGGACCCAGGTTCTAGGCTGGGACAATTGTGCACTGTATGGGTTTGTTTGCCGGGGCTTCCCCCCCTAAACTTGAGTATAACAAGAGTTGAAGAGAATTGTTGGATGACATTAAGTGATAGGACGATGTGTGCGACTTTAAAGTATCCAGATGATGATTTTATTTATTTAGTATACTTAACTTTAATTTTCTAGACGACCATGGAATTCGTTGGTGGTTTGCACGTAGCAAACATTGAGCACAGAGAGACAACATGATTTTTTTTACCCTGAAGATTTCGTAACGTGTTTTCATGTTGGTTTTTCCTAGCCAAATTGTCGCAGCCAGTTGGATGTAATGTAGATGCCTAGCTTTAGCTGCAAGAATGCATGGCCACTGTTTGAGGACATTGGGTGATTGACCTATCATCAATCTATCGTTGTCGATTATTCATGTGCGTATCATTTCGCTGCAGAGGAGATATCACTGATGCAGGGCAAGTAGCCATCACCCTTCCAAAAGGCCAAATAAGAGGGGAGCCTATGCAAGAGGATCCGGGATCCAGCTGCCTGCTGCTGCATAGGCTGGATTAAATCTGTGCAAAAGCAATGAAATCAAACCTCTCTAAAACTTGTATTCAGAAGAAACCTCTGTGAATCGTAAAACCTTTTGGATAAACTTTGTTCGAATTAGCCCAGGCTAGCATTGATGGTTATGGCTCGCAGACCTAATCAATAAGGTGCACACCAGACAATTCGGTTGATAGCGTCAGCGTGGCTACTGGCATGTATATACTATTAGGGCAAGTACAACCGTATAGACGGCAGCTGTCTTTTTGGCCAAACAGACAGCTTAAACAGACAGCTTCTACAATGAGTTGTGTGTTTAGCTAACTGTAGAATATTTAATTCATCATTTGACACATAAATCATGGTGATCTAATGCATACTTGATCCTTGTAGCTATTTTGTTGCATATATGGTGTTATCTTTCTCACCTTTTTTCCCATCCTTTTATTTTCTTTTGTCCACTTCTTTTTTCATTTTTTTCTTTTTTCTCTAAATTCCTTTTTATTTCCCCACCGCCAGCACATCCCCATCCTCGATCTCTCTCGATCTCTCCTGTCCGCTCGTTCTATCCGCTCCCTCGCTGCCTCCGCCAGATGCAGCCCGATCTCGCCCCATCTCCCAGCGGCGCTCGCAGCAGCGGTGGCGCGCGCTCGACGGGGTCCACCTCTCTCTCCTCACTGAGCGCTCGACGGGGGTCCATCGCGCAGCAGTGGTGGCGCGCGCACTGGGAAGCTACCTCTCTCTCCTCTCCGCGCTCTCGACGGTCCTCTCTTCGGCGGCCTCGAGCTCGGGAGGTGGATCTCGGGGTCGAGCTTGTGCTGCTGCGCGAGGCGAGGCTAGAACAGCGGGAGCGCCGACGTGAGGTGAGCTGCGGGTGTCGGGCGCGAGGGGGTGGGGGCGCAGGCGAGATTGTGATTTCGTGGTTGTGGATTTCATGATTTCGTGATCTCAGGTCTTATCTTTGTTATTCGATTCGGCCTTCGTGATGTGGATATGGCTTGTTGGAACTCGATTTGAGTTTTTTTCTTCGATTCGATCTTGTTGGAGCTTGATTTGAGTTTTTTTTTCCCTTCGATTCGCCCTCCTGGAGCCTCCTCTCGCTCACGGTGGCTGCTGCTCCCTCTGTTCTTGAGTGGCAGCGAGCTCGATTTGGGAGGGGATTCTGGCGCGAACCGAGGGCGGCAAACCCATCCTTCCCGCGCGCGCAAGGGATCCCCGCCGCCGTCGAGTCCCTGCAGCGGCTGCTACAACGAGCGCCGAGTTGTCGTTTGGTCCTTGGAGCACGAGCTCCCATCGTAGACGAACGAGACGCCGACCAGGCCTCGTCGACGCTCGCGCGGGGGTCTCTGCAAAAGTTCCTTGCATGGCGACGGCAATCGACGGGCCGTTGTACGTGCCCTTATGCATGAACAGATGGAACTAATAGCTCAATCAGCTTTGGTCATTATGTCCATCAGTGCCAAGCTTAATGGCAGGCAAAGACTAAACATGCGTTCCTAGCTAATTGCCGCAAAGGCTGAGGATTTGTTTATCTCTGGAACATTCTTGCTTGCTTGACTAGGTTTCATACATGTAGCTCACTACGGATGAATGTCGGAGACAGAAGGATAGCGCATAGGGGGAAAAGTTAGGTTCCAATTAATGTAAGGAAAAGTTCAAGCATACGACATAAAATGGCATGCTCACATTACGTTGTAAGCTGGACTCTCGTGTCACGATGACAGCAACATCAAACTCAAGTGGCCGGCCCCTACCAAGTCTTTTCAGGGCACCACAAAAATGGCTGTGAAGTTTTGCAACTTAAAATATGCTAATTATCATAATTTAATTAGGACAGAATGAAGAACTGCAGCCATTAAAATTCACTGGTCGTTTTTTTTCTAGAATGTAGATATCGGACAATGATGGAAATAAAATACGGTATGGCAGCACTCCCACGTATTTTTCTCCTTAAATTAATATAGAAAAGATTAAGGTGCGTGCGCAATCATTTAATTAATTTGGACGATTAAGACGCAACGAATAATTGCAAGTAGGTAGTATCCGTATGCAGTACTTGAGCTACCATTACCCCCCAATAACTTATTCATGATATATGATATCTGGGATTCTTAGCAACTTGTTCTAGATTGCCGAGGGCCTGTTCAAAATGCAATAATTTCATATGAAACATACAAACTCCATCAGAAATATAGAAGTGTCTTAATAATACTACACATAATTTAATGAACAAATGCAACCCCTGGCGGAGTTCATAATTTAGGAACTGCAAAGTCATTAGAATTTGCCGCTCTTTTAATCATTAGATATATGACAGAGATTGGACAGTGGCGAAAAGTACAGTGCAGCTGCAAGTTGCACTACTCTCACGTATTGTTTCTTCAAATTTAATAATAAAAAGATTAAGGCGCATGCGCAATCATTTTACTTGACTTGTGTACGACTAATACGACTACAAATAATTGCAAGGATTGGAGTTAGTAGCCGTATGCAATACGTGAGCTACCGTTGCCACAATAATGATTTTCCCCTTCGATCTTTTCATCAATCAGTGTTTCGATCGATCTCCACTCCATTTATGTGTTTAGTTATCTACACTAACCTATCTGTCACGGATCTCCTTCACATGCCACTGAGTTGGACTGGCATTATGGGATATTAAGAGAGTACACCCAACTTTCGGCTGTAGTAGAAAGGGACAGAGAATCTAATGTTGTACACACACCAATCAACCGACTAATCAATCAATCTCAATTGCCATTTAATTATTAGATCCTATATTAATTAAAAAATGGGGCAGATTTATATATGACATTTAATTAGTGATGCCATCGATAAAGAAAAGAAAAAGGTACATAGATTCAGGTAGCTTATACCAGATATGGAGCTTACACAATCAGATATGTAGGTGTGTACTATATAGGTATACACAAATTACATTTACAAATTCAGTTACATCACAGAGCATGTGCAAATATTGTGTGAGACATATAAACTGAGTATGATTTGTTGAAAAGAAATACTTCTTCTTAATCATATGGATCAATTTCACCTCGCAATTGAGTATAATTCCTTGCATCAGAGTATCTCGAATTCCAAAAACAGGTTCCATTCCAAATAATGATCATGATCTCACCTGTATTCTTTAGAACAATCTAACCAAAACACAATAAGGCCACTAAGAAACCTCCGAATAGTAGGTGAAGAAAGAAAAATAGCTGGGGAAGCTAGCTAGCCACCATGCATCAACAATGCAAGCCGCTGATGAACTACTGAAGAAGGAATTATGAATTGAAAATAAGAGCTAGCTGTTAATTTCACCTTGAGTTCTTGAATTGTCCGTGTAGTGCTCAGACTGATGCTCCTCTGACATCATGAAGCTAGAAAACACCATGAAGAGCACGAAAGAATCATCTGTTGCGAGAAAATTGTGAATTACTCTTTCACACCAACGAAGTTTTCTGCTGTGCATCCACGAGCAGATGAAACTGCACAGCATGATCCGATCATTAGCAGTATTCGGCCATCATTGCTATGCATGGTCAGCAAGCTAACATGCTCAATCATGCTGGCAGCTTCAGCTCCTAGAAGATGCACCACACACAATTCTAGAGAGAGAGAGAGAGAGAGAGAGAGAGAGAGAGAGAGGAGAGACAAGAGCGCGAAGAAGAAGTATGCGAGGAGGGTGAAGGCTGGGAAGAAGGTAGCATATTATAATAGCAGTAGCACCAAATCATGTGATTGGGTGATCTCGTGATATTTGGTGGTTATGCTAGATTGAGGAAAGACAGATTGCTTATAAGTTTAATTAGCTCTAGCTGAGATTGATGTAACAACTAACTAATGTGTTTGGTCCAACGGCAAACATATACATATATACACTATGTCACTCTCAATCCTCCCTCACTAACCACCATACCTTTCTGTTAGCCTTTGTGAAAAA
>JACEFO010000149.1:0-20171 GCA_015342445.1 Digitaria exilis
GATGTGGTTCAACAGCATTAAGGCGAATCATGGTACTGGTGAAAATAAATCAATGAACTTGTCTAACAAACCATGCGGAAAAACTTGATCACGGCTTCTTTGTCATATCTTGCTTGTTTGGCAGCCTGGAATCAATAATTCATATAGTACTGCATCACGTTCCATAGCACAAAAAGAGCGCCACTAATGCGAGACGGGGTAAGATAATAAGAGATCTAACCGACAGGAGACCAGAGTTCCCAGGAAAGCTCTCTGTGAGTGGGAGTTCTTCACTACATCGAAGAAGGCCCTGCTTCTCAGCCCATTGACGAGCTAGATGAACAAGATTCCCGCTGCTTGCTCTTGCACCATCTCTTGGAACAATATCCACTTTATTAGCGATTACCAGATAAGGCACCGGGAGTCCTCCCGGTCCACCAGATCCAAGTGGAGCTAAAAAAGTGCCCGTTTCAGCAACTTCAACAGCCCATTTTATTCAAGTTCGTCTTGGGACTTCCTCTGAGAGGTCATAAACAAATATAACCCCTGATGGATAAATTCAGAAATAGTGAATTCAAATGCTTAAAATATTTATTGTTAAGAAGCACAATAACTAAAGAGGGCAGATTTCTCTAAATAAGAGTTCTGGTAGCTGGCAGGTTTAAGGGGGGAAGAAATTTAGAACTAAAGTAGAAATAAAGCAGAGCACTGACATAAATGATATAGAAATGCCAAGGGTGCAGAACAAAACTGCTACAAGTAACCTACGCAGGTTGAAGCATGAGTACTAGAAAATATAATAAACAGGCCTACCGTCAATATTTTTTGTAGAGTTAAACAGCAATTGAATCTATCAAATGCTTACGTAGGAAAAGACTGCCAAAATAAAGCTGTGATGCATACAAAGATGCAGACATAGACAATAATATGTGGTAATGAGAAGAGAGGCCATGTACCATTGATTTGTGTATAGAAAATTGACCGGCATGCTTTGTACCGTTCATGTCCTGAGACATCCCAAAGCTCAACAAAGAAGTTCCTTTCAGCTCACTGATGTTATTGGATGAACTGCCTGACTTCCATAAGTAATATGCTGAAATGAAAAGGAGCACGAGATGTAAGTAGGCATAAATTGCAAAACATACAAAAAAAAAAAAATACTAGTTAGAAAGGCAAAGAAATGTACTGACTTTAACACCCACTGTGCATCCTACTGTTTGTGCTGGTCGAGCAATAGCAGAAACCTTTTAAAATGAGATGCACCAGTGAAGATTTCCCAACACCTGAGAAGGGGGGAAAGATAAGAACAAAACATACAGCTAATGCACTATAACCAGCATAGTAAAATTCAAATACATGCAATTGAATAGTAGAGGTTCAATTCTTCGGCACACAGTATGATCTTGTATCCACAATACAAAAATAGTATACATGCACAGTTAAATAAAACCCACAGAATTTCCAATGAAGCTCTTATGTATGAACTGGTGCCAGACCAGGTCATTGTCAATACCTGGTTATAATAACTTTTGTTGTTTTCATATAGTACAATGGTTTTCATCAAATCGTCGTTTATTAGACATATCTTCTTCTTCTTTTCTTTCCTACTAATTCTTGTACTTGTTGGGTCTAGGATTCCATCCTAGGAGCTCTTATTACTAAGTGGGGTTAGTGCCAGTCTACCACTTAACTAGTTCGTACTTGGTACTTGTTACTTCTTCTAAATGAAACATGTGCATTAAAAGTACTCAAAACAATAAATTTAACAAAGCTCAATTTGCTCTATGCTATTTCAAATCTTTTGTTCATAATATGATGGAAAGCATGATAAGCAACTCAATGTCTAAAAGAGATATTTCAGCTATTTAAAAGGTGCAATGTTACAGGTATTTTTTTTTTCCGAAAGGTTCACAAGGATCAAGCTTTCAGGATAAAGAAAACTAGCTCCAAGAAGGTACCTGGAATGCTCACAACAATACAATCCTGATAAAGACGAGCGCTTGATGAATAATAGAATCACTGAACAGCCGGAATAAAATTTCCAACCAGGTTTAATATACTAGATAAAGGTCAAAACTGGAACCTGGTCTGTTGGCATTTGGAGATACTGCTTTCTGGTATGATAATGATATTTAATTTGATTAGTTTTGAGAATGAACCAGCCAGGGATTCCAAGTTTCCAACTCTTTATTCAGTAACTGTCTGATTGTGGTTCAGAAAATCCCCAATTCGCTCAGGGCAAACAAAATGTATTACCTTAGTATGATTCGATTCCATTGATCCCATTATCTCTAGGATACTACTGCACATATATCCCATCCAATGCCTACTTCAAAGCAGGCAAAAAGGTTAACAGAATAGAATATCCAAACCTTCAAGCAGAGCTCTACCGTTCTGAAAATTTTGAACAAAGGTTTAGGGGCATATGCAATTCTGAAATTTATGACCACTCATTTCATATTCTAATTAGACATCAAAATGGACACTGTACAGTCGATTAAAATCAGTGCCTACTCAGTATGTAACTAAATCCTCGTAACTTTTGCTAAGTATCAGGCTCTAGCCTTCCAGGAAAAGTTGCAAAACAAGTCCACCTGAATCACCGACGACGAGGACGCGCACTTGACCGAAGGGCCCCACGCCGTTCTGATCCCGTCCGCTGCCGCTGCTGCTCCGGCTGCCGCTATCCTTCCAAAACATCGCCGCCGCAGCCGCCGACAGACGCCCGAACCCGACGGTACCGACGAAACACCCCGGTGGTTAGTTGCTTAGTGCCGCGGTTGGGATCGCCGGATCGGCCACGCCAGACCCCGCCCGCTCCGAGCGCCGCGATTCGACGCGCCAGGCCGGAGGAGGCGGGATTCCGAGGAAGAACCGACGGCTCTCTCAGGTCAGGCGAGGGTCCGAGCACCGACAACGGAGGCCGTGAATGGCCGCGACCTGGTTGCGAGAGACGTGTGAATCTCCATTGTTTTTCTTCCGCTTTAAGGTGACTACACTTTACGAGTACGACTGGACTGGCGATAAAATATGTGGGCTTAGATCGTGGTGAATGGGCACATGATTCCCAAGTTGTCAACTGAGATTTTGTGCTCGTCGGATCGCTGAACGATTTTTTACGACAAAAAAAGAGAGATTTCACAGGATTTGTTGCCATGCGGCCAAACGCGCAGCGCAGTTAGGTTCAGCAGCACAATCTCGTGCGTGCGGCAGGCAGAACGTACGTGAAAGCACGACCATTTTTGCGATAGAATATGCAGACGATGTAAAATCACACATTAGCAAGAGAATCTAATTCTGAAGAGAAACTCCTTAAATTAATTACATGTTAGATCATAAATGATTCTGTATAGGGTCAGACATCATGCTAGATATGAACATGATAAATTGCTCGCCAAAATGAACATCCGTGGCCACCTGTCCTAACAATTTGGTGACAACGATCCCATTGGTCTTTCCAAAAGTAAAAACAAAATAACGATCCTACTGCATCGCCTGCTCCAGTCTTCAACAGCCACATCAGAGATCAATCACAACAAAAAGCAAACTTGCTCGGCTGAACATATGCCGCTTCAGGATTGCCTTTTCGATCTCAGATTTGGTATTAAAAAAACGGCAGGCCTCGCAAACTGACTTGATGCTATCTTTTAAAGAATCACTCCAAAATCAGTTATGCCGCATCCATCAACGATGTGTTGGCGTCTCATAGGATAATGCAGTAAGGATGCATAATTTAAACTCTTAGCATTCTTCTATCACATTGTCATCATCTTCAGAGTTACTTCCATCAGCATCAAGTCTACCTACCAAGACGGAACCACCTATACCATGAGGCAATGAGCTGATTCTAGATCCAACATTGCGCGGACCAATCCATCTCTCCAATGGTCTGAATTCTGTGACTATATCAGAGAAGCTGCAGGAACCACAGGAACTTGAACAATCAAATCTTTCCTTTAAGATCTGGTCCTGCATTTTCCCCCAACAAATTGGAAATGTACATTGTCAAATACCAGCTGGTTAGTAAGGATAATGAATATACCCACTGCAGTGATTCCATTGACTAGGATCTGAAGTACTATTATGAATGCCAGCGACAGAGTTTAGCATTGTACTAAATAAACATGTATAAACATAAAAGTTTGAATGTTAAAGAGAAGAAAGCATGAACGGATTTACTTCAGAAGACAAGTTCTGAGAATAAGCATACAAATTTTCCGAAAAGCATTTAGGTAATTGCATAAAGCATTGTATGTAGGTATTGAATTTACCTTGTTAGACCGAAATGACTGCTCTGTTTGCCAAAGCTTTGGGCCCCGGATAGTATGCCACCTGCTTATGCCAAATCATAGTAAAACAAACAAATATCCCTAGCTCTTTCAGATAAAATTATGTTGACAGTCAAAATACCTTGAGGAAGCCACATGAGCATTTCCAAAAAGAACCCCTCGTGCTGCAACAGATGCAGCAATGAGTTGTCCCATGTTTTCTGAATTGTATGATACGATTGGACTACCAGTAAGAAGACAATCTGCCTCACTCAAATATGATACCACAGCCCATGCATCATCAACAGCTTCATTGTCAATGAAATCAAGAACTGCAAAACACAGATATCAACTATTAGTTAATCCATTTTGATAATGAATGAACAACATTTGTTGAGTACACATTTCCTTGAGGGAGCAGCAGCTTCAAAAAGTATAATTACTCCAGGTTCAAATACGACAAAGCAAATGAACACTTCAAAAAAACAGCGAGGAACCATAAAAGAAATGACAGAATTTATATATGAGCTACTCATTTCGAATACAATGTCCCCAAGAGATGCCTAACATCACATAATACTGACACTTGAATCTGCCCACTTGCTGCTAAGTAAAATCACATTAAAAGAGAAGAGGCACTAACAATATCCAAGGTGAACACACATAGTTTATGCAGCGTAAAATTCAGTGGTCTGTTAGCCTGCAAAGCCGTGCACACTGCACAGTTTCCACCTAGTTAGATGATGCACATTAGCTAATCCAAAAAAGACTAGAGGAAGACTCATGAAATCAAGGAGGCAAAAGCCAACAGAGCCAAGACTTAAAGTTGGGTTAGGCCCCTTGGGAAAAAAAAAAAGGCAGGGTCAACAGTAGCAGGCTAGCATCAGTTACCAGCCTAACATCGTAGCAGTATGCGAAAAATTCCAGGGCCACTGATCAGAGGTCAATTTGCCATAGAAATGCTCTCTTTTTTTTTTCTCGAATACGCAGGAAAGCTGCGCATCTTTGCATTAAGAGAGGAAAAAAGGCCCAAATTACAAAAACATCACCCCACCTTGGACTTGAAGGGTGGATATTGATATATCTAACAGACTATTACAATGGAATGCTCTTACACTTTGCTAGTTCGGTAGTAGTTTACTAGTTTGTTTGGTCTATAATGCTTGTTGGTTCAGCTCTTTCGCAACCAATGCTAACAAGTTACACGAGGTGAAAAACTGATAAATTACTACCCAAAACCAAGCCATACAAAGCAGCACAGATATCACAGTGAAGACAGAGCCTGAATAGTGTAAAATGATCCATTCCTTTAATCCATGTGATAATGAGTTCATGACCCCACCAAACCCATATTCTGATTATTATAATAATACTGACCAAATGACCCATGGAATAACAATTGAATGTGATACTGTGGTCATGAATCATGATGCATGAGATAACAGATAAGGCAAAACAATATAATGTTTGATTAAACCAGTATTTTCAAATGCTCCACTTCATCTGCAAGAATAATAAGCTGAAGATTTACTATTTCACAAATCAGCATAGGATAAACTAACAGCACCGGCAAACATAAGAAAAATATAAATAATGATATTCCAAACATACACTCATCAACACACCTGAGAGAACTACATAAAACATGGTAGGAAAACACAGGTCAAGTATACGGTATTCTCTACTGTCCACTCCTTGTGATCTATAGTTACTTACCATTTTCGTAAAGAAAATCTGCGACTGTCCGTACTTTTCCATGTGCTTGTGAAAGTATCTTTTCAGGAACATCCATTTTGAGTGAATTTCTTCTTAGATTTTCCTTAAGAGGGAATGGATCCAGGTCTATGAAATAAATATCATAAATTTCAGAAAACATAAGCAAATGATGAAGAACAACCTCTCAAGGTTCTGAAATCACTAATCCAATAGTAGCCACTCCAAATAGGAGGCATAGCATATAGGGGATGTTTGGATCCCTTGACTGCTCAGAATTGAATTATTTTTCATGAAATTCTACTTGGTCACCTGCTCATAATTGAATTATTTCTCGTGGAATTCCAACATTCTAAGCAGGTTATTATAGGAAACCTATATGTAAAGTTACATCCAGTGAAACTGAAAAGGATGCACAGCCATTGCTCAACAGACAATTAATAATGAACAAAATTACATAAAAAACAGTGGGTAAAAGTGCGTTAACAGTTCAAGTTCAACTAAAGACAACTCTACAAATAAGGTGCCAGAATATATTCACGCAACATTGCCTCAGAATTACAAATTTGCTTGCGAAATTAGAACTTTCTGAAGTGAATTGTTGGTAGGATGAGATAAATCTTAGTTCTTACATACCAATATCGACGTCACAATTAATTTCCCTCTTATTGTGCAAAAATTTCCCCAATGCATGAAATAGTGTTAATGTCTCATCTCTTCCACATGGAGAGGGTAGTGCACTGCTGAGGCCATAGCTCTCCTGCCGTGGAACCAGAGAATTACCACACCTTAAACCCGCACGAGTAGTATTTGTTGCCAGTGAAGAACAGCGACCTCTAGGATCAAGACTATAGTACTGAAGAGACATTATTGCATGTCTGATGTCACCTCCACTGGATATTGCTATTTGATGCAGCAGTTCTTCAGATGCATTGTATCTTTCTTCTTTGCATATTTGAATAAGAATTTTCTTTATGGAATTTGTGGTTACCAGATTGAAAGCAATCTGCAAGAAATAGTTGGTGCCCCATGAGAAGTGGTTTTAAAAAAACTTATTTAACCATCATAAAATCTGCCAACATTTATATTTTTACCTTATGAGCACCAGCATCTTGAAGTAAGGACTCAAGGTCCTCAGAGTTCCACGTTGCAGTATTGTTACTCTCACTTTTGTGATAGTGAGTAAGTGAAATGACAGTTGGTACTTGGGTACTTCGAATCAAACCAGTTAAGCATTTTCCTAGTCTTGCAAAAGCAGCATTTCCACTTGTTACAGGAATGTCATCAATTAGAACAATAAAAAGCTTTCTTTGGGGTGTGGTGCTGGTTGGACGAAGCATTGCATATTTCCTTATCTTCTCCACAAAGTTTTCAAATTCTTCCAGCTTGGATATATAGCGCAATCCTAAGATTGAACATTTAAGAAAAATAATAAAATATTTAATAGAAAAATTCTGGCAATTGGAATGCTTTGACAATGTGCCAGAGTACCGTGGACTAGATCATCAGTATGATATAAGTGTGTGGATGTGGAGTTTATCCATACTTCCGACAGTTCTTCAAATTGCAACAAATACGAGAATAATAAAAAAAAAAGCAGATAACAAGATACCTGAATTAGCATGAACATGTTCAGCCCAAAGTGTTGGTACCGGAGTTGTCCACTCACATAAGTCCGCTCCAAGATCGGCAGCAATCGCTTTAACAGTTGCCTGTGATAAAATTGACAAGTCAAATTCAGTCCCAGAGCAATAGAACCAAGTTCTCCATTAGTACAGCATAATTAACGCATAAAATCAAGCCTACCCTCTGAAAGAAAGACCATAGGAGTAAACACAATTGAAAGAAAAGCAATTAATTTAGCTGTGCCGTTATTTTTCTTAATAAAAAAATCCGTCCTTAAATTGATCAAATGCTTGCCTATGAAAGGTGAACAATTTAAACCTGTCAACATGTTATACCACACTGGTTTATGATGCACCAAATCACATCTAACCAACTAGGGACCAAACAGGTGCAATGAGCTACTGAACTTAATGAGTATGACGATGAGCCCAAACTCCATTTCATCATATGGGTACAAAAATTCAGAGAAGTGTGAGGGAAGGACATACAGATTTTCCAACACCAGTTTGACCAGTTAGGACAAGAGTCCATCCTCCAACTGTTTTCTGCAAATTTTAGTCTTTGCACTATTAGTATCTCTAATTCCCTATCAAAGTTGAAATATATAAATAACAGAAACAGATAAAAGTGGCTGAGCAAAGTTAATAATTGGTAATCTTGAAATGAGATTCAAAATTTAGATTACTTCTACCAATGCATGCTTCTTATGCCACTGAAGGAATGCACGAGAGCTTCAATTGATCAGTAACAATCCAAACATTCACATATTGAAAAAAAACGGTTCCTGATTCCGAAAAAAATATAGGACCCTGTTGATAAACATGAAATTTCAGATATGTTGCCAGAATTTTACCAACATTTTTTTGTAATGATTTCAATCAAAACTATCCCTAATCCAAACATTATATAAGAACAGATAATTAAGACAGCATATCACAACTATAACACATTAGGTAGACTCATTACACGATATTTCAATAAATAAAACTTATTGGACCTCACCAATAAACAGAACATTTTGGGATAATACTGAATTTTGCTGAAATTTTTTCTTGGCCTGATTGCTGGTGTTTTCATGAGATACTCTCATAAGGCAATACCAGATTGCAACATTATTACAAACCCCAATGATGGTCAAATTGCACTGATAGGAAAGGCATGCGCAATAGCATCGCTTCTCCTCTACTCTAGCAGAGACCCCATACAATGCATTTTGAACTATCATGTAACCAAAAGGGGAAGATACAAAATATTATATCTCTATCTGGCCTGTAGCAATAAATATGCTGATAACCTTAAAAAAAAACTTCCACTTTCAGAAAATATTTAGATTATACACTTGTATACATGACCTCAGCGATTCTGTGTATTATCTAAATATATATTCCACTAAGTTAAACTCACAGCTGATTTTTTTTCAAAGAACAATCACCTTTGGAGCTGTCAACTTCTCTTCCAACCATTTCTTGACATCTTCAACCTACAGAAATAGATTATGCAAAATATTACATGAAGTTCATTCCAAATCACTGCTCATGCATGGTCACAATCCATGAAAAGACTGAAGTAATGCATGGTGACAAACTATGAAAAGAATGATATATTGACATTTAAAAAAAAATCAGATTGAAACAAGAACAATAAAATAGGCAATATAATAGATTGAGTAAACCCCATCAAAGGGTGAGCTAATTTAAGGGATACTAAAGGTGTACAACATAACATATTTTGTAACTTGTAAGTTCATAAAAAAAGAACCAACCTTCTTTTTATGAACAGCAAGCTCTGCTAATGAGTGGGGCGTATACTTTTCAACCCAGAGCTCTTTTGTTTTCCGTATGGATCCTGCCTAGAAGTAGGCTAATCAGCAGAAGAAGACAAAACAGTGAAATTTCACATTCACAAAGGTCTGTGAACCTCAGAACATCACAGGAACAAGTCAGGTGTAGAGTTGATCCAACTAAACAGCAGTAATAAGTCAGGTGTAGAGTTGATCCAACTAAACAGCAGTAATAAGTCAGGTGTAGAGTTGATCCAACTTAACAGCAGTACCAGAAATAGAATCAAAGCAACATAGAATACTACACACCATCTCATCTCCAAGAATTGTTAAGCGTTTGAGCCACATTTATGTCTAGGTATAACCCCAGCAGTTCGGTGCAAAGGTCCACTTAGGTGTTAGGCATCGAATTTGTGTTCCATATTTCATTGTCTGGTTTGCTTAGCAGCAGAAAAAGGGCTGTGTGATACAGTATGGAGACATGGTGAATAGAGTAACTTGAACATCATGCGATGTAGAGTTGTAGACTTCCAAACCATACAAACTAACTAATTTAACAAAAAACTTCTAAACACATTGCATTTATTGAATGGTTACAATACACACTATTTGGAAAAGATTTCAAAAGAAACTCTATGTTTATAGCTTTGTTCTGTTATATGAAATTCAAAATACACACATAAGAAATAGAACAGAGGTGAAGTAAATATACCTGACATGCCCAAGTCATCGAAACATTCTGAAAAATCTTCAGAGAGCATATCAAATTCAGCCTTTTCAGACAAGGTAAGAAAATATCAGTGACTAATTACACAAAAGGATCAACTCAAGTTAGAAAACAATTGATGATAATAGTAGGTAAGACAAGAAATTCATTTCAAATGAATGTTTTATCTCTTTCGTGCTAAACTAGCAAGTTCACATCAAGTTGTAGCCAAGATGGAATCAGATTGTGAGTCTTATCAATAGTCACACAAGAGACCACACAACCAAATTACTTACAGATGAAAAAAATAAGCAGAAACTATCATTCCTCAGTTTCTCACTAATATCTATTCCAGTGAAAATCGGTTCAGAAACTATAAGACACTGAAATAAAACCATTGTTCCATTTGCAATCTAGATGAAAAAGAAAATGAGAAATGAGGATCAAATCAGGGAAGGCATTATGTAATAATCAGTGTTTTCCCTCTTGCCTGATGCCAGCCTCGGGGGTAAAAATGCTTGAGCACACATACCACAAATTCCTACAAAGTCCATATATTACTATTTACTGACAGCCTAGATTGATCAATCAATATGCATGATAGGAAATCAGAAGCCAGGAACTATCAGGCTTGACTACAGGTAACAGAACTCGGAATCATTTACTGAGTTTAGCATCCCATTTCACGAGTCGCATTGGCTTAACAGCAAACGGAATACAACACAACTACGCACGACACACAGCTTTTGCAACCGCAAAATCGCCCAAACAAACTCTAGGTCGTGCGTATCACCTTTAAGGAGTTCGACGGCGCCGTTGCCGAGGCGCGGCGGCGTCCTCTCCCCACGCTGCTCTCCCGGCGCGGCTTTTTCCTGGAGCCGCTCGCTGCCTGAGACTGCGCCCGCGCCGGCGCCGACGCAGGCGTCCTCGACCGCCGCGCCGAAGGCCCGCGGCGGCCCCCGCCGTCATCTTCGCCAGGGGAAGATGAGAGCAGGACGACCGGCGGCCGCTTCCCCATTGGCGGCGGCGGCGGGAGGCCTTGCCCCTAGGGATACAGCCGGGGGATCTGCACGGCGAGATTATTGGGTTTTGCTCCCCGGCCCCGGCGCGAAATTGGGGGGTTTTAGGTGGGGTCTTGGCGGGGAAGGAAACCAGGGGACTGCAGACTGCAGAGGGCAGAGATCCAGAATGGATTCACACGCTCTGCTCAGTCCCCCTGTTTTCATCACCCAATGTAAACACCCCGCTGTCAACAAATCTTAATGACGCTTATGCTTTAATAAAGAATTTTCAAAAATGAAATCCACTTGCCGGTTACCTATCCTTTTCCTCGCTAACCACTAAGAAGAAATGAATGCCTTTGAGAGATAACTTGAAGATAATACGGACGAGGAGATAAGCGTGACATTGTCAATTTCTTGATCAGACATGTATAGTTGGATTAGTAATTAAGTTGTGTCTAAAAGACACGACAGCACAAACGAAAATGCATAGATGCATATATTGACGTGCTCAGCCCTAAAAGTTTTTAATATATAATATTATATTTTTTCATCTCTCTACTTACTCAGTGCTCCCTCCGTCCCAAAATTATAGTCTTTCTCACTTCCCGAGAAAATAGTATGGCCAATTATATAAAAATATATATTAAATTTTATGATACAATATCGATATCATTAGATAGATATTTAGATCTAGTTTTTTATAAAAAAAATATTTGAAGATTTAACATATTTTCTACAAATCTAGTCAACCTCGTGGCACAAACACCCAAAACAACTATAATTTTGGGACGGAGGGAGTAGTCAGCTAGAGAAAACCTAAAGTAGGTTGGCGATGGGGACAAGTAGTCACCAGGTGGATTTTTCATTTTTGAAAAACTTTATTAAAGGAAGCGTCAAATATTTGTTGAATTATCCTCTCTAGCTACCTGAGTAAGCTTCATGGACCCCCGGTTCTCGCTGAGAAGCCCAAGCTTTACATGAGGACAATGATTTTATGCATAGGAAGGATAGTTTTTTTTTTTACGACTCATAGGAAGGAAAGAAGGATAGTTGAGATAATGAAACATACTTGTATGGCAATGGAGTATAAGGGCGCGTTTGCTTTATGCCCATGGGCGCCCTTCGAAATTGTTGGCTCACCAAATATTTGGCGGACAAATCGGCCGCCGGCGTTTCGCCCTCGCGTTGGTGGAAAAACTACTGCGTGCAGGCACAGGTGCATTGGCTCGCCAATAGTTGGCTTCGATCCAAACGAGAGCAGCCCTCACGGTCAATGACAAAAAAAATTAGTCGGACGGGCATTGGCGTAAAACCAAACATGCCCTAAACTTCTATGTTGCTTTGAATCAATTTATTTCGAAGTGTACGTCTCATGAGATTTTTTAGATTCCTTATAGACGAGCTAGGGTGTGTTTATATTGGGAAAGAGTTCTCGAAAAAACAAACATGGTACATTAATAGTGTTATGTGAATGGGAAGGATGGGATGAGTAGGAAAAAATAGATGAATAATATTTTTTGGGGAAGAATTCTGAATCTAAACGCACCCTTAATAGGGTGGCGAAAATAAAAAGAAGAGTGCATTGGAAATATGTCTCAGTGCGGTGTCACTTTTTCCATCTCCACATAGCATGAGATGGATTTAACCATCCAAATATTAGCAATGATATTTTGCAAAGATGCAATTAGATTGGGTTGACCGTGGGTGCAGGGGCGGATCTATGGGTCCTCCCCGCCCGCCCTACAGTTGTTAATTGCATGTAAATACAGAGAGAGTGATGAAGAAGAAAAGGTGGAGGAAAGAAGAAAAACTATATAGATAGAGGAGATAGGAAAAAAAAACATGGGCTTACTTAGTAGACGCTAAACATCTACTTAAATATCTTCACTAAACTTATTTATCTGCTTCTGTTCTAATGTAAAAAAAATAACTGTCTAGAAATAAAAAACCACTGGCGATTATAAAACACAATCAATAGACAAAAGTAATTTTCATTTGACATCCTTTAGAATGATCATAATTTGTTCTGGCATAAATGGGGCCGCAGAACTGTTGACTTCCCCTGGGCCTTCAGCCTGTCGTGCTTGCTTAGCGGGAGCGGCAAATATACAGCCCTTGACCATTGGCCGTGTTTAGTTCTAGAAGTTTTTTTTACTTTACTATTCATCTCTCTCAGAAAACATACTTTCTAAAAAATTTCTTAACTCCTTTCAACTTTTCTATTTATCCCTCTCACAGAACACGTTTGTTAGAAAAAGTTCTTTTCATCAACTCCCAGCTAAACACACCTGCCCGGGGTTCATCGCGTTCGCGTCATCCTCTCGTGCTCCCACGTGACATGAGCATCGACGCACCGTCATTTCTCCATTCGAGTCGGCCACACGCCCACGAGGCATCCCTGGCCGACCAGCTCGCCGTCCACACCGGTCGAACGGCCCAAACGAGCCTCTCGAGAGCCGAGATCCGTTTGGCTGTGGGCGACGCGGCGGACGGAGCTTGCACAGGGCAGGTAACTTCTGCTCCAACAGGCGGTGGCCACCTGCTTGTGCTGGACAGGTTCGGCACGTTCCCAACTGGCCGCGCCAATTCGTGTTTGCTTCGTCTCCAGCTCAAAAAATTGCTGCTCGTTTTTTTAGCTCGCGCCTCCGTGTCCGGTGAGTTGTCCACCGAGCCCTTCGCCGCGACGTCTACGCGTCGTTCCCTCGGTTCCTTTCTTCCAAAGTCTTCTCGTCGTTATCGGTTTGCCTGGATCCGATACCTCCGCCCTCTCCGCACCCAAACCTGTGCTCCCCGAACGCGCGCCGCCCACGACGAGGCGGCTGACCCGCGTGCCCGCGTTGGTTGGGGCAACCGTCTCAGGTTCGCGGCGCCAGCCGACGTGCAGAAGATCTCCGCGTCCCTGAGTGCCACAGCGCATCAACCGTCGCCTTCACCAGCTCGCTCCTCCCAGTATTAAAATCCCACCCCTGCCATTTCCGTCGCCCCACTTCTCTCGATTCGATTTCCGGAGAAGAGAGCAGCAAGGCGCAAGCGCGCAACCCACAACTGACAGCCAGCAGTTCAAGCAAACCAGCAAAGCAAGCGAACCAGCCATGGCTTCCGCCTCCAAGCAGCAGCAGAGCCTCTACCCTGAGGTGAATCAGTCTCACCCTGATCTCAACACCCCCTTCTACTGCGCGCCCACCACCTCCACCGGCACCGCCACCGGCAGTTCCCTCTACCCCACCGTCGACCCCAACGAGCTCGCCGAGAACCTCTTCCCCGAGACGGCCGAAGAGGAAGCCGCGCCGCCGCCGCCCACCACCGAGGAGACCATCGTCGCCGTCCCGGGCGCGCAGCTCCACCTCGTCGACCCCGACCGCAGCCTCGACCTCGGCGCGGGCACGCTCTCCGTCGTGCGCCTCCGCCAGGGGGACCACTCCGTCGCCGTCCTCGCGCGCCTGACCCCCGAGAAGCCCCACCAGCGCCGCGGCCTCTTCCGCCTGTTCAGCAGCGCGCGGTCCGGCGATGGCGCCGAGCAGGAGCCCGTCCAGTGGCCGCTCACCCGCGACGTCGCGGCGGTCAAGCTCGACGCCGCGCACTACTTCTTCTCGCTCCATGTTCCGCACACGGACCACCCGGATGACAAGGAGGACGCGGAGGATGCCGAGACGGAGGCGGAGGCGGCGCTGAGCTACGGCCTTACGGTCGCTGGGAAGGGGCAGGAGAAGGTATTGGAGGAGCTGGACAGGGTCCTGGAGGAGTACACCACCTTATCTGTGAAGCAGGTGGAGGCGGCGGCGAAGGAGAAGTCGGAAGTGATGGATTCGAAGGCGGTGACCGAGATCACCCCCGAGGAGGCTGTCGGGGATAAGAAGGAGGTTATCGAGGAGAAATCGGCGGCGTTCTGGACGACGATCGCGCCGAATGTTGACGACTACAGCTCGTCCGTGGCGAGGCTGATTGCGCGAGGTTCGGGGCAGCTTGTGAGAGGCATCATCTGGTGCGGTGACATCACTGCAGAGGGCCTGCGGCGTGGAGAAGATGTGGTGAAGAAGAGCGTGGGACCCAGCGCGAAGCCGACACAGGTGAAGCCCAGCACACTCAGGAGGATGAAGAGGTATACATTTGCGGACAATCTTACTACCACTTGCATTTATCATGGCTAACTGTTTTCATTACTATGGTTGCTCCTAAAACGGGAAGACTTGCAAACGTGGAATCTATTTACTGAATTAGATTTCCCATTTGATTTAGAATGCGACTGTTCTTATTATGTTGCGGTTAGACACTACTTGAGTTATCTGAGATAGGCTTTGATTGCCACAACTTGTAGGATCAGACAACTTACTGATAGAAGATTTGCTTATTGCATTGTCATGAAACAGCTTACAGATAGCTCTGGGATAGTAAGTGTTCCTTAGATGTACCTCCCTTTGCACTTCATGCATTGATAGGTGTTATGCTCTTTTTATCAGAGCAAGGGTTCATTTTGGCTACTTTTCTTCTTTTTCCCAAACGCAAAGCAAATGTCCCATTCATCTATAATCATGTTAATTTAATTATTCCTTCAGACTTCAGAGGGTTGCCATCCACCTTTATTAGTTGATTAGTGGAAAATTGACTTGGACCTTCGCCATTGCCTGCTTTACGATAATGACCATTGATATTTTCCCGCCTCATGCTACTTGCTATTATGGTACTGCAAATTTGTAGCAAATACTATTGGAGCATCTAACTAGGGTGCTAGATGGACAGTCATATCAGCCAAGCATGCCAATCGTTTTCGAAATTCATATGTAAAATTTTTATCACAGCAACTGTTATTATCATCTCTTTTTGGGTTGGTTGGTTCCCATTGCTATTAAATTAATGTGTAATCAATTTTCTGACCTCCCGTCCTGTTGCTTATGATTTTCTGTGTTCTTTCTCAGGGCTAGGAGGGTTACAAAAATGTCCAACAGGGTGGCAAATTCAATCTTGTCTGGTGTTCTGAAAGTCACAGGCTTTGTCACAAGCACTGTGATTAATTCCAAACCAGCACAAAAATTCTTTAAGTTGATGCCTGGCGAAGTTATTCTTGCTTCACTTGATGGATTTGGTATGTACTCTTCACCTTTCTCTAAGATTTGAATGATCGTTCATACTTGATGGATTGAATTCTATGATAAACTGATGTAACCAGCAAAGAGATTCAAATTCATAGTAGGGCTTTGTAATTTACTCCACTTCACTATGCTTAGTTTTTACTATTGCACATTATGATTTGTTGATTTACTGCTTATTCGATGGTCCAGGTAAAGTATGGGATGCTGTCGAGGTGTCTGGCAAGAACGTGATGCAGACATCATCAGTTGTGACAACTTCCGTTGTAACACACAGGTAATATGCAATGCAAATTATGCTACTGCAATCTTTTAAGTCTTCATGCCATTTTTTCCCATACAGTGTAGTATCATATAGGAGTTGTTTAGATCCTAGAGATTCACTATTTCTCTAATCACATCTATCTCATCATTTCCCATCTTTTCCTCACTATTCATTGCTACAGTGTATATCTGCTATAGGAAATCTCCACCAATCTCTACCAACTAAACACCCCCATAGGAAGAATGAAACAAAGGGCGTGTTCGCTGTGCTGTTGCTGCGCTGCCCAGCGGCTGCTGCTGCTAGCCGTTGCCTCTACGGCAACTGTTGCTGCTGCAGCAGCGGGCTAGGTGCAGCCGGTGCAGCCAGCGCAGCGAACACCCCCAAAACTTTAGAGTAATTTTTTAGAGATCAAATTCAATTAGGAATCCTCTCACAATTAGCAGAGACTTGAACCTACAAAATGAGCAATACGAAGGTGCTTCTAGAAAAAATTATATGAAAGCGATTAATTAGAAAACACTACTCCTATGAGAGAAGGCATTCAGAAACAAGGAATGCGCCTTCTGTTCTTTTTTCAGAACAGGTTATGCAATAGCTGTAATAGAAATATTTTTCCCCAATGGTTATATGACAATTATTTGACCAAGATCACACTTTTTTTAATTCAACCACAGAGCTGACACTGGCATGGCTAATGTGTTTGAACTTGTGCAGATACGGTGAGCAAGCAGGGGAGGCCACGCACAATTACCTTCATGCCACAGGAAATGCTCTCGGAGCAGCGTGGGCTGTGTTCAAGATTAGGAAAGCACTCGACCCCAAGGGCAATATGAAGAAGTCATCATTTGTCAGCCAAGCGGCGCACGCTGTGGCCAAAGAATCGATATCCAGACAAAAGAAGAAGTGAGCTGACCTGGCACACGGTTCCATTGTGTCTGTAATGTAATCTGCTGTTGTTGAGTTAGCTAGGAATCTCTCGGTGAGTTGTTTGTGACTGTTCACTGTTGCCATACTGATTTTGATCTCTTTTTTTTCTCCTGGTTGGGTTCATTTTGCTGTACAGCTGTGGTAGTGTGAAACTTCACGTGTATGGTTTGATGTTTTAAATACGTCTATAATTAGACTTGTGGTTTATCAAGAGATGAAAATATTTCACCCGCACTCAGTACGTATGATGCTGTTTCATCAGTTCCACACTCTCTGCTTACGTCAACCCCAAACTCGCAACTCACAACAGCGCGGCCGCGAATTCCCAGTGCTCTCCCTGGTGCGCGCGGCCGGGGGCCCTTCTGTAGTGTCACGGGTATAGATGTACAAATGGGCGGCCCGGCCCGGGCCCGGGCCTAGGGTGGCCCGGTAAAAACCGGCCGGGCCAAGCCCGGCCCTACCTCCCACCGGGCCGGACCGGGCTGGCCTGCGGGCTCAGGCGACGGCCCAAGCCCGGGTCCGCGGGCCGTTTTTGGCCGGGCTAGCCCGGAAAGCCCGGCCACAAATAAAGGGCTGGGCTGGCCCGTAGCCCACAAATAGAAAAAAACCAAAGTTTTAGTGTTTAACATTCTAAATTTATAGTTTCAACATTCATTAATTTCTATTTTAACATCTTATATGTGCAGTTTCAATACTTTGAGTCTCAAATGTTGAACATGTTCAAATCTAATGCTGAGATATTTCATTCACGTTGTTGAGTTAGCACAATTAAAATGTTGAAGATGGATAGAAGCTCCGGATGGAGAAGACACCGGGCCTGTCAAGGCCCGTTCTCCTTCTAGCGGGCCGGGCCGAGCTGGCCTGCAGGCCGAGGTGACGGCCCAAGCCCGGCACCAGGTAACGGGCCGGGCTAGCCTGGGCCCGCAAAAGACCAGGCCGGGCCGGTCTTGGGCCGGGCAAAAAATCCGGGCTTCTAGGCGGGCCACCGGGCTGCGGGCTTTTTTACATCTATAGTCACGGGCTCTCACGGCAGCGCCGCATCAGGAGTTCAGGAGTCAGGACCCGGATCAAAAATTGCTGCCCCGCGCGCGCGGCGTCCGCGTCAGGGACGATCCGATGCACGCGTCGCGGAGCCACCTGCCCGCGACCGGCGACGCCGATGCTCTCCTCCGCCTAGTGGCCGCCTGCCGCGCTCCCGGTCACCTGCCCGTCCCTGCGCGCCGCTCACGCGCGCCTCCTCCTCCTCCACCACCCTTGGCACCCCTCCGCCGCTCCCGCCCGCGTCAAGCTCATCCAGGCCTACGCGGCCTGCTCCGCGCTCCCCCGCGGCGCGCGCCGTGCTCGAGTCTTCCTGCTCCCCTGATCGCGGCGCCGCCGCCGCCACAATCTGCTTCAATGTCCTCATCCCGCGCGCTCACCGCCGCCTCGCTCCACCGGGACGCGCTCCGCCTCTTCGCCTCCATGCGGCCGCGGGGCCCCGACTGCTTCCCCCGACCACTTCACCTACCCGCTGGCGCTCAAGTCGTGCGCGGCGTCCAAGGACCTCCTCCTCGGGCTCCAGATCCACACGGCCGTCGCCAAGCTCCGCCTCGACGCGAACCTCTACGTGGCGCACTCCGCGATCAGCATGTACGCGCGGTGCGGCCGCCCGGAGGACGCGTACAGGGTGTTCGACGGAATGCAGCACCGGGACCTCGTCTCCTGGACGCCATGATCTCTGGGTTCGCGCGCGCGGGCTTGTCCGAGCGTGCTGTGGAGGTTTTCAAGGAGTTTGTGGCGCTGCAGTGTTCGATTCCTGATGCTGGTACAATGGCAAGCATCTGCCTGCTATGGGTAATGCCAAGGCAGATGACATTTTATTTGTCAGGAAAGTGTTGACGAGATGCAGTTTAAAGAGCTTATTTCTTGGAACGCCATGCTCGCGTATTTATGCTAACAATGGGTACCACGTGAAGGCTGTTGAGCTGTACTTGAGGATGGAAAAGGATAGGGTCGAACCTGATTCAGTGACTCTGGCAAACAGTTCTTCCTCCATGTGTGGGAGCTCTCAGCATTCAGTGGGAAACACGGATTCATGAGATTATCAAGAGGAAAGGAATGCTCCTAACTTGTTGCTTGAAAATGCTCTCAACAGATATGTATGCTAGCTGTGGATGTTTGAAGGATGCTAGAGAGATCTTTGATTCCATGAGTGCACGGGATGTGATGTCGTGGACTTCAATCATATCTGCTTATGGCAAGCATGGTCATGGAAGAGAGGCTGTTGATCTTTTTGAGAAGATGCTAGGACAGGGTCTGGAACCAGACTCTGTCGCCTTTGTTGCTGTTCTTGCAGCATGCAGCCATGCTGGCCTTTTGGATGTTGGGCAGCAGACAATTTGTTCAGATTGGTACCTGAACAAACGGGATACTATGTGCTGCTATCTAATATGTATGCTAGGGCTGGGAGGTGGGCTGATGTTACCTCGGTGAGAAGTGTCATGGTAAACAAGGGTATCAAGAAATTGCCTGGTGCTAGCATTGTTGAGCTAGGGGATCGGGTTTACACATTTCATATTGGCGATAGATGTCACCCACAATCTGAAATGATCTATCAGAAATTGGATGAGCTATGAAAAGAATCAGGGGGATAGGTATAACCCAGAGGTGGAGGCTACACTTCATGATGTTGAAGAGGAAGACAAGGAGGGTCATCTTTAGTTCACAGTGAGAAATTGGCTATTGCATTTCTCCTTATAACACTAGTCCAGAGACACCTATCAGGGAACTATGAATCTCAGAACATGTGGTGATTGTCATCTTGCTGCAAAGCTAATTTC